>VXAV01011371.1:124726-136278 GCA_013399715.1 Alectura lathami | reverse complement strand
AAGAAAATTCTTAATTTCCTTAACATAAATTTGAATACAAACACCATCCTCAAAAGGACACAAAACCCAGACTCTGCCCAATTCTCGCTCTTGCCAGTGAAGCTTTACGTGCTCTGCCCAGGGTCTGATCAGCACGGGGCATGTTGTTGTGAGGTGCAAGGCGTATTTATGCAGGGCAAATACAAGACAGCGAAGAGAGCAGCGAACCAGCTGACAGATTTCATGAGTTGCAAGGAGCAGAAAAAGCTGAAGCTGTCTGAAATTTTTACAGACAGCAACAAGTTACGTGCTATTGTTCTGATAAGATCTGTAGGCTTCAAACACATCCTGAAATATTAAAAGATTTTTGGCAGCTATTTTTAATGTTTGTAGGACACCATGTCACCAAATTTATTTTGCAGGTTAATGGTATTCCCAAGACTACTTTTGTAAGTTAATATTTACACTGACGTTCACACAGAGTGGTTTCCTGTGCGTCTCAGCCAAACCACTGTGAGGAGGTTTCGGTAAGAATTCCACCTGTTACTGAGACCTTCAGGAAGTGTCACAAAACCAACTTGCAAAGCAATAGACTTGTTAACTTCTCACACGAAACACCACTCTCAGAATATAAGTGGCACCGGAGTTAGCACTTACCAAGAACATTCACAAATATATAGTAGTATTTGAGGGAAAAAAAAATGATTAATTTAGAGAAATTCAGAATGGACAAACAGCTACAATTTGACACAATGGTGCATTGATATAGCATACTTTTGGTCCAAATATGGCAATATAGAGCAATTCTAAAAATAAAAGTGAATCCCTTGTGATATCCAGCCCTTTAGCTGTGTTCATTTCCTTTTAGGGCTCAACTTTCCCACAGGAAAATTATAGAGAGGAGTTTGCCTACAGTGCCCTACATCATGTATGGACAAAGCACAAACCCAAAATGCATGATGGAAGGTTTCCCTGCTTCTGGCAGTTACGTAAAAAACAGGCTATTCAGAGCAATAAAGGTAAGAGGAAAAAACCCACCCACTCCAAAATAATCACACCTTCTTCACCAGCTCAGTTACACAGAAGTCATCTGAGACAAGACGTGAAAACATGTGACGTAGCATTTATTTCTTAAACGCATTTATGATCCATTCAGACCTTTCAAATAAAGTGTACAAGTGCATTTCAGAATAAAAAACTACACTCTTCACACAGCTCTGTAGAACACTACATTTCATCAAGAAACGTGAAGCAAAAACTTCCTAGTAAACCACCCATGCATCCTTTGGCTACAATAATATCACTGATCAACAAGTACTGCTATTCAATTCTGAGTTTCCCTTTAAAGAGAAGGAGCATCCTAAAATATGCTGCCCTTTCCAAAGACCTCTCTTCAAAGAGAGAATATTAAATAAATTAGCTAGGCTTTTAGGCAAAACAGTAAGGCTACTTAGTACTGTTGATTCATGATCCATACATTTGGAGAACAGGCAATCCTAGGCTATGTGAAACACGTCAACAGCCCTTGACATTGTAGTAGTATCAAGATTACATCGATCCAAAACAAATGGCAGACAAAAATGTAACCAGTGGAACAATCACTGAAATATGTGCAGTTTCTCTTAGGATGGGAAGTGCTGATAATAGATTCAGAAAAGTGTTTATAAAATTCGCTAAGAACCACATTGACATTCTTAAAATTACATATTTTACAAACCCCTAAACTGTGTGACTGTACAATTCTACCACATTAAATTGGTTGTTTTAAAATACATACATATATTTGTATGTATGCACATCTACAGCAAAAGGGAAACAAGCCAAGAGATGTATGACACAGCTAGAGCACAGACCATCTCAAAGGGAATAACACATTTCTTGGAGTTTTAATAGCTCATACCAAAATTACCTCCTGGAAATAATTATGCAAAGATTTAGGATCAGGTATTTACATACTTCAGTTTAACATAATTCCATTTAATATTTAAAAATATGTAAGTTATTTTAAATCAGTAACAGTTGTATTTCTTGGCTCAGCTATTGTTTTTCCTATTATCAGCCTTAGCTGAAAAATCAGCTACAGAAATGTCTACTAAAATAGTGGGGCAGAAGTACCCCTCTCCCCGGTATTCTAACAACAGTTCTGAGTTGGCACAAAATACCTATTTTTGGAGCCACAACAACAACTGTTCCTCAGCTGTCCTGAATATCAAAATGCCCATCCTTCACCACTTCCCCCTTCCCTCGCTGGGTGCAAAACAGGACAAATCCAGGCAGAGCGTAGGAGCATTAAGGGGCCTAGACTGATCCCTTAATGCTCTGCACTGTGTCACAATTAAACACAGCATTATCGAGTCTGAAGGGTCGGACTGGCTCAAATTCACCTGTTTGCTTCTCTAATCTGCTTTGATGGATTTTTTCTCCTGTAGTTCTTCATTGCAGAGGTTTCACACTCACACCTCTTTCTCATCTTTAAACACAAAACAATTTCCAGCATTTAAAGGTGCACAAGGTTCTTACAAACACACATACACATTCCTATGTGTGATTTTGTCTATTCTTGGCCTTTTCACTGACACTCAGGAAAAAAGTACCAGTTGTAATGTGACTCCTGGACAGGGCTGGACTGTCTCCTCCAAAAATTCCTCACAGCAACCCTCAGACATATGACAAACCTTTGCAGAACACACTGAAACAACCTGACCAGTGGCTTCTGCTGTCCCAGTTACTGTGAAGGAGCAGACACGGGTGGAACGTTAGGACAAGAGCACATCCTTCAAAGTAAGATCGCTCCACTGTATTTTGTTACAGCAAAGCAACCTAAAAGCACATGCATACACAGCCTCCCATGCTTGCAGTTTAATTGTAAACAGCACGTGGGGGAAAAAAAAAAAACAATTAAAAAAGGTACTAATACAATTTTGAACTCCCTGAAGAGAAGACATACCCACGAGTATTAAGAACAGTGAGAAAGCTCATCATTAGCAATTGCAAACTCATTTCCATCCTGCTGCATTCATTAAAGGAATACAAAATTTAATCTAGTGTGTACATGCTAGAATTACAATAGAAACTTGATTTCAAAGGTTACATATGGAAGAGAAATTTATCAGCATAGCAACTTGCAAAACACTGTGCTGTACAGCATTTCTAAAGACATCAGTCTGTGAAGACAACACACGTGATGGCAAATCCTTTCAGACAGCTCCAAACCACGGCTGCAGGTAACACTGCTTCCTGTGACTGAAAGGATTAACCGCACCATTATTTTTAGTAGGTTCAATGACAACAATTTATCCTCAAGAAATATCTAATCCCTCAAAAACTGAGGTGATCAGAAACACACAAGTACCTTACAGCCCTCAGGTTTTGATTCTTTGTACACTAAACATCAACTCCTTCGACAGCATCTACAGAAAATGTTTTTTAAAAAAAGTTTTTATGAAATACTTTTAATACCCAGTAATGCTAATACTTAAAAATACTTCACAGTGTTCATAAAACGAGCAACTTCAGTCAGCTAAAGCTCAAAGCCTTACGCTATATTAAAATTGTCCAAAGTTTTTCACGCACACAAAGTATCACTAGCACTATAAATATACCTAAGCCACTTCAGTGCAAAGTCAGTTTTTACTTCCCCTGACAAATCCCTCTATATTCCTGCCAGCATATTAAAATGTCACCCTTTACTAATCTAATTATTGATTTTCATGGATTCACTTACAGTTGAAATCCTGAAAGAACTTTTTTATCCAATTTACAATTAAGGAATGACTTGTTTTATTAAGCATTTGATCAGTTGTCTCACGCGATCTCTGTAGCAGCGAAGGATGACTCGCACATGCACAGCAGGACTTGTTCGAGTTCATCTTTAGGAGGGGTACTGGAACGCAGGTAACTTTCTAATCAAAGGGTCCCCAGCAATGCCTGAGAAGCCAAAGCTTTGAATTACAGAACTACTGCCCTTGTTGCACAAATCCATATGGAGGAAGCAGCCAGAACACAAGGTGCAGGCTCCCTGCCCTCGCCCAACGCCGTGACCGGGCCTCGTGCTGCGCCTGAGGTGCCACGCGCGGAGGAGGACCGCCCTGCCGCGGCCGCTGGCCTCAGAACAGGCTCGTCTGTCAAAACCCAGATTCTAAACACAACCAACGCAACGTGCGTCCCCTCAGCGCTTCTCAAACCTTCCCGGGACACGGAGCTCCCGCACAGGCCGCAGGCCCACACTGAGGCGGCCTCCTGGTACCTCCCGCTAGCAGGGCCCGCACCGCCGGGGCAGGCTCAGGAACCACCTTGCCTCCTCTGCTTGTGGTGCCAGGCCAGGACAAAGGTGGGGAATAACTTCTGTCTCTTGGTTTCAGTAACCGCAAATTTGTGAGGTGGAGAATCAGTTCTGACAGGACAGATCGCTCAAGTGCACGCTGGTTGTAGATAAACAGCTTGGGTCAGGACGCAAGAACATAAATCCCATGTTAACATTTTCACTAAGTGCCAAAGCCCAAGAGATGCAAATATCCTATGGGTGAAAGCCACAAACATTTCCTTGCAACAACCACTACGTGCACACAGAGCAGACAGACTGTGCCTTGTTTCACACGGCAGCGGAACAAGAACTGGAAAACAGCAGAAGCCAGCAAGGAGCGGAGAACCACGAGCGCGGCTGTCTGGGTAACCAGCGCCTCACACACGCAGGAAACCTTTATGTTATAAAGGATATGACCCAAACTAAACACTCCATTGTTTTGACCCAACTGCAGTTTACATCACGCCAGCAGTGCAGACACAGTGCTGTCCCACAGGTTTATTTTGTTTGTTTCCACTGGTCACAACTTTCAGTTTCTTTCTCTAAATATAATGATGTGTTTTCACATATATTAAATTTTAATTTTCTAAAGCTTTCCTCTTCCAAAAGCTTTTTATGTATATAATTTTAGTATTTTATGTATATAATTTTAGTATTAAATTGCTTGTCTTTGCTTATCTGCAGAAAGCATCTTTCAGAGCGGTAACTGCAACGCAAAGGCAGTAAGGGAAATGACAACTTACACAATTTAACATGTTGGCCTCAAGTCAGAAGAACACTCCTGGTGCAAAATGGGTTATTTTCATGACAGGGGACTCTCCCATCACCGTGAAGGAGAGATTGAAGGGAATGGAAAGAGATGAGCAGGGAACAGACACAGACAGTCTTGAGGAACAGGGAGGAAGCACTGCTTCCCTGGGGAGAACCAACGGACCCAGCCTGGGCACTTCTCCGCTGCACCCCAGCTTCTGTCTTCCTGGAGGTTCAGCAGAACAGTCCCAGGGCTTGTGAAGCACCCATTCCCCCAGGCTGTGTCAGGGAAGCCAGCTGCTCTTCCCCCTCTGACAGACAAAACCCACGGAGGCCTTCACACCTCTTGGATCTCAGCAGGTCAGCTACAAATAAGCGCATTTTCAATTTCAGATAGAATTGGTAGCGCAGTAAAGTTCAAGTTTATTTTGAATGGTATCACTGAAAGGATGTGCCACTGCATTTTGCAAAGTGGCAGAAGGGAAGAGAAAGGTTTTAAACCTTAACAACAAAATAAGGACCAGGCCAGGCAAACGTTTTGGCAGGTGCTTCAAGTACCCAGAGCTAAAGATGTGCTAAAACAACAATAAAATAAAACCTCCAAAACCTTGTCATATAGAATTATAACCATCTAAAACAGATGAATAAGGTCACTGGGAAAAAATAAGATGGGTCTTTTGTTCGTAATATCTTAAGGCAGGCTCCTATGCTCAGATATTAGCTCCTATGAAAAATACTTTCTAAAGCACCAACCTGAAGTAGGAGTAGAAGTTTAACTAACTTCAAATCCTGATGTGGAATAAGATCAGACAGAAAAGTTTCAGACTTCCTGGCTCATGAAGGTTCAATACAACTGATAACATCAACCAGCTGGTAATACCACAGCAGATATCAAAAACCTGCTCATCAGTTTTGTATACTGAATATTTCCATCTCACATTACATATATTCTTTGAAAGTCTCTTTTTCAGAACAGACAAACTGCTGAAATTTAGGACTTCTTACCAGTAAAACCTTCATATGAAGGGGAAAGGAGTGATGTCACAGAGATGCAGTGTGAGACAAAAATTTGGGAATTCTCATCTAAGTCTCTGCTCTGAGAAAGACTATTCATGCAACCTTGTACTACTCTTGAGATTCTCCATGCCCCGGTATTTGTACCACTCTCCTCTTGTAGAAGATTCATCACAAACATTCAAGGTTTTCCTTTGGTACTCTGACACTGGGCCACGTCAGAATTCTAGCTAGGAGAAACAAATTTCTGGGAGATAAGGAGCTTGAAACACAAGTACAACACCCCTAACAGCAACTAAAGACTGCAAAAACTAGTAACATCTAATAAAAAACTACTTCTCAGACTTTCTCCCAGCCTATTTGGAAAACAATATCATCATCACAGCCTAAACTTCATGTAAACTCTCTCTCTCTCTTTTTTTTTTTTTTTTTTTTTAAATCAAGAGCACAAGAGGAAGCAAATTATCACTGAGACGCTGTATGTATAGAAATCTTTTCCTGTGATACTAAAAAAAATGCCACTGAATTCCATCCTGTAAAAGAACCTTGCAGCAGCTTAATTTGAAAATGAGGCAGATAACACTAATAAAAAATAAATGTATAGCATGAGATGGAATTTCAAAATTAGTTCATTTAGCCATAACACAGTACTCAACTCTTATGAAGATATAATTGAACTTTTGTATTCTCTCCATTGTGGCATTCACATACGCAATGCTCTCGATACCAATTTCTAAATTACCAGGCACGCTCAGATACAAACAAAGCCAAGAAACGATTAGTTTCATATACACAGTGATGGAAGTGACCCAACTGGGAAGTCTGCTGCCTGACAATTCATTGCACATATTGTGATGAAAAGACAACTGTGCCTCATGCGAACTCCATGGGGAAGGATCTTCAATCGACTGCTGAGCAACCAAGGTAATACTGCTCAAAATTATTTCTTGCACAGTTGGCACAGCGAACAAGATTTGCCTCCATGCAATTTCACTGAAGACAACAGACTCAAATGTTATGAATGTTTAGACCGTCTAATCACCTGCAAACCTTGATCAACCTCAAGTTAATTGACAGGAAAAATGTAATTTAAGTATAAAAAATAGATAATTAACACCGATATAACTAGAAATATTTGACAACTAATGAATGAGGCTACTGATGCAACAGTAAACAGTGCCTGTGAAAACACTGGGTGAAACCTGAATGCTTTGACTGGCTGCAGCTCCAGGCTTCTTCACCTCTCAGAGAATTCCACATTGTGATTTCCACCTCTCATGGCAATCACCTGAGCTCATGAAGACCTTGAGAGGAGTATGGCAACTGAATGAAAGCCTAGCTGCTAGCAATATTATAATTAAACTTCAGCTGCAAAGCAACAACAGCTGCAAACACACGTCTTCATCTGAAACAACCCCTACACCAAGTACAACTCTAAGCTTATACCTGAAGTAGCAACCGCTTCAGCTCAAGTTAAACCTCTGCTCCACCATTTAGAGCCCTTACAATTTATGCTAAACTTCCCCTACTCTCGAAAACTAACATTCAATGTCCCTACTTAAACCTTTTATTCATGCCACAACATTTGGAGGAAAAAAGATATACATTTGTCTTCCAGCTTCCACTTAAACCTGAAACTGCCACTGTTAGGGTTTTAGGCCCTAGCAGATTTTTTTTTCCTTCTAGTAAATTTAATCAACTGCTATTTCAATGCTAGATTGCATCACTTCAAAGACATGGAAATGTTAGCTAAGGTGAAGAGTCGGAGAAAAACTATTGGGAGTTTACCTGAGAGGCTGTTCCAAAAATACCACACAGAAATGCTTCGATATTAGTGACTAAAGCCCTTAAATTGCTCCCCAAAGCCCACCCATGCCATAATACCTACAAAACACTAGAGGACAATTAGCCAGCTGATGTGCTGTGAGCTTATTGCACCATTTGTAAGTGACTCACCACACCGTTATGCTCTGCTCCCCCATGGCTGTCTGGCATGCTCAGGTGTCTCTGACCAAAATTCAGACTGCTGGAGCTTTGTGGAATGAATCACCTCTAGGGTGTCTGTGCAAAGATGACAGTGTAAGCCCTTGCTCTAGACACTGTCTTCATACAACAGACAGCAAGCAATGTTGTGAGGGCATCAGGATTTAGAGAGCCTTAAACTTTCAGATGAACTAAGGAGGAGTTCTAAGGATGAACCAAGGAATCTGGAGAGGCTTGGACTATGGATGAAACACTCGGAAGCCAGACCATGCCACGGCTTTCTCCTCCAGGACAAAGCATAGAACACCAGGGGCTGGGGCTCGCAGCAGATCACAGAGGAGGGAATGTGTGTGCTCGCAGGACCACTAAAAACAGATGATCTTGGCCAATGAGACCAATTAACAAACATACAGAGTCTTGCCTTTGGCCAAGAGAATCACCCCGGTTCTAAAATATTCTTCAGAAATTAACTTTCTCCTTTTTTTTTTTTTTTTTTTTTTTTTTTTCCCCCTTTACCAGTACAACTGAGTGCAAACCAACTGTGACTTTAGTACAAGAGCTCAAAGAACTCCTCAAAGTCGCAGCACCCGAACGCAGACTGGGAGCAGAACGCAGCGAGGACCCGCAGGCAGGCGGGGTGCAACTCCAGCATCAGACCAGGGCGTGCCTGCTGGGACAGCCCTGTGCCAAGCCCAGAGCTGGAGAAGATGATGCAGATGTAATCCATTGTTACAGGAATACGTGGTTCACAAATTCCAATATGGTATCAGTAAAAAGACAAAGATATTCTTTAAAAAAAAAACCCTAATTTGAGTGCCACACTGCATTCTTAACAGCATTGCAATACTCAAAAACATTTCATCTAAGCTAGCCTGAAAAAAGTTGTGGTCAATGAGACTTTGCTTCTCAGATACTGTAAATTGTTTGATGAGTTAAATATGTGTTTGCCAACAGGATTTAGCTCCTGCTATATTCAAAACCATCTTTAATCCCCGGAAGCCTAAAGAAAAATGTCTCTGATTTAGCTCTGTGCACTTATGAATAACTCAAATACTACAGTTAAATTTACAACATAGTTCCCTTAGCTGTTTAGAAGACAATTGTTTTCTTTCCTTTCCCCTTAAGTTCCAGTATGTAAAATATCAGAAGAATTTAGATTAAAAAAAAAAAGGGGGGGGGGAAGACATGTTATTTTTAAAGTTGATCTTGAGAAAATTTCCACACAAAAATGTGGCATTTCTCCACTGTTTGGAGAGTAATTTTCACATGTTGGCATCATCCTCGAGTGACTGCCACAACTCTGGTATCATAAAATGACAACTATTTTCTCTTAGCTTATCAAAACACATTTTATTTAACTGCTAGATCTGGTCTGACCCAAGTTCTTCTTACTTCACAACAACTAGGAAAATGCAGATGCCGTACTCTGCACACATGCAGCCTACCACAGGAACAGGGCACGGAACCAGATCTCTCTCCCCAAGCATATCAGATCAGGGTGCTGCACTCATGGCTCCATGAGACTATGTTCATGCTAAAATGTTCACATTGCTCACTTCTGTTCTAGAAGTCCTGCCTAGGTAGCACTGAAAAACAAATTGTTTGGCCCCTTCTGTAACGACGCTGGAAAACGGTGTCAATATACTTTGGCATATATTAAAAAATCCCTGTAATATACCATATACCATGACATTTCCACTTCAGATCTATCATTTACATGTGAAGCACGAATCTCGAAAGAACCTAGCAGAACTGTAAGAAAGACTACATTTTGCTGAAGCTCTCAGACACCCACTCCATTCAGTCACACCAGCTGGAGAGGTAAGTGTCAAGATACAGCTTTATTCTTAAAAACGAATATGGAGGTGAAACTCCGCAGCCGCCTCCACAGCAATAAATGTTTTAAAGTGAAACCACAACGATATGTGCTCCTGATTCTTCTATGTCAGCAGCATTTCTCAGAAACCTTTTTGCAAATCTGGACAAATTAAAATCACATTTAACTTTTTGCAAATTACAGAGTTGTCCCTGCACTTCCCAGTCAAGCAGATGGGTGTCTCAGACATGACATCCATTGGAAGATCTTTTGCTCCTAGAGGTAGAGGAGTCCTTGGCTACCCTCTGTCTGGCACAAGAGGCACAAATTGCCCCTGAGAGTCGTTTAAGCCCCTTCTGAAAGACACTGTTGGAGAGACTGTAAATGACACAGTTGCAGAAACTGTTGCTAATGGCAAGCCAAGTGGTCAAGAAGGATGCAACGCGGTTACTATAGACATTGGAGCTCTCCAGCAGAAAATAGATTATGTAGGGCAACCAGAGGATGTAGAAGACGCTGGTGATACGGAAAAGAACCATGGCATAGCGCTTGTCCGGGCAGGGCTGCGTCTCCCCCGCCTCCCCATCCTGAGAGCTGAAGCGCACCCGCCTCTCGTTGATCTCCTTGGTGTGCTGCTGGCAGATGCGGAAGATGTTGAAGTAAGTGAAGCAGACGATGAACGCAGCTGGGGCATACAGCATCACCACAATGAAGAGAGTGAAATAGGGATCGGTGTTCCAGGAATTGGCACACCACTGAAACACGTCCCCATGATATCCAGGCTTTCCCCAGTGAAAGGAGGGTAAGAAGACTAGGCAGGAGTACAGCCAGATTACCAGGATGCAGATCCGCAGTCTCCACGGGGTAACCAGCGTGTTGTAGGTCAGTGGCTTGGTGATGGCAATGTACCTGTCAATACTGATGCATGCCAAAGAGGCCATGGAGACGCTCTTCAGCACCGACACCACGTAACCAAAGATTTGGCAGACCAAGGACTCACTTAAAACAATCGGATAGTGCAGCAGAGACAAAGAAGGCACCAGACAGCTCACACCCACCAGGAGGTCAGCATACGCCATAGTCTGGATGAAGTAACTGGTGGTGTGGTGGTTCAGCAGAGGTGCACAGTGAAAGACAAATATCACAATAATGTTGCCCGAAATAATCAGCACCATGAGGAACACAATAATAACCACTTCCAGGAGGCAAAAATTGATGGTCTCCAAATAGCTAATGGCCAGGAGACAGAACGGCCGGCCACTCTGGTTGCCAACCAAAGAGGAGTTCATCTTGAGCACTGCAGTGATCTCTACTTCATGCTCCTGCCTGCTGCCTGCAGCCACTCCAGGCAGCTGCTGTCATTGCGGCTGGGGCTCTGTGTGCAGCAATGTCAGAACCGGAGCCCAGGTCCCCAAGGCTGCTCCAGCTGCCGCTGCTGCCGTGCATTGTCTGCAGCACAATTCCCCTTTAAATCCGGCTCCCCGATGCTACCGGTGCGCGGGGACCCAGCGGCAGGCATGTCAGCAACTTCACACAGACACAGGGCTGCTATTAAAGCCCTCTGGGTGGGCTGCCTCGCTGAGGAGGGATGAGGGATAGGGGAGAGGGAGAAGGAGCCTTCGCCAAGCGCGGATGGGAGCCTCCCGAAAGCTGACAGAAGAGAAGGGGAAAGCGTTTTACAGCATCATCCCCACCCCGCTCCCGCCG
>VXAV01011371.1:93122-124139 GCA_013399715.1 Alectura lathami | reverse complement strand
CGCCTCCCGGCCCTGCGGACGGACGGACGGACCCGACGGACGGACGGAGCGCCCTGCCCCTGCTCCGCTCGCCGCCTCTGCAGGGCGGATGACAGCAGTCCTAGCGAGGATGCGAATTGGAATGTCTCCTTGAGATTTAAGGCTTTTCTGTATGAGTCCTGCTGGAGATGTGCACGTTCTGGGGAGAGAAAAAAAAAAAAAAAGCATCTTTTTCCCGGTATAGTTTGTGTTGCTTAGGAGACACTTGAAACCAAGGGCATCAGAGCCGAGATGCAGCTCACCAGTAACTGAGACGTTGCTCCGTAAGGTAAGTCGACTCCTGCATGCATGTACACAAAATGCAAAGGAGTCGCTATCGCTGACAATACCCAAGACTACCTAAACCAGTCCTGCAAACCAGAGAGCCTGATGACATTCCAATGAGGAGCAAACATGCAAAGGATTCGCAATGCTGCACTTCACTTGAATTCACACGCAGGCGAATCCTGCCACACATTTAACCAGAAAAGCCTCCCCTATGCACACGAGGCGTGGATGTCCTAACAGGATTACTGGTATCTTGTTTGCCCAACTAGAGAAAAACACCCGAGAACACCTCACTCACTTGACGTGCTGCAAAGCACATCCCTGTGAGAGGCAAGGCCCCGTTCTGCACCCTGGTGCCTGCCCCATGGCCAGGACTTGGACAGTCATGGCTACAGAGCTGGGCACTGAGCTGGCCAGACCAGCAGGGGACCAGAGCATGGCTCCTCGGCAATCAAAGTCCTTTTGTCAAAGGTGAAAGCATGCAACTGCCACCTGCACAAGCTCAAGTCCACACACAAAGTCCAACCGACATCAACAAACCCAAGGTTTTGGTGAACATAAGCTAAGCTTTTGTCACACTGTGGGATACCCAATGGAAAATGAACCGAAGGGAGAGATCTCAGAGCAATCACTCTGCAACACCAGGGATTTCAGCTGAACTCTAAGGATAAAAGCCATTTCACAATGTATTCTTACTGGTCAAAAACCTTTGTTGGACAACGCCATGACTTGGCAGATTTCTACTCTGTCTCCTACAAAAGTCTGAAAGCAAAAATTTTATTTTTCCTCCCTTTTCCCCCCCAAAAAAAATCACTTCACTATTGTCCTTCATTTCTCTTCTAATTTATGGCATTTCTACTCATGGAAAATTAAGTACTAGAGCTGTAGCTAGGAAACATAAACTTTGAATTAAATTTAGGCAAGTGTATTGTGGTTATACAAAAAACAAGCCATGATTGAATTACTGCCGGAGAAATGATCCCCTATCTTTCCAAAGCAGAGAATGATTTACATACCAATTGATTCACATCGTATTTCTGGATCCTTAGGCATGAATAGGCACATTATAAACATCCTTAGGAAAACAGCACACACTGAACTTTAAATATACCCCAGATATATAAAAATAAGGTAGTATTGGAAATCCTGAGACTGCCCAGAACAACATCTGGCTGCTCAAATTTCAAAACAAAAGATGTTCCACTAAATCAAAAAGTTCTCCATGTTTTATTTTTATTAGCAGTCCAACCTTAATCCCTATACAGCTGACAGGTATTTCTATGTAGGAGAGAGCATTGCCTCCTTTAGCTGACAGTCCAGCATCTCTTCAGCACAGCAAAACAGCTCTGCTCCAAGTTCAGGCCAACCTACCCCTGCTCAACGAACGCACCAAAGACCCAACCAGCAATCTCCCACGTGGATTCTCTCAAGCCTCCCTGCCCCTGACGCCAAGAGGCATGCTGCTCTGCAGTGGGCCAGGAAGGACAAAGATTGCAACAAGAAAAGGTGACTCAGCTGGATATAAACCCACCTGCCCCGTCTGGAGAGAGACCAGCTCCCTGCTCAATTGCACAAGCAGCCTGCTAAGAACCACTTCTAAAAGACACAACAACATGCGTTTTGGGTAGCTGAGATCTGGGATTCTGAGCACCGGTCACTGAAAATACTTCTGTACTGTAGGTACTTCTCCCACTCTGTACAGTGGTACTGTGCAACCTCCTCTAAGACTATTAAAAGGTGTTTGAGAAACCAAAGTTGCAACCAGAGCTCTTGGGAGACCCACTGCTTATAAAAGATAATTAAACTTTTAGCATGTGATCAAAACTAATCAAGGAAGGGATCTGCAAGTTCAGGCACACCAAGAGCAAGCCTATGACATACTTCCCCCATGCCATGCCTCGCAGAGGTATGTTCCGTTTAATTTCAATTGATTGTACACAATCATGGCCCTCTGCACTCCTAGAAATTTAAATGGATTCTTCGTAACTTAAATGAACACATGGAAATCGGATTGCGACACGTGGAAAATAAATGTTAGCCACCCACAGCTGAAGTACTGTTGTATTTATGCCACCGATGAAGCAACACATTCAGTCAAATAATGGTACTGACATTTTAATCTATTTCTTCATTAAAAAAATAGTATAATTTGCACCAAAAATGAGGGCGTTTTTGGTTGAACTTGTGTACTGTAACCCTCTGCTCACGGAGACGGAAGAAGTGGAAGACGAGAAAGTGAACAGCAAGAGTCCTGCTCTTAAGAAAAACTGGAATGAACCCGTCACTGATCAGGCCTAGAATTTCTAACGGAGATGTTATCCCAGGGTAACATCCTGGTTTCAGCTGGGACAGAGATGATTTTCTTCACATGACTGGTATGCTGCGAACAACTGTGTGGTGTGTAACGGCCTGCTGGGTCAAACCACAGCAGGTGACATCCCAGGACAGCCTCCTGCTGCTGGAGATTTATTTATTTATTTTAAAATTTGCACCACAAGATGTCCTTCCCATGTTGAGTTTTTCTTAGTATCGTGTATTTGTCTAGTACAACAGTTCATTTTTGTGTGGGGGGTTTTTTGTTTTTTTTTTTTTCCAATCTTTCCACCTTGTTTCCTCCCACACAGACCTATATCCAGAAGTTCTTATTTCCTCCTCAATATTTTAAATGTCAGGTTTTTAAAATTTTGGTATTATGAAATAATTATCTACTGCAAGACCTCCACTGATCTGAGATTCAGTAGCTGTATTAATCCTCTTTAAAACCTTGTCTGAAAAATAGGTATTTTCTATTTTGCTGCGATCAAGATCCATTTATTTTTAACCTGTGCAGCTAGCTTTACAAGTCTTCCATTCAGCAACGTCCCCATCCATCTGTGTCTGTCCAAAACATGAAGTAAGTATTTTCCTTCAGGTGCCCATTAACACCTGGAGCGAGGCCCCATCTCTCTCTCCTCCTCCCGTTCAAGGGCTGCAGCCCAAAGATTAACAGCCACAACCATGACTGCCAAAGTCCTACCAGGAACAGATGCCTCTCAAAGGACTGTCAAGATCATTTTACCTAGAGTTTTCTTTCTGTCCCCAGTAGGGACATGACCTTAATTCATTGGGCTGGCTTTCATCCACACTCCCCATCATGAGCATGGCAATCTGGAGTTTGCTAAAAGCTTTATTACTGCACACAGATGGTGTGCAAATTCTCAAAGTAATTTGTGGAGGCACAATAGTGGTGCAATCTAGGCACTACTGCAACAACAAAAACACAGAGTACAAACCCAGCTAGTACTTACCACAGAAATACGGAGCAAATAATTAATTAACGGACGCTGTTACGATGACTACAATGCAACAAGTGCACCTGGAGGTGTGGTTTCAGGGCTGGTTTTTACGCACAAGTCAGATTCAAGAAGAGAACTAAATACAGCCTTCACTGGTGAAACCATTGGAGGACATTTCTCTTTCAATTGTTCAGCATACGCACTTCAACAGAAAATGATCAATTATTCTTGCAGCAGTCATTTGGAAAAGAAAGCTAAAAACACGATTCTCCAAGCACCACAGGCCAGAATTCCACAGGAATGCAGCAAACATCACAAGAAATTCTGGGGAGCCTGCATCCAACACCCTGCTCACAAGAAAAAATTCACTGAGAGAGTTCAGAGGCTTTTGAAGCAGCTGTCAACATAGATCCCTATTCATTTGGGGCTGTGCTGCCGCATAGGGTCATGAAAGCCTGGCAGAAATCAAATGCAGCTACAGAAATAGAGGTCAACATTAAGAGAGAAGGGGCATGGGATTGCCAGTACTCCAAGTGGCTTACTGCATCTCCGACTTGCACTGAGGAGCGAAGGTTTTACATCAACTCCTCGTGCCCACACTACCCACAGCAGCTATTCCCAGGTACACCACTTCCAGAGGACAGCAACGCAGGTAACCGCGCTCTCGCCAGAGCGGAATTCGCATTTGTGCCATGCAAAACATGGCAGAGCATCATGAGCCCAGCAAAGCGATATATTATAAAGCACCTTGCCATTGGTGCTTATCAACTACAACTGAGCTGCTATTTTTAGAGCAGTAAAAGTAATTAGTCACCTTAGAAACCCCGAATTATCAAATATTCTACGAAAGGCATGAAAATAATAATAAAAAAAGGCCAAGATGCAGTCCAGTATTATTCTACTTTTCGCATACGCTATAGACAACGGGTCTGCAAGCATCATCTTCCCAGGTCCCACACTCAGGCCCTCATCAGCCTCCAAAGCAGCCACAACAATGGTCTAAGATGGCACTCCCACACTACAGGGGAACTCATTTTCATTTGCTATAGCTGGTTACTGTAGTATGCTGGTAGTGCACGACAGACTTCATGTGACTGCAGCAGAGCATGAAAATGGTCATTCAGTGCTCATTCTCTTTGCTTAACTCCTTCATTAGCTTACATGCCGAGTGATCACTGCAGCTATAGGCAGTCCTTTAGCTGCAGGCCACAGTGCTGGATCAGCCAGCTCCCCCCTCTACTTGAGCTCTAGAGATGCTTCCAACACATGAGATCCAGGTTATTTCCTTTGTGTCTCCCAAACGTGGAAAAGTTTCATAGATTTAAAAAACAAAAGTTACACAATTCATTTCTGGATCACAAAGATAGCTGCAGTGCCATCGCCACACCACAGAGATCACCTTTTCCATTCTGATACCAAAATACTGAAACAGAGAAAAAAGTGACATGGTCACCTCCTCACCAGGCAATTAAAACAGCACAGCAGGGGTAACCCTGACGTACTCTTTGCAACAGCACCCAACCACCAAAACCTTTGTATGATTTATGCACCATAAATACAAGTCACAGTTCTGCTATGCAGGTAGCAATATTAAGGCATTCAAATCAGGTTTCTCCTACGTTCAGTGCATCTGAAAGTATTTACAGCAGAACATTTTTAGCTAACCTAATGTGATTCATTTGAATCATGTAGGATCCTTCCTACAGGATGCCAGCAGAAACCAAGTTTAAACACAGAAGACCTCCTGCCCTCAGAATAGGATCTACAGTTGCTCCCTGCAAATCTGTGCCACCAGAACACAAATATACAGAGGCTGATTCAGTTGTTTTGCTTTTTCAACCAGTGAACTGTTAGTTTCTGCTATTTGAGTACTAAACTTGCATCAGTAATAATGTCTAATATAGCTTTTCTAGATATGTACATTTGGTGAAAGTAGTAAAATACAGCTTATCTACAAAGATAATGATCAAATCCAAATCAGCAAATTGTTCTTCTGGTAGGGAAGAGATTTCATTCTGTGCCCCAGTTGTAACTCTAGAGCTTTCAGAAACACTGAACAATGTCTGTATCTGATTTTTTTTTTTTCCTTTGTTATTGAGGTCAGCATTCAAGATGAGGAGTTAGAAAACTGCTTCTAGTGCAAAATGTCCAAAGTGCTCTGCTTTTCTCCATCTCAAAAACAAAAAAAAAGGCTGCAATTTCATCTAGCATGGATTTTTAGCATTAACAACACAACAAAATCCATCTTTCATTCAGGAAATCCAAACAAGCAAAGGAAATGAGTTCTCAATCTGTCAATTATGAACGCAATTAATAGAATATTAATTTTTGTCAAATTAACTCAGAACTCATTTGAGTGTAACAAGTAGGACTACGAAAAGAAAGCACTCTGGGAATAATGCTATAACTAATACTGCATGTTAGTTTTTGTGTTGGAGGAGGACGGAATTACAGTCACTAGTTGATATACGATATCCAGGTATGCTCCTCAGCCTTCAGGCAAGAGGTTACATGCTTGGACGTCTCTGTACTTCCTTTCATTGACATGTAGGGGTAGGGAGGAAAATGGAAAAAAGCGTCCTACCTTTGTGATGAGAATGCGGTACTTCTCCACCAGGTGGTCGTTGTTGTGACACCCCGCCAGCAGCTGCCACACCTCTCCCCTCAGGGCCTCAGGGACACCGCTCCTCACCAGCGCTGACAATGTCTTTGGCCTCACGCTCAAATTGAGGTGCCTGGGTGCAGGGGAAGGCTGTGTTACCATTACCCAGATACAGATAAATGATGGACAACAACTGATGTGCAACACCAAATGTGCCAAACGGCAGGAACGCGAAGATCCTCCATAGGCTGTCAAGAGTAAGTGAAATTCGTACGAAAGTGAGAAGTTATGAAAGAAACAGGTCTGGAGAAGAACTTTGCAAACAATTTCCTGATTCCGATTAAATTTAAATATAATATAAGCATATGTTATAAGACAGTCAGCAAACCAGAAGTCCACAGCAAAAACTAGAACTGGAGGGCAGGTACCACATTGCGCAAAATCCCAAGCTCAAACTACACCGAAAAGGAGAAACAGTTGGCAGAAGTGAATACTGCTCTCTAGTCCTTCCACACCAGAGCAGACAGGGAATCAGGTAACCTTTTTCGGTAGCAGAGCTGTCAAAAAACCTTGTAGGGTTTCTGACTACCTCCATACGTTTAAAGAGCCTTCACTGTTACACAAGCTAGTCCCATCTAAACAGTTTTTTTTCTGTTTTTTTTTTTTTTTCCAAGTGAGACTGGTTGACAGCTCATAAATTACAGCACTGCAAGTTGTAAAAACTAAACCTAATTTATGCAGTTACAGAAAGTTAAGCTGAACAGTCCGTTTGTGGCTCATGCATTAAAACCCCAAAATACAGACTCCTTAAATCAAGGAAATTACAGTTTTCTGCTGTTACTGAAAGAAAAGTTCTATGTAAAATGATTAAGAGGACTGAGAGACAAAGCCAGGCAAAAACTGAAGGTAAATCACATCGACTGCATTCTTTTTAAAAACTGGTATTTAATAATCTTCCTTAACAGTCTAACATACATGGATGATAATTCTACACAGACTGGGAATCCTTGTTGCCTTCCCCCGGACTACAGAGTCCCAACAGAACCACCTGCAGACCAGCCATCCTGGGCACTTCAATCAGCGTGTATCGCACAGGAGCTAGGGCCACTACGTCCTACTTTGTTTTGTTTTCTCTAAACAAAACCAGCTATAATAGTGTTTATATAATAATTACACATAACTACATGCATTCATATCCATAAACGTATGTTTGTACGAATATTTATATAAAATACTTCCTGCACAAAATATTCAAATCACAGAATGGTTTGGAGAAGCCTATGAAACGAAGCCTTTAGATCAGAAGAGGTACACCAGTCACTCCAATGAATACAGCCATGAACTGTAAGGCTGAGACCATACACTACTGGATTTTTCAAAACTATTTTGAGATGAAAAAATTGTGAGTCACCAGTTACAAAATATGAGCCAAATGTTATTAAGGAATCACAAAATACCAACACACATTTAATTGCTATACAAATCTAATTATAGGATTCTAAAAACCTAGCATGAAACTACCTGAACTCTGATTTTTATGATTTTCAATCCTCTTATGTTAAAAGCTCAAGGATCATTATTTCCAAATACTCATTGTTAGCTAAGAAGGAAGCCCTTTAACACATGTTAAAGCTGTTGTTGCCAGTATTAGCAAAGAAGCACTTCATATCCTCTTAGAGCTGCCAAAACATTTTCAATGGGAGTCAGGTGGCCCAATTATCTTTCAGCCCTTGGAAGAATTACAAAAAACTCAAGCTGAAAGAAACTTTCTCATAGCAGCAGATGCATAGAGCTCCGCTGCTAATGATGCTTCTACAAGTCTAGGAGAGGAAAGGCAAAAGGATCATGTATCATTTCAGCACAGCCGTCCCCTTCTTACAAAGGTGTCAGTTTCTGGCGTGCCCTTTCCTATCATATTAGTTCAACACAGTAGCGCAAACCAAAAGTAGAAGAAAAAGCACTTACCTAAATTAGCAGTAAGCAACCACAGAAAGTAAGAAATAACACTAGGTTGTGATAACCTTGATTTAAAGGCTGATGTGGCTAAGAGGTCACATCAGGACTTCCCCTCTTCTATAGTGCATGGCTTCATCTAATCTCTGCTGTCCTGCCCCTTAGATCGAATATTCTGTTAAGACTTTTAGTTGCTGCACACTCCTTGCCCTGCTCTTCAATAACATTAAGAAGCAGAAGGCAACAACTAAAGCAAGAGCTGAAGTGCAGCATATTTGAGCTCCATATGATGTCGTGCTTGTCATCCTCCTTTGCCAAAAAAAAAAACACTAAATTTATCAGTAATTAGCATCACTTCCTTAGAACTGCTCAGCTACTTTAAGGCAACTAAAAGATCCTTCACTAAAGGAAAACAGGTGTTGCATTAGCAACTTGACTGTCAAGAAATTCTCTTCTTGTAAATTGGCATTTTGTAGGGGGGGGCAAAAAAAAAAAAATAGAAGAACTCATGTACTTCCTTCTTGGCAGGCTCTAGAGCCATCTTCCTTCAGAGAAGGGAGGAAAAGCATCTCTGGTATCCAAGTACAAATCTCCCATTTTCTTAAGCTGCAGTTACTGAGACATGACAGCTGCAGGAAAAAATGGCTGTGAAATACATCAGAATTACAAAGAGGAATGGAAGTGATCTCTGCAAAATAAAGACAAAAGAAGAGCTGCATTTTCTTTATATTACTTAGTTTAGACCTTCCTTTAAAATTCCAGTGAAGCTTGCATGTATTTAACACATTCATTTGAAGAGTTAACCACCTAGGGAAGCAACATAAGAGAATTTCTATACTGCAATCAAAGATGCACTCAAAACTGAAAAAACTTAAAACACTCTCTGAAGAAATCCAAAGCCAGTGAATATAGGGTGTTGTGGGAAGAGGGCTAAATCCATGCTAATTTCAACTGGCTCCTGGAATCAATAAAAAAATCCAGGCAGAAGAACCAGACAGGCTGAGAGTATTCAGAATTTTCATTTTCAGAATCCGATTTTGCACTTACCACTTGGACAGCAACTCTCCCCACGTCTCGAGAATTTTTTCTCCACACTCTTTGGAAACATCTCCAGAACCACTCAAGAGAGGCTCATCATTGTCTGCCAACAGAATAGAGGAGATGCTATGAGATCAAGAGACATCTGCAGATACAAATACTGCCCTCCTGACCGTGTCAGCGTGTGGCAAGAGCAATTCCTCACTTGTGGATGCACTGCTTGTGCACTCAACACAGAGAAGCCAGTAGTGCAGAGGTGGTGCAGAAATGTGATAAGATGCAGAAGGCAAGCTGCAACGTGTGGAGTTCTGTTTAACAGTACGGTAAAAAATTGCCATGAGAATGACCAAGCACTGACACAAGGACCCAGAGAGGCTGTGGAAACTCCGTCACCGGAGACTGTCAAACACAACAGGACAAGGCCTTGAACAACCTGAGGCAGGATTAGGGACCTCCAGAGGTCCTTTCCCATAAGTAATTCTATCATTCTATCCCAAACTTTTAGAATATCACAAACACTCTCAAAGAGCACAACTTTCTATATCTAAAAAGCTAAACTGCTGTAGAAGCTAGAAAGACAACAAAATCAATGTGGTTCTGCTGCCCAGCTGCAGGGCACCTTCACCTTGTTGAAGATCCATGGAAGCCCACAAAATATTCTACTTCAACTGTTTTGTACTTCCACTTTGAAACCCAATACTTTTTGATAATATCTCTGGCTTAAATTAAACAGCTTTTTGAATCAAACCCTTTCAGCCTAGGGGGGCACTGAGCAGGGTGCGTAGATTAGAAGTCACAGTCATTCTTTTTGAAACCAATACTAAACTTCTGTATGTACTTCCAGACTCCCAGATATTTTTAAATGCTTAAAGCAGGTATGACATACAAAAATAGATTTCACTGATACAGCAGTCAACACTGTTTTTGCACTACTGAAGAAACAGCATAGATTAAAAAAAAAAAAAAGACCACTTCAGCTGACACCTGAAATTCTCAGCATGCTCTTGCAATGCTGCAAGTCACATCTACTGTAAACAAAATATGTACATTCCTGGTCTAGAGAAGAACACCACTGTAGTGGCACAGTGGTTGGAGATTATTTATGAATAACACTTTGCAAGGGAGTTAAATTTCAAGCTAATTTTGTTCTGTTTTGCTTTTTAAGTAAAGAAAAAGTACAGCACAGAAGTGAAACAATTCAGCCAAGGTCACATAAAATGCCAGCAGAAAAAGCAGAAACTCAAGTCACCTACACTTCATCTCAAAGCTGTAAGGCCAGATGTGTGCATACTCAGAGCTAGTCCATATTTTGGCTTAAGAGAATTAAAAAAAAAAAAAATCAAACCACAACAACAACAAAAAACCATATTGCAAATGCTTTAAGGTTCCGACAGTGCAGGTCCTGGTATAGTTTTGTGTACTACAGATGTCTGTACTTTCCTCTTCACTAAAACATGCTGCCGGTTACATTTCTGAATACCAGCTTCTCATTTTCACTCTCAAATCTTTTCACAGCTGCTCATCGAAGGGCAGAAGCTACATGATAATCCCAAATTTTTAGCAGCCTCTCTTCACATTGTTCCAAACATACCGCACAGAAGGAAGGCTTTGTGAGGCCTGGGCTGAGCAAAGCACAGACAAACCACAGAAGTGCCAGACGAGGGAGAGGCTGACCCAGGAATGCAGGGGCACTGGTTATTGAATACTCAGATTTAAAAAAAGCAGACACATCATCAGTAGGCCAGATTCTGACTGGAAAGGATTCAACATGTTTTGTAGCTAATGTTTACCAGCTCCCCTTTCTTTTGAAGTATACAAAGCGTGCAATCCACATCCTACCTTCCTCTTCATCATCCTCTGGAGGAGAAGGAATCATTGAGCCCTGTGACCCAGACTGGGGCAGATGAAGGCAGGGGCTTGCTGTCGTTTTTCTTCTCTCCCTCTCTGATTCACTTTCTAGACACACAACTTCATACAATGTGTCAGAGTTATTCTTTCTGTCTTTTTGCTTTATCTAGGAAAAAAGACATTTCCTTTTACCAAGAAAAGCTATACAGATCTCCAGGTTACTTCACAAAGGCTCCATCTCCTCTTCTTGGAATAGATGAGCTGAGAAGGAAACATTTTTACTCGCACTCTGCAGTGAATAACATTCAGGCCTGGCAGCACACTTCACCTATCACCTGGGCCTACCCTGTTTCTGTCCCTAATGCCGTAGAACAAACCACAGGCATACTCCCATACCTTCCAAAATAAGTCTAATTTCTCTAATTTTCTGGAGCTACTGGTGGGAGCAAAAGGAGAATTCTAATAAAAATTGTTCACATTTGTTTTCCCATCATGTCAATTGCCTTTAGCAATGTTTCCAAGCCAGCTATCTGTGCATACACTGCTGTCGAGGACACTGGCACACAAATTGTTGGGTTCCCAGGTTTACTGTGTGGCCCTGTTTACTCCTTAATTTTCAAAGCTTTCATATCTCCCTTTTCTTTAAAAAGAAAATTTTTCCTTGTGAAATGGTTCCCAAATTTTAAAGCAGTTCAAGAATTTTGAGAGGTAGTTTTTGTCATAAAACTACAAATACAGAGAATAAAAAAGGAAAGTTGAAGAGAAGAGAGAAATAAAATTTATAATCATACTCTACAGTAAACTTCCTGTGCTCAACTTTATTCTCTGGAGCACTTCAAATGAAGATAAATGCATCAAAACTAAAAATGACTAAATCACTACATGTAATCTGAGAAAATAAAATCCCTCTGCTTTCACCATTTCCGAATAAAGAAACACTGCCCAAGTAAGATAAGCCAGCTCTACACAGCTGTATTTTTAATAGGCTAATCACAGCTCCATAGAAACAGGTTTCCCTTCCAGGCTTATCAGGCAGCCCATTCTATATTTGTTGCTTCCACCATGAATTTTGATAATCTTCCATTAGTAAACACTGGAAGCTGGATAGTCTGACNAGATACAGAATTAGCTAAGTAAGATAAACTTCCTTTAAACTACCAAGACGAGAAGGTGCCTGTTAGAGGTAGTAATATATTTATAGCTCAACAGCTTTAACAGTTCAACAACTCCACGCTCCACCTTAAAAATATTCTAAGTAAAAAGACTGATCTTAACCAATTTTTGAAGGCGGTCTTGAAGGAAAGTTCTTGAAGTGTTTATTCATATTTTAAGTAAAAGATAAGACATACACAAGAAGGAATCCTTAGCAAACATCATCTTTGTTACTACCAAGAAATAATGCCACCATATGCTAGCACTTTTAGACAAGCACACTAAAAAAACCCCACTCTATTTCCTTCAAAACTACACTCTGCTTGTTTGAATTATTAAACCTTGAGAGATCACATACATCCACAATGATGCCCGGTTCTGTATCTTTCGATTTCTTTAACCAGGACATTCAGCTCAGAACAGTAGTTTCTAAAGCAGGACAATGGCAGCTACTTCTAGTACATCATCTCTGTAGGAACTTAGTCTCAATATAAGGCTGGAAAGTTGAAGGTCCAAGTTATTGCCTTGTATTGTTATTATGAATATACTGGACAGAAACGATCCTTTCCTTTGGAGAAGATATATTTAAAAAAAAAAAAAATCAGTTGGAAGAATCAGTTAGTTTTTACCAAGTTCTAGGGAATATTCTGTGATTGCTTATATTCCTCCCCCTCCCCGGGGGAAACTTGGGGTATGCGTGAAATCTCTGTTTTCAACTATGTACAAGTGGGAAAGAGACTTTCACATAAGTCTTTTTTTCCCCTCTCTTATTTCAGATGGATGTTTGCCCATTAAAAAAAAAAAATTGTTTGATTTTTGTGATAAAATCTATTTAGAGGCATGTCAGAAAGCATGTCACCAGGATTATGTTAAAGCCTTCTTTCTTCTTTAACCCCTTCTATTTTACACAGTTGCCCTATGCAGCCCAAATGTAACTGGCTTTTCGCATAGCCCTGGACTGCAGAAAAATTCTCTGTCCCTTTTGTTTCTGAGCATTGGCTGTAAAATCTGTGAGCTTATGTATAACTTCACAGCATCGTGAAAGATGTCAACATTTGCTTTGAAGTTCAGATAACCAGCAAGTTAGTGAAATGATTTCAGCTTTTCTAAAAATCAGACTCCATTTACTGCACTTCTTAAAATCAAGAGCAAAATGTGGAAATCTAAACATTACATTAGTAAATGTTTTACCAGTCACAGGGAGAAACAAGCACTGTGAAATTCTGACAGGTACTACTAACTGGAGAACTTCTTTTTTGCCTCAACTTCACACTGGAGAACTTCACATTGCCTCAATGTGTTTGTATTTATTCAGCATTACACCACACGCCTACCGCTCAAAACCTGAAACAACATCGCCAACTGTACCACAATTATCTTTGAAAAACAGCCCTGCCAAATCACAAATTATCTGTAGATTAAAAAGTGTTACCTGTTTCAATTTTAGGAAAAAATTTTCAGTAGAGCTACGTTTGCTGAAGGGCCAGAACAATCTCTCGTTAGGTGAGCAGACTCTGACTTTTGTCTCCAGAATGAATCGAACAGGCTCCTGAACCTCAGTTATCACCAAGTCCACAGCAGTCGTCATGAACAGAACTTTATCTAGAGAGAGAAAACCCAAAGCAATAGTAGGAGAAACATGCCACAGTGCAGGTATCCTACCACACAGCCTGATTACATTTTACTTGTTTTTAAAGGTAAGTTACTTAGAAAAAACTGAAGTCCCACCTCACTGAACAGAGTTCAAGACCCCCTCAGTTGTGAGAATTAGAAAATCAGCTACATATTATGATGCTCTAAAAGGAGTCACCTGGACTCAGAGACTTATGAGATCTCTTCCAGCACTAAATGATAAATTTTGTCCTTGAGGCAGGATGGCATTCAGTCTAGCAGCAGACTGTACCCAGCTGTTCCCAGCACCTGACTTTCCCATGAACTTCTCTAGCCTTTGGAACCTGTGACAGTACACTGAAATGAGGATCAGCCAGCTGACCACTCAACAACAGTGACAACAGGTCTGTTTCAGAACTCCGGAGTGAAGTGCAGCATCACTTACTTTCAGATTGTAGTTGGAGGATTTTACTGTCATTGCCATAGGTACAGGAATCCTTTTGCTTTTTATATTACAAACTTGGATTCAGAAAAATCTGAATTCAACTCAGAAACTAAGCAAACAGGAAACCTGCAATAGTCAATTACTGCAGTCCTGAGTGGGCCTCCTGAACTCTAACAGAGCACAAAGAGGCTGCCTCCTGTCCTCATATGTACACAGCCTCTTACTGGGGTACAGTTATTCTTACAAGGTATTGCTCCTAAACAGAGGACTTTTCTTCTAGACTTCTATTTTGGTTCTGAGAGTATATGCCATACTATGAAACAAGTAAATTTGCAGGATTCATCTTAAAGAAAGGAGAATCAGTCCAATGTCCCCTGTATAAATTATGTGCCCCAGCCAGGGACAAAATCTGGCAAGGTTCATACCTTTTGGTGTTTCTTCATTTACAAATTGGAAGTGTGGAGACTTCTGATTCCAGCTCCCAGTGATCACATACGATTTCCCATCAGAACTTTTACCCATTGACTCCTGGAAACAAAGAAGTTTATGCATCTTTATTCAAATTAAAGCAAACTCTGTATTACAAGAGCCTCAGCTGCACAAAACAGCTCGTGCACTGGCAAAAGAAGGGCAAGTGTGTGCAGGCAATTTTGGACAGTCCTGTAAAAGAGATCGTCTCTGAAAATACAGAACTCATTTTGGAGATGACAGCAACTTGGAGCCAGATAAAGCTTTAATCATGCACTTAAGGGATGTAGTTCATTGCCTCTAAAAGAACAAATTAAATCAGAACGCTGTCTTACAAGCTGCTGAACTTGTAAACTTGGCAGAGTGTCACATCAACATCCCTCTAGTTCACTATGATGTTTTACTACCCTAGTTGTGTTTTATTTTATCCTAAATAGCTATCTTATAAAAGTAAATTTTACTCTAAAATTGTAGATCCAGCTAAAATTGTAGTTTCAGCTCTTGAGATCCAGCTCACTCAGCATACAAAGCACATGTTCAGCTGTTAAGAACCAAGTCAATACGTTATCCTTAGTGTTCAGTGTGCCTGTGTTCACACCATCCTTATCTTCTGGGCAATCCAAGGCCTAGTAAAAAGTAAAATTACTCCTGGAGTATTGGACCATTTTGGGTACTCACTACTGCAGGAGGTATGTACTTCACAAACACTAACCAGGTTTGTTCTCGCAACACACCTGTGAGGTCAAACAATCTCTGTCATCATTTTGCAGATGGAAAAGTGACCGATAAAGCGCCCACTAGTTCTGTGTTATACATGAAGCTGCTCAGGCCCTGATTTTTAAAGCAATAGGTATGCTGTAAAACTTCACATGCTCAAAGCACAGCTCTTGAATATACAACACTTAAAAAAATAAGGTTCCATGCTTCCTACTCCAGGCCCCTAAATGAGCACAGTCACGGCTGACTGCAGAATTCGACCACTCCCCTGACCAAGCATTATGCCACATCAGTACTCTGTAGCAGAGGACTCAACTACGTTTCCCAGGGCTACTCTCGAGAGTGTAAGCTACAGCATCAACCCAAAACAAGTGTGCCTAAGCACCTCAGTCTTCTGTCTACCTTCAGATCACAAGCATTCACTATAAACGTTGTTACTGAATTTTGTTAACCCAAGATCCTTACCAAATCTAAGAGGTGCATGTCACCACTCCGAACATCTTTCCCACGACTCAGGAGGAGGCCAAAACATCTGCAAAGCCAGGCAAAAAATTAATCTGCAAAAGTTACTACTTATAAACAAACCATTAGCATTCCTTATCTAAATATTTCATCATACACCACAAGCAGCCCATGAATGCAGCAACAAATGTCAACAACTCTTGATGTTTAAGAATAGCATGAAGCATGTCAACCAAAACAGTGTTAAATCAATATTAAAAATGTCAAACTCCATGTTATGAGCATATTTAGAGTATGATTTTATTCTGCCTACAGTGGCCTGTAAAGTTCAATAATCTTTGTTTGCAAAGATAATTGTTGGTCAAACAGACGCTGCTAGCAAGTGTTCCCTGTTCTGCAGGTAGGGCAACACTGCCTGCATTCTTCTTCTCTTCTTTTAGTTTACTGGGTGTTTTTTTTTCTTTTGATTGATTTGTTTTTAGACATGATTACATAGAATTTAACCTTTGATATAGACAAGAATCAGGAAATTCCACATGAAATGCAAGGACCGGTCTTTTGCGGTTACATTTTGCACGTATACCACCCACTGAGGTATATTCCACTTCATCTTCTGGTTTACCACACTTCCTGAAGTTCCTGCATTTTGTCAGGCTGCAGAGTTTGGCAGAAGCTATGTCTTTTCCCTGTATTACAAGCAGCACTAAACTCTGTCAGTCGTCAAAAACTGCTAGTTTATTTCTAAGCAGTGAAAGATTTGAAGTCTGAACTCGCCCTTCCCTACACAGGTGCTTTATATTCTAGAATTCTAGAATCTGCAGCAGATTCAACACGTATGCACAAAAATATTCTCAGATGCAACCAAGAAGAAAGGAAAGCAAAATACATTAAATAACTCAGTCGCTGATTATAGCCTCAGCATTTCAGGCAAAGTGACCATTTAAAATAAAAGCAATATGTTTTCATAAAAGTTTTTGAACAGGTTGGAGGAGATATTGCCACTGATTCAACAATCAGATCCGCCCGCACTGTGCCCCTACCACATGCATTGAACCAGACAATCAGATCTTCTGCACAGCCCCACTCAGCTCAGAGGCGTGGAATTAAATTACATCAACAGAGCTTTCACAGAACAGTTAGTAAGCTGCTGCCTCAGAAGACCAAGCACAAAACATCAAATAGGTGAAGATTTTTTTAAAATTTTGTGTAATTACCTCTCAATAGCAAGCTCTTTATTAGTTGTCTGTTGGACGTAAATCACTATCTTCTTATCAATTCCTTGGCGAAGCTTAAAGCACTGCCTGTCCTTGTCTTTGGGAACTGCACTGTTATTTATCAGAAAAGGAAGACAAAATAAATACTCTGAGCATCATTCACCCGTATTCCTTGAAAGCATTGAAAACAGTATCAGACACTTGGTGAGGCCAGCTATTGGAATTAAAACCTGTACAGTACACCTAATGTAGGTAGGATTCTACTTTGCTGAAGACCAAAATTCACTTACCTTCATTTTTACAGAGCAGGTACATAGCTTATAAACAAGTGCCCTATTCCACCTCTAATGTAACAATATTTTTGTGGCTGAAAACATCTTTAGACACCTCCCCATAGCTGAGGTCCATACTGACACAGCTGAGATAGCTACAACTGAAGCAGCTCCTGGCAACATGATTCCTGGAAACCACACAAGCATTAGATCCTCGGGATTGTTACACCGCCTGCACAACTGTGCCTACACTCACATTGGTTCCAAGCCAGCAGAACTGAACACCACCAGTGTACCACTGCGAGCTGCAGCTATGTACCCTGGCGGCTGCTGCTGCACCCGAGCCCAAGAACCACCTGTACCATCTGTACCATCATGCTCAGGCTTTGAGCTAATAATTTTTCAGTTGCTAGCACCTGAGCAGTCCTTTGGATTGTCTACAATGGAAGGTGCTGAATAAATATTGGATCATTAGGTACAATTTATTATTTACTTAATAAGTAAAGCTTGAGCTGGATGCAAATCCAAGAAAAGAAACATTGGTGAAGCTGTGGCAGGCAGCCAATGTGCTCAGCAAGTCAGGGTATTTGGCAGACACGCTATACTGAAATAAAGACACTTCAGCAATTACAGAACACTATAAATGGTTGTATTGAACATCTAAGGGCACTGTGTGTAGGCTAAGCAGAAAAAAAAAAAAAAACTTCTAGCAGACCCAAAGTCTCCATTCACTCACTTTCCAACAAGAGAAACAGATTTTGTATGCACAGGAATTAAGAATCTATACCTGAAATAACCCTTCCCATCATCTTCTTTGATTTCCAGCGACACAGAGAAGGTGAAAATATCACTGTCTGGAGTCTGTGGAGTGGCAATGGCTGAAAGCGGGGTTTGTTTGGCAGAGCGACGGAAGGCAGTGGCAAAGCTGTACAGTATTCGGCTCACCTGCATTTACACAGCACCAAAGACAGCTCAGAAAGATGCAAGTGTACAGAAGGCAGCAGTTCGAAACATATCTGAATTTTAACTAAGTAGCACAATGAGAAATAACTGTACAAAAGTGCTTGCAGCTCTAGCATCTAATTAACTTTCTCTACGCTTCTTTAAAGGATAAACAATTAAACATGCATTCTGAGTTCATATCTGAGGTTTCTAAAATTACCTTAACTTGGGGTGTAAAAAAAAAACACAAAGTCATGAATTGTATTACTTCTGAAGTGCCTGATATAATTCTGCTGTACCTCAGGAATAACTTTTACGTTTACATCATTATTTGACAAAAAGATTCAACTTACAGCCTCTTGGATTTCACATCGGAAGACATGAATCCTGAAGAGTTCTGCATTGTAGTGGCTTTCAGTGAAAGCAAAACAGTCACTTTCAGGGGTTCCATCGTGCCCTCGCACACAGAAGAGGATTTTATAGATTGGATAATTTGCAATTTCTGTGTTTGTCTGAGGATCTAAAAGTCTGTTAGAAGAGAAACAGAAAAAAACACCTGCAGTTCTAGAAGAATTATTTCAGCCAGCCCCTAACCTCCAAGCCTCAACAATGTAATAGCTACTGGAGAATGTAATCATAAAGGAACTAACACACAGCAGTGGATAGCCTCACCCCTGCTGAGCCTCATGCACCAGCAGTTTTCCAGCCCTACAAACTGAATATTTTGCAGGCTATTTCCAAATTTTATTTTATTATTATTTATTATTTATTAATAGTCGCTCCCACCATGGCTTTTGGTGCTCCTGGGATCATCATTGTATTTCATACCGACCCTTGGGCATAAAATATCTTTGGCAAACAGAAGCCTCACTTTTCACAGATCTCTTTAAAATCTACTTTTTTCCACTAAAAAAAAAAAAATCCTAAGTTGCTCATGACTCCTCACAGACAAACTGGTAGCTAGCTTGCTTCTTCTGCTAGAAGATGGTAACATTAAATGGGCAGAGTACACCTGGGTGAGCTTTGTACCTCACTGTTCCTTCAGAGACATTAGGCACTGACAGAGTCACATCTAATGAAATCTGGCACTGGCTGCGTAGGATGCACATCATTCTGAGGGCTTCCACTTCACTCCGGGGGGCATTCACAGAGGCACAGCCCAAGTAGGTGAGCTTGCTGAACACCACACTGTCCTCGTCAGTCACAGGTGTAAAAGGGCTCAAATCCCCACAGTCTAGGGCAAGACACAAAGTTGAACACAAGTAAATGATCAGAGATTGACTAACCGCGTGTAAATCCCTGCCTGAAAGCAAGTTACTGACGGCAGAGAACAACATTGCCATCCAAACCCCACAACCAGTTCACTCAGAGAGCTTCTCCATGTGACTGCACCAGTTTTCGCTACAGTAATATGATGCCTCAACAAGTTAAAGAGACTGATGTTTTATCCAGCAGGCAAATAACCATAATATTTCTGCATAAGGCCGGTATAGCAAGTGTTTTCAGAGCAGAGAATGGTTCAGGGTATGGTAACTCTTGCATCACCTAACCTGCATTAGGTGGTTTTAATGAGAGAAATGGGGAAAGGCAGATGGACACACCTGTACCTAAACTCTCCTTTCTTTCCCCAGATAAAGCCATTTGAGAAGACACCACCAGACATTCCCCACTTTTTTCTAACCTCCCTGGGATGGCTTCACTGGCAAACTCATTTCTGGTTTCTGGAGTCCTGCCACCGACACTGGGTTAATGGTGGAAGATGCTGAAGCTTCAAGGACAACGGGTTCCTCCCCATCACCGTCAGTCCTAACTTCTTCTCCATGGTCTTGGTCACTTGGCTGATCTTCCATGGGTGGATCCATCAGCACGTCTTCAAGTTCCCTCTGCAGCTGCTGTTCGCTTCCATTCCCCACAATCTAAGAGCCACAAACAGAGTCGGGACACAAAAAAATAGACTGTTCAATTAAGGAAAAGAACAGCCGCCACCTCTCAGGCACAGGGTCAATCATATGACTGCTTCCGCCAACCAAAACAGTGGCTAACCAGTTTAACCCACTTACAACCGTACACACAAACTGCAACATGCAAATGCTCACCAGATCAGATTTTATCCTCCCTGCTCTGACAAACTAACAAACAGCGCTGAAAACGGGAATTTTCTAGTACTGGAAAAAGTGAGGAGATTACTTTAAAACTACCCTATTGTCACCAGCTACGAAGACTAGCTTATGGCAGAGGAAACTTACACAAGTCCCCAGCACCTTGGCCTCCTTCAGTTCTCAGGATAGCACCAGGAAGGGCTGGGTAACATTAAATATGCTTCATGGGTCAGACAGCGAGGTTTCATGGAAAGAACATCCTGGAACAGGATTATGCCACCACGCTGAGAAGTTGTGTTGCTTTGCTTCCTAACACTCATCTGCAGCCTGACCTTGTATTCACCGAAGTCACCAAAGTGTGCAGCAGTCTGAGTGGTGTGAAATTTTCCTCCCTACGTTAGTATTCTTTCTGATGATTCATCACAGAAGCAATGAAAAAAAAAACTTGTACATGCATGTGGTCAACAGCACAATCCTTTTAAGTACCAAGTTTACTACTCCAGGTTATGCAGGCATCTGGCAAAAAAAAATGATGATGGAAGATGCTACATGTTGGTCTATTGCACACAACTTCCACGCTTTGCAGCAAAATAGGATATTCTCATGCATCCATTCTACCAGCCCCACTGAAGCCTATACATTAAAAATGCTAAAGTAACTTCTATTTTACAGGACCTGTATTCTAAGGAACTTGAAGACCAAAATCTGGCACAAACCTGCATTTCATATGCTTTTGTTCAAAACAATTAAACAGACTTCGTTGTGGGTTTGGAAAGAGATGGTGGGGAATTTATAAGCGATGAAAAATAGACGTTGTAATGGTCTTAACATTAAATGCAGGTGAAAAATCTTCTATATTCCATCAGGACTACAAGCCAAAGAACTCTGAACACCAAGCTACTGTATTTGGTACAACAATCTGTTAATAAACTACACCTAGATAGCACGCTGTGAAATGTGATCCTGAAAATAAAAGTTCCTAAAAGTAGTAGGAACAGGCAAAACATGTCCAAGTTGTTTACAGTGGAACAAGAAACAGATAAAAAAAGTAAGAAAGGGATGGGGGAGATGTACATAAAACATAATGTTATGTATGAGCAACAGAACACAGCTCTTAAGTACTGCCTTGATCTAAGTTAATATTTAAGTTTCATGTAAAGAAAAGCAAAGTCACTGCCTGCTTCCATATACTTGAAGAACTGAGGTAAGTCTAGATTTAACTTTTCTAACAAACACAAAGATATAAAGACAAAAATAATAAGAAAACATACAAGCGAAGATCACAGCATCGGCAGAGTGCAGCACAGCCCACAGAGTAGAATCTTTCTACTAAACTTTCTAAAAACCCCAAATCAGAATCCTAATTTAAAAAGTAACTTTAAAAAAATGCCTCCAAGAAAGCCCTCATTCTGAAGCCAAGCTACCCTCCAAAAAGGCTCTAAAAGCAACGTCAAATACACCTTTAGGAGGATCCTGGAGGATTTCTGTTGCTCTCATAACCCTAACAGTCAATTGCAACTGACCAGCTGCCCAAAAAATAAGGCCTAGAATATGAACTACAGCCAACTTCACCTCAGGCAGAGCCCTGCCCAGCTGTATCAATTCACCACCTGGTGGGAACAGTGAACGCCTAGACTTCTTGGAAACTCTGCTGCAACCCCTAAAACCAGCCAGAGGCAGCACAGCAGAGTGCAGCAGAGCTGAGGCTGCACAGAAAAAGCCATGTGGATCTAACAAGAGCCTTCACGTTGGCCTGCTTGAGACGAGGACAGAAGCCATTCAGCCTAGTCAATGTTTTCTGTATTTCTCACAACACTGAAAACTAACATGAGTTCAGCCCAGAGCACTGTAACTGAAAAGTACAGCTTAGCAAAGAACTGGCAGTGAAAGGCTTAGGTCTGACCTACAAATCTGACAGCTCACCACATTCAGCAAACACAAGCCTAGACTTCTAGCACCATTCCCAGACAGTATTTACCGAATGTTGTAGGATCCTCAAACTGCATTGCTAAAGAAACAGGGCACCTGAAAAAGACTTCTGCTCAAACACAAACATAAATTTACTCTCTGCTTTTCCTGGTGGGCTCATCATAGCAAATGGGTTTTGACATCTACAATTTAACCTTGTTACATACACCACAGCAATTTCTTAAAAAGCCCTTCTCTCTGTTCCCGTGAAAAGCATAACCTCAGGTCTCCTTTCGTAGCTGCATTAAGTTTCCACATACTGCTGAAACACTTCTAGATATCACTGTGACAGTACTTATACCTCTGACAACCTTCAAAACTCCATTTATCCCTTATCACAGATAAACAGTTCAATAATACAGTAAAATAGTCTACTGAGAGGCTCTTTGCAAGCTAAAAAAGAAAAGATACCAAGAACAAGGCTGTATTCTAGGGCGGTATCTCTCTCTCGTAAAACAATACTACAAGACCATTTAATTTCTGTCTTAAAGACCAGCTAAAAGTTCTCCCGCCTCCACTGCTGATCATTCTTACATCCTTAAGCAGCAGGAAGGAGGCTAATAGGAAAATTCCTGCGTGAGAGAATTCGACCTGCGCACTGATGGCTTATCTACGGCGTAACGTTTCCGCTCAGCACACAGGCTGCAGCCCGTAACTTCAGGACACGCTCCCAAACGACAGGAAACGGAAAGGCTCAAGGTGAATCACTTGGTTCGGGGGCTGTGCTCAGTCCTGCCACCGAACTCATAAAGAAGCTTATCTTTAAGACCTGCAAAGCTGTGTGACATTCAGCACCCAGCCAGGGAACAGCACAGCTTTCCCGTACAGCCGTTGACTGTCAGGGGGCAGCGGTGCTAATGTTCTTCTTTCCTCATCAACAGGAAGAGTATGCCTGTAGCCAGCATTTTATAAACCGCTTTGGAAGTAAACTCATGAAAATTTTAGTACTAAGTTTCAGGAGTCATTTCTAACATCTTTGTACTAAACAAGATACATTCCGCCATACTAACAAAGCAGGACAGCCGCTACAAGGCAGTCCTTTAGACCAGCAATACAGACAGCTCCCTCGTGGAGCAAGAGGTGCTGCAGACTAAGGCATTTCATGTTTCCAAATTCTCTTTAGGAATAACAGGACAGAATGAAAATCTGGCAGACCACGACTGTCTCCCAGGGTCTCAAACAGTGCATCGTAACTTTGGGAGCTAAATCACATGCACAACCACATAAGCTTTCTCAAGGAAAGGACCACTACGGAGACCATTCTGAATTCTTAAGCACTTATAGCTGCTGGTGTATGCAGGATAAGCAAGAGGTTCCAGTCTTTCAGCAGGTTTTACAGAACACTAGGCTGATTATTCAAGAAAATTTCAAATTCTTGCAGACTATCCTTCTATGAGGTGAAGAGACAATCTTCTGCAACTGCAGAAGATGTGCGTGAACCTTTTCTCCCAAGCAAAAGATCTTGAGACTTAACAGAGTTAATCGGAAATCTTATGCAAAAGAAAATGGCCACTATAATGGCCTGAATTGTGTGGGACTCAAATCAATGCAAGAAAAGCAAACAAAGCAATTGGAGGTAAAAGGAAGATGAGCAAAGGCATCAAGAAATGTTTGAAATGTTCCAACTGCTGCTAAGGAAAAGAGGAATATTCTGTCCACCGAATGGAACACGATTTCTTATCGTCTTTAAAGACATCATTTTGAAGACATAGAAGTGACTGCAGGTCTCAGCCTCTGCAGTGCTGGAATATGGCTTTCCATCTCCCACAAAGAACAGGCTAACTCGAAATGCTCTAGGAAACGTTCAGTTTTCAACACATTAAAAAGACAGAATTCTGAATGACCAACTTATTAGTGCCACCCTGCTTAACGGCTGGTGAAATTTATATTGGGATGAAAGATTTTCCTTAAGCAGCCAAAAAAAACGGGAACAAAGCGACAAGGCTCTCTTTCCAGAACAGGACTTTTAAAAGCGAGAAGATGTCAGTGCCCTTCCAGTTGACACAAGCCTACCAAAACAGGCTTGTACCTTAAGGTTCACGCCACGTTGTTAGTTACAGCTACGCTTCTACGTTCCTTAAAGAGAATGTTTCACATTGGGGAAAACTTTAATATTTATTTGAATTAACAAGTATGTTCAAATCAAGTGCATGTTAACATTGCTTTCTACCTGAAAGCTCTGAGGAAATCACAGTTCCAGCTTCCTAACATTGCCTGTGTCCTACGCACTTCATGAAGGATTCAGTAAAGTGGGGAAAAAAATCCCCACAGGTAGTGATGGAGAGAGCTCTTACCCAAAACTTAGTTATCACCTGGACATCAGCAAAAGTAATGCAGAAACTACTGGCAAAATCAATTCTTGAGTAAGTTCTGCTTTCTGTTAAGTTTTCCACAATAAGAAGTCCCTCTTTAAGCTCTTCTATGGTTAGTTTGGTTTAGAAGAATAGAGAACAAGCTCAGGTTATTGATTCTTACCTTCAGTCCTGTTTTTTCATCATCACTACCATTATTTGTAGATGGTGTTTCATCCCCTTGCCTGGAAACCAAGACAAAATCTTCACTGTTAAGAGTGGATACCGAGTCTGAAGAGACACTGATTTTTCCAACAGAAGCCTTGTCATCCATGACTTAAAAAGGAAGTTCGACTCATGAATGAGATTAAATATTTTATAAACTCCTGAAAAACAAAAATCATAAAAATACTTATATAAAACTTCATGCTAAAATGCTCAAATGTTTCTTCTCAGAAACCTGCTGACTAATTAAAAAAAAATAAAAAAGGCAACACATCTGACAGCATAACCAAGTTACAGCTCTTCTGTCAGTGTACAATAAAGACCCTGCTTTGATTTCGCTAAGAAGCACACTACTGTTAGATCACCGGTTTCCATAGCTCACAATGGGAAGTCAATAAAACTTTTTGCAGTATTCCATGATTATGTCAGACACTGGTCTACCCACAGCACAAAATGGGCCCTTGGAGCATCTGCTGCATCTGGTGACAGGGGACTCGTCTTAAGGCCAGGACTACGCAGTCCATTTCCTTTCTTCAGATAATCTATCCTCTATCTGTGTTCACACAAAAAAACCGTTTCTGTAGCCACTGGAGCACACCGCATGCTGCAGCCGCATGTCCTACCCCCAGCAAAGAGTAAGATTCAACCCTTGGTATTTTGCGCTAAAGATGCTCTAGAACCTTGGGCCATACGGTGCTCTGTGAGTCTATGGCAAGTCTCCTGTACTGCAAGGAACAATAAAAGAAGGATGCCAAGAAGCAGGAACAGCAGCATAGGCTGGATCAGTACTGAGGAGCAAAGCCAACAGTTTTTTGAAAAGCTGGAACTGGCACTGGCAGACACTTGAGGAAAGGAGCAAAGGTGAAGTTTAGCTGCACACCTTGAGCTCTCCAGCACAGATTCTCAGAATCCATGGCTTGAAACATATTGCCACGACAAAAACATTTGATTCAATTTCCCAGAAACCCAACCACACCATTATCACAACTTGGGTCTCTACATACTCCCAAGCATGCCCAAACCCAAACACCTCTTCAGCCCAAGCTCTGCCTTCCACCCGGGAAGCATGGCCGCGACCTGGCCTCCAGCAGAGCAGCCAAACACGGGAACCTGGCACGTCCAGCACGGTCACCACATTCCTCCCTGAACCACGAACAATGCATCTGAAAATAGCAAAGCCCGCTTTTATTTCTATCAATACCCTTCACCCTCCCCACAGCCACCAACACAACTTGACAACCTGCCAGTGACAATTTTTTTTCCTCTGGGCTATTTTTAACCTGATTACTTTCCCAACTGAGTCACTTTGTGGTCTTGAAAACCCTTACGCTGGACAGCAGGAGCAGTGTGTGAATAATGGATGCGGGCTGTCTGTGAGTATGTACCTGTGATGACTGGCTTCCATGTCCAAAAGCATGTACGGCATTTACGTACCCTTTCCAAACACATTTTCAGATGCACTGACTTTTTAGTGAAAATTACTGGCTGAGAAACGTGGATGGTTTGAGAAGTTCCACCCACTGTATGTGTCTACCTGACATTAGGTGCAAATACCTTATAGGCAGGGCACAGCTCTCATTTTCAAACTTGGTCCTGTTTAAATGTTCATAATAAAACATTTCTAAAGAAGTTCCTTATTGCACCATCTACAGACGATCTGAAAATAACTACAACCAAATGCACTGAAACACAGAACAAAAATAAGCTTAAACCACTTACCATGCCCTCAGCTTTACTGTTTTCACTCAAACATCGCAAACCCATCTGCCACACTAAGGTGGCACGAGCAAAAGAGCTGGCTTTGATCACAACCAGCTCTGAAGGTCAGCCAGGCAAGGATCAATTTAGCAATGTATTTTGCCCGTCTTGAAGTGTTAATTTTGCCCATTTCCATTTCAATCTGACACCTTCCACCAGCATTAACTTCAATTAAAGAAAAGTTGTGCTGTGCTTTTGAATGCTCATTCCCATGGTAGCGTGGTGTGAACTGGCAGCACTGGGCCCAGAGCACAGCTGGCTTAGCCCAACCCCTGCAGCAGTTTCGCAAGACAGAATTGCAACAGCAGAAGGTCCTGATCAGTCCAACTTTGCCAACTTTACATTGAGCAAAAGCCTTACTGATATTGCACAAGATAAGAAAGTACAGGAAAGGGGACAACGCAGACTACCGTAAGAAGCTTTTGTTTATTAGTGATGCACCAGTGGGCGAGGCTCTGTTACCCAGCCCCTCTGGAATCACCGCCAGAGGTTCATCGGATTAAAGCCCAAAGAGCTGAGTTGCAAAAGCATTGTCTTAAAATACTGAAAATGCTAAAACACGGCCTGAAGTTAACCAAAATTCCCACATTCCCATACTTTGCTTTGCATGCATTTTATTTCCCCTGGCGCTTGCCATCACTTTGTTTCAGGCAGATTGCCTCACAGATGGCTGTACCTGAATCAGAGAACTCACAACGCAGAACCCACAGCGGAAAGCCGACGAGCCCACCAGCGGCAGTACGAGGGGTGCACACCGAAGCCCAGCAGAGCAGGGATGTGTGGCAGGCTCATGACTCCTCTGGAATCAAAGAGTGGGAGCAGCCCACAGCGGGTACTGCTCGCCAGCACACCCTGCGGCTGCTCTGAGAACCCAAGCGTCTGCCCTCGCACTTCAGGGAGTCAAGGGAAAAGACTCCCAGCCACAGGCAGACTTTAGCTGTTAAGGTTTCTCCAAAGAAGCCAGCTTCCCAGCGCTTACAACGAAAGAGGCCAGTTTCTTTCAGCACAAATGAAATACCAGCTTTCAAATTCAGCGCAGTTCAGCCCCTGACAAAGAACTACACCTCAGAACGGTGTTTGCCTGAAGGAGTCTTTACACCTCCACAGGAGACAGAATGTCTAGGTAAAATGCACACCAAGAGGCAAATTTTTATTAACTTCTCAGCTCACCTGTGTAATTAAATGGGTTTCCTGGCCCCTTCTCACACAACAGACCATTGGAAAAAGCTGCCAATGGGAAACGCAACGCGGCTGGCTCTTGGGTCACCACCTTCAGTTTTGTGGAAAATTCTAATTCTCTGCACGATTCACCTTCACTCTACTCTTGCTGTTGTCACAGATTGTGAGGCCCAGAAACTACCTTTTAAACAGCATTCTTGTTTTCCACTGAAGCAGCCGACCAGCTGTAGCAGCCTCCCTTACTCTCCCTATTTAAATACCGCCAATCGAACAGAAAGACACCACGCATCACGCTAAGATCTCAAGCAGCTGGAAGACAAACCAATCAAAGTTCAAGATCAGTTCAGCAGATCTATAAAACGTTTTTCCTTTACTTTCCTAGCCCCTCCCAGGCAAGCAGTATATAAAAAATAAAGCCTTCCACTTTGCCCCACTGTGAGAGAGCGAGCCCCGAACGCCACCGTGGGACATGCAACAAGCGAGGCACAGCGTGCACCACGGCCGCTCAGCTTCCACAGGGCACCTGCTTTCTGCCTTTAGGACTGTCCATAGCCACACAAGAGTCACAAGGAGGGCAGAGAAAACAATGTTTCAGCTGTGAACTTCTCGGACTGCTCAGAGCAGATGTAGCAGCCTTAGCACTGAATTTAAAAGTGAATACAACACAAAAAATATTTAGGTTTTGGGTTTGCAGGGCAGAAGTGAAAATAAGCATGTGAACAAGCGTGCAGACTAGAGAGGAAAGGTGGTTTGTTTTCCATTCAGAAACTTTTTGGCTTTTACACTTGTGCAGCAGTTCCTACAGCATCTCCACAAAGCACAGTGCAGAGGATGCAGGCACCAGGTTCAGAATGACACAGTAACACGACTGAAATTACTGAAGAACATTATAATTCAAGAAGCCACCTTAAACAACAAAGTTAAAAAGCTTGGCATGCAGAATAAACCTATATCCTCTACCTCCTAAAGATAAAAAATAAAAAACACAGAGTATGATGTTAAAAAACATGAAAGAAAGGAGGCAGCACGCCAGCAAGGCTCCACATAAATTCAATCACTGAAGACAACATCTTGCCTGGCTCTGTTTCTCTGCCTTACCAGACCTTAACAATAACGTCCACCATAGCTCGATTTAAGCATAAGAAGTTTTGCTTTCCTGGTTTTCATTACCACCAGCTCGGTCAGGGTGAAAAGTGGAATTTGTAGTAGAGTTCAGCAGCTTTATGAAGCACTTCCCAAAGCTGTTTTATGACAAATGAGCCAGCGTTCTTTAGGATTTCCAGCTCTTTACAGGCTTTGACATCAGTGATTTTCCCCCTCACTTTCAGGTAGTGCTCATTTACTGTTTTATAAATACACAGCGAGTCCTGAAAAAAGACTGGAAAATGCTGCAGGCACAGCGCTGTCACTGCAGACAGCTGCCCAGATGTTTCTGTCTGAGCAGTGTAAGAAATTGTAAGAACAAAACTGGTGTCGCACGGACAGACACATGGGAAAGGAGCTGCGGTCTGAGTTTTTCTGAGCACATACATGCAGCCTGTATTTCACTGCAGCTGTGGGAAAAATCACGCAAGGAGGGATCACCCAGTAGCAACCTTTTTCTTCTCACGCATCACCTGATCAGCCTGCACACCCGTGTGTTTGACCTGCACCCACCGCTCTTTCAAGGAAGCAGCTACAGTCCTGCCTTCCCCTTGCAAAACATTTTCAAAGGCAACAAGAAGCATTTTGCACTCAAAACGCTGCAAGGCGGCCAGCGGAATACTGCATGTGAAGATAAAGATTTAGCAGGACTAAAGAGAGCAGTTAATAAAAAATAGCAGCTACAACGCTAAATTTTCTGTTCATCTTAAAAGCCTCCGACAGCCACAGATGTTCCCACAAACACCAAGAGACAGACAAAAGGAAGGAATTCATCTGGAGATGATGCTGCCTCAGCCTGCAGCCCCCGCTGCTCCTTGGGCCCAGAGGAGCACAGACCGCAGCAGGCTGCCTGAATCACTGCCCATGTTGTGCAAAACCAGGAATCAGACAAAACACGAGTTGAGAACAATGCAGTCTTCATTAACAGTCCTTAGCAGGCCCCAGCTGCTGCCAACATAACTTGGCTTTAGTCTCAATTCAAACCACTTGCTCAGATAAAACTCCAACCTTAGGCTCTTGTACCAAGCAGATTCCCCCGCCTCAGAAACACGCTGCAGGTCCTACGAAGCCGTGGTTGACAGCAGAAATGCTGACACTGCCCCAGCCAGCCCGGCACAGGAATGCCGCCCGACGTAAAGGGAGCGCTCCATCCACGCCCCAGCAGCACCGGGCACCTCCACGAGCGCCGGGACGCGGTCTGGTGGGCGGGCCGGAGGCCCCCGCAGACGATGCTCTGTACGGTTCTGCGGCTCCGCTCACCGGGACCTGCACAGAAACGCGGCGCTCTGTGTGCCACACAAACGTAGCACTTTAAAAATGCACTGTGAAAAAACTGAAAAAGGAGAGCTCTGTGCGATATTTGCTACTAAAAGCTGCCTGCCCTCGGATTTGGAAAGCAAAAGGAAAGCCCCGTGCCAAGCTCAATTTCTTAATTTGCTTGCTGTGTACACAAGACTCAGGTTGTTCAGGCCCTTGACCTTTTCCTGTTCAGTAGAGACCTTTAAAAAAAATTCAACATTTCTGTAATTTAACCAGTGTGGACTTCCCCATTGCTGTTGGGCATTTTGTAACAAAGCAGCTAAAAATCTCAGAGCCCATCATGATTTAACAAACCTCAGTAAACGGAGTGAATGTGGGAACACAGACCAAGCTGCTCCCCAGTACTTGATCCCCAAAGTGTACTTTAGAAACAAGCACGATTTCTTCCTTCTCTCCCAGACTCCTAGCTCATCTCCCTCTCCTCCTCTCCACAAACAACTTGACCAGGCAAAACCACGCAGACGAAACCCACAACTGTTACTCCTACCGGCCCAACTTTCACTCGTTGCTGCCTTCACATATTTTCACCCTGACTCCACACGGTCCGTTTATTTACGCTTCGTTTTCCTCCCTAACCGAGGCGGCCAGCCCTCGAAATTTATCAGCTGGGGCCAGAACACGCACTCGCCGACAGGAAGGGAAAAACCCGAGCGAAACACGGCGACTGCGGCCCGCGAGGCCGACAAGGGGCTCCGCGCTCTGCGGACGACGGAGCGCCGCGGGTCGCGA
>VXAV01011371.1:66852-79154 GCA_013399715.1 Alectura lathami | reverse complement strand
GGGCGGGGGGGTTCCGGTTCCCCGCTCCCGGCGGCGCTGTGCCGGACCCCGGTTCTGTGGGGGGTCCCCGGCGCGGAGGAGTCGCCCCGGCGGCGCGAGCGTTGCCCGCGCTTCCATCGCGGAGCTGCGCTCCGGGGCAGTGGTGCAGAGGAGTCATGGTGGAAAGCAGGCCCCAGAACTGCGCCCAGCGCGTCACGTTCAAGTGTCTGAAACACCCGAGCAGGAAAAGCGTGCCTTGGTTCTGCTGATGCTCGGCGTGCGCCGAGGGCTTTAAGTTAAGCGTGGAAGTCAGCACAAAGCGCGGAAGGCGTTGGTGTGGTTGGAGAGCCGTGAGCATCGCCCTGCAGCCAGGGCTCGGAGCGGAACGGCTCGTACCTGTGACGAGATGCAGTAACGGCAGAGCTGAGGAGCTGTCAGGTGTAGGCCTGTTTCCCTGCCGTCCTTAAATGCAAACTTAGAGTTTTTCGTGAAGCTGCCTTTAATTGCCATTCCTATTGTTGCTCTTGTGATCGTGCTTTCATGCCCCTTATAGCTATATCGTGATGTTGAAAAGAAAATTAAAAACAGTCCTTCAAATTACAAGGGCGTAGACTTGTAACTGTGGCAAAGAAGATTTTTCAGTTTCAGTGAAGACGTACAGTTTAAGTCTTGTGAATCAAAATACTGTTATTTGACCTTTGGTCTGTGTTCATTTGAAGCCTGAAGAAATTGAAGCTTGTGTTGTTAGCGTAGGCATTATCCTGTGAGGCACTGAAGCCATAATTTTTGCAATTAATCCCTTTCCCAAGAACTGTATGCCCTTTAATGAAATTTTTCATTTTTTCTGCAGCATGGGCAAAGCTTTCCACAAGAAAAGGTTTCTTATTAACTCATGTTCCTGTCTTGTTTGAGACCACGGCCATTTCTCTCGAAGATGTTAAATTCCTAGAAGTTGGTGGTCAGTTCTTGGGGTGTCTCAGCGTTAAGTCCTGGCCCGTTTTCACCGAAGGCTGTGTTGGTCTCTAGTGTCTGCAGGGTGCTGGCTGGCAGCGTTGGCGTTGTCAGGCGTTCCCTATGTCTGCCTTGGTCGGCTTCTCCATGGCTCTTAGTGGGGTGGATGGAAGTGGTCTCTCTTTACTGGCTGGACCATCCTAATGGCAGGAATAAAATCTGTATCTGTGGGAGCATTAAGCTGTGCTGTAACAACTCCAAAAGGCTTTCTGGCTCTGAAGGAAACATTCTGTTTTCTTGCTCGTGTCTCAGGATGGAGTTAGTATTTCATTAAAATTATTTGAAAATGTGGGAGTATGGAACTTCTCCTTTGTAAAATATATAGTTCAAGAGTGACAATGGAGATGCTGCTCAAAAATCAGAACAAAAACACCTCGAGGATTTGAAAGGCATGGGGAACTAAGCCACACATGAGAGTCCTAATTCTCTGAAAATACTGCTGAAGAGTAAGGAATTCTTCAGCTTCTCTCGGTGAAGTAATGGTGTCAACATGGATCAGTTTAGGAACAGGTATCCTTTCTCTTCATTCAGTGCAAGTTCAACTGATTTTGGTGGCAAAGAAAATTTTTTGTTTATTTACACTTCAGCTAGTTCTGGAAAGTCGATACTGTTACAGGAGCTGGATTCCTACCAGGCTCCTGGCAAGGGCAAGCTCTCCACTCAGTGACACCTACAGAGCACCAGGAAGCCCCACAGCAGCATTACATAAGCATATAGGAAACTTTAAAAATCAAGCAGTGGGATTTCTGCTAGCAACTCTTGAAAGAGCAGGTGTGAAGTGATGAGGAGATACTGCCTAGTGCCGGCCTGGGGGGAGATTTACCTCGGAACTGGGTGAACGTTGGCTGTCGCTGAGTAACAGTGAACTGAGCTTTGTCAGTGAGTTGTAACCCTGTTCGCAGGGAATCATTCTTCAGCCGCATGTTTGGGGGGAGAGAGCAGATCTAAGCTTTAATTCCTTAAGAAGATAGCAAGTGAAGCAGCCAGTAGGTGTTTTGGCAAAACACAGTCTGGGTATTCATAATATGGTAAATAAATTCAATATATGGTGACGTATTCTGATATGTCAACAAGCTTTCTCTTGGTGATAACTTTTCTGGAATTCAAACGAGGCTGAACATGTTCCCAGTAGCATTAAAGTTCAGTGGAAAAAACTGGGCTGAATAATAATGGTCACTGAAGAGCTTCCTTCGTATAGAATTTGATGCGATATAAAGAGATTTACGTGTGCTATATTATGGAATGTAGAAAAAAGCAAGTCTGCTCTGTAAAGAGGATTTATTTTAATTTCAGGTCGTCATCACTGAATGAAGCAAAGCTATTATGAGGATAGCCCTTTTCTAAGCCCTTAATGAAGCTAGTTTTGTAGATGATGGCTGCTGAAGGGAAGTGAATAAAAGAGTGTAGCCTTTACAGAGAGTATTTTAATGCTGATAATTTGATTATGTGACCCAGCCAGGATGCTTTCAGAGCTGCATACCTTGGGAAGGAAGGCTTGAAGAAGTTACCTCCTTGCAATGCAAACAACTAACCTGCATGAGTGGAACATTATAATGGAGACCATTTAAAAAAAAAAAAAAAAAGTGAAAAAAGAAAATAACGTAATCTCAGTGGTCGACATGAACAGCATGTCAATATCAAGGACTCTTTAATTTAGTGATTAACAAAATCAATTGAATGCTAAGATTGGTGGATTAAATCCACAGTGGACTGTGCTGGAGCTTTGTGAAAGCTCTCTGTAATAAGCTGCCATCATGTTTTTGTTTATTTATTTTAAGATTTTCCCTCGTCTGTAGAGGAGCCTTTCCTTTGTTCAGCCCTGCCAGAGTTGCCCACATCCCGTTCTCACGTAGGATCTGCCTATGAGCTTGTCCTTTGCTGAGCCCCACAAGGGACCTGGCCAAGGAGGCCAGGGCAGAGCAGCTCAGACGTGGAGCCACCAGGCTGCTGCCGCTCAGAGCTGCATCTGCTGCTGCTCTCCCCTTCCTGGGCAGCTGCCCGGGGGAGCTGAGTTCAGCCCTTCCCTTGGCCGGGGCTGGTGCCTGCACATCCCTGGGATCCCATGGAAAATGCTCTGCTTCTCGTTGAACTTGGTTCTCTTTGAGAAAAGAAGGTTATGGTGGAGCGAGACACGTGCTTGCTGTGCTGCCTTATGTTAGAGGCATCTAGCTGGGGAGGAGCAGCTGAATTCTCTCCCTTCCTCGAAGAGCTGTTCCTTGATTTGATCCAGTGGCTGGTTAATAAAAGTACACAACGCCCAGTGCCCCTGAATCTCTCCGTGCAGTTCAGTCCTGTGCTGAGCTCTGGAGGCCAAGTGTTCAGCACTGTTCTGCATAGATCAGCCCTTCAGTCCTTGAAGACTTGTTGTGCTTAATGAGAGGTAGCCATTGTCCTGTGGCCAGACAAACAAGTGATACTGGAATTCCTGCAGATTTGTGTCACGTTCCTACGTTTCAAATAGCCCTTTCCCATACCAAATCTGTGGTGGGTTCTGGCTGACAGCCTGGTAAGGAGCACAGACAGGCAGGTAACTGCTGAGCCTGGTGCTGTGGCCTTTCCTGGTTAGTGTGTAAATTCAAACTTTTTTCCAGATATTGACACCTATGAAATGTGTGTGGGTTTCAGATAGAAAGCACCTCTATCACATTTACTGGAAAATGGTCCAGAGCTACTGAAGTTTGTGTGGGAGAGGAAGATATTAATAGAAGTGTGATCACCTAAGCTTGGTTTCTGTGTGAAAACAGGCTTAAATGAGGTTTGAGTCCATGCGCAAAGGTTGAGTCAGAACAGTGGCTTGGATTGGTTGTAAAGAGTGTCATGGGATTAGGTAGCTAGCAGTTAATGTCGAGTAAGAACACCCAAATCTTAGAACTGCCGTCCTTTGTAAGTGGTACAGCTGCTTGGTAAGGTTGTGAGGTGTCACCATCAAACCTTCTGGTCTAACATAGCCACCAGAAAGTCAGTGATTGGCCATTGTCGCTGATCTCCACTTGGAACACCTTGCTGTGTTACAAACAGAATGACTCAACTCCTGGAGTTTCTAGTTATTATGTAACTTTTGAACTTAGGTGCGTGTGTTCTTCAGTTTGTCATCTGAAATATTGCTTTTAATAGTAATACTATAAAAAATGTAGCAATAACACGTAAACATAATCTGGTAAAAAACAAAGTTGCTGTGTCTCACCGAACTCTCCTATGTTTGACTGGTTTCAGTGTGCAGGATGCTTCTCCTTTGGCAGGGAAAAGAAGCCCAGTGTTATGTGTAGTTGTAGCGTATTAAACAGAATGAACAGGTAGACCAAGGATAACTATACCAAGTGTGTTTTCTGTTTAAGAACAAAACACCACCAGTTTCTAGCTTATCTTCTTTGTTGAGTTTTCTTCCTTGTCCTTGTTAAGTCTAGAGCACTGAAACAATTTGTTCTTCAAGAAACATCCCTGAAATACATTGTTTCTGACAAGGAGCAAGAGTTTATTAAACAGTTGGCTTATGCTTCTTGCAGAAGTCAAGGTGGTGACAAGATGTGAGATTGTTCTGTTGGCGTGCTGGACTGGCAGGATAGCAACGTGAGCAGCGGAGCGTGGCCACTTCCACTGGGTATGGCTGCCCGAAGTGTTAGGTTGAGAGCTTTCCCCAGCTGTCTGCTGATTTAATTAGATTTTTTCCTGTCAAGAAATCTGAACACATGCTTAGAAGAACCTGTCATTGATGATGATCAAATACGCAGAGATAGATCTGTGACAATCGGTGCACTCTTCACGAATCTGTTTTGTTTCATTTCTGTGCTGGTCAGGAGAGCAAACAGCTCTCTTTAAAAAGCTCGCAAACAGAGGGGTGGCTGTTTGTTGAAGCGTCTGTGGAAGCTGGCTGTGGGCACTGCGTGTGAGCAGGGGTCCTTGCGTTGGAGCTGGTTAATGAGCAGTGGGGAAGCAGACTGTCCCTGGGGGGCTGTCGGTGACCAGCAGCGGGGCTGTGCCTGCAGCAGCCTGCCCCTGCCCTTTTCCAGGTGTGAGTCACGGTGGTGTGCTGCTGCCTGGCGTTGTGCCGTACGGGGTGGGGGACGAGCCCCGGGGGCTGCTGCTGGACCGGCGGCAGTGGTGGTGGGAGCACCATGGGGTTTCTGTAAGGCCGACAGAAGGCTTTAAGCAGGGTGCTTGCAGCAGGGCTGTACGCGGCGCTGCCCACCTCCCGTCATGTGTCAGGGGGGAAGTTGAAGCAAGGAAACGGTGGGGCTCTTTGTAGAGGAGTGAAAAATCTTCTTAGGCATATTGGCTTGTTGTTTGTTTTTGCAGTTATTTGTTTTGCTCTGGGATTTCCTTGGTTACAGATAAATGTAGCAGTAGCAGATTCAGGAGGAGTGTGTTACTTCATCCCTGCAAACGCGTTGCTTTCGGGCGGGCTGGATGAACATCTGTTATGTCCGACACGTGAATGTTCTGGCCAATGTTGAAAGCACTGCCCCAGCAGCTTGCTTTTGGAGGGACAAGTTCAACTCTGTTTGTTTTGGTTTACATTTACTATGGGAATGCATTTGGAGGAGGGAATTTCTGCATAATGTTGAGAAGCTCACTGAGATAGGGACATCCTGTACAAGTATCCTATTACTTACCGGGCACTGAATGTTCATAGCGCTAAATAAAATTCCAAAACAGATGGTCGTAATTAACGTAACACATCCACGTATCGGGTCTGTTTGGTGTTCTGGTAATTATTTCAATGGTCCAATACGTTAGCATTAATTAAATGTTGGCGCAACCAACAGTGGAATCGCAGTGCAGTTACTGAACTCAAATGCAGAACGGAGACTGCAGCTTTCTCAAAACAATTACCCTTTTTCCATCAATGGAAAAAAAATAGAGATATTTTTAAACATGTAATTTAAATATTTGTGTATTTGCATTTCTAACAAGCTGCTGGGATGGGCTTGTTCAGAGCCTTGAAGTGAACTAACTGGTCTCCAGCTTGCACGGAAAGTCAACATCGGCGCACGGTGTGGGGTGGGGCTGTGGAGGTAAATCCTCAGGAGGAAAGGTTCATTTTCAGTGGTTTCGCTGACATTGCCAGGCCTGTTATCTTTCTCATAGAACTTACGTAAAATCTGATGTCTGTCAGAACAATTTCTGTAAATCCTTATTTTTTCTGGAATAGGCGTGTGTAAAAGACTTGCATGGTACTTCCGGACAGAGAATTTTCAAGAGAAAATACTTAACAAGCCAAATGATTTTATTGCTTGCTTTGTCATAAGTTTTTTCCAAAATGCCTAAATTTTCAGTACATCGGATGTTTGTTGTGAGTTTACTGAAGAGTTGTGTTGTTGTCAGGTAGGAAAGCGTTCAGAAGGAAGGCATTGTTCTGCTTCACTTCAAATGAAAATAAGTGGTGTTTCATACCCTGACCCCCTATTTTCTTGTGCCTTCTCTGCACCCTCCCCAGGCCCATTCTGTAACCAGACAGTGCTCTTAGAGTTTTGAAATACCAAGTTTAGATGAGATTCATTTATGCTTATACTCTTTCTGTGCCAGTAAATGTCTTCCTTTTCCCACACTAAAGTTGCATTTATGAACTTAAACATCTAAGTTCTTAAACATTTGTGAATATATTCAAATTGAACTTATGGTAGCCTACAGTAATTCAGTTTGTGAACCTTTTCTGTACAGTTGTGAAACTAACAATGAGTTAGGGTTTGAGTACTTCGACAGAAGGATTGCACTGTATTTTGTAAAATATTGGAATGGTATTTTTTGAATTAAAACTCATTCTAAATTACGAGAAAGCATGTTTTAAATGATCTGTTATTCACTTACAGCTGCCAAAACGTAATACAGTGAAATAATGGTCTGCTAGCCTGCTAAACAAGTGTCCAGCTTCCACAATGCCTGTGCAGGCAGCTCAGTGGACAGAATTTCTGTCCTGCCCAATCTGCTACAACGAGTTTGATGAGAATGTGCACAAACCCATCAGCTTAGGCTGCTCTCACACTGTCTGTAAGACCTGTCTGAACAAGCTCCATCGCAAGGCATGTCCTTTCGACCAGACCGCCATCAACACCGACATCGATGTGCTTCCTGTCAACTTCGCGCTCCTCCAGCTGGTTGGAGCCCAGGTATGGTTTGAGCCGCTCTTTGCTATGCCACCTCGTGTTGTTATCATTTACCTGCCAGTTGCAATGCTTATGCTGATATTTTTTTCTCTTTTTAGTCTAAGAAATGGCAAGGCATTATTGACTTTGTACTATTTTAAGGTCCATATGTGCTGTAAAAGGAGCCATACCATTTTCAGGACTGTCCGCTTCTCAGAAAATGAAAATGTGTCCTAGTTCAAATCTGAATTCTGGTATAAAAAGGCTCTTGAACTGTGACTGGAGAAAAACACCTATTAGAAAATAGGCAGACATCAAGATTGTCATTAGAAAAGCAAACTTTCAGGTTGTGCTCATTCATCATAATTTTCTTGCAAGGAGTCTCACTTCTACATCTCACATGTTCCAAATACCTAGATGTTTAACCAAGTTTTAGAAATGTGTGTGTAATTTTTTAAAAATATGTATGATAGCTTTTCAGTTGCATTTTCAGAGACTGGCTAATCAGGCCAAGAATGTTCCTGGTTCTGTCTAGTAGCAGTGGCAAAACAGCGATTATATAATCAGTGCTGCGCTTTGTGGAGACTAAATAAGTCTGTTCGCCTTGTGCTGATTCATATGCTTTTTCATAATGCTCTGGTCATATCACCTGGGTGATGCAGTAACACTTTTTACTTTGCTTTTTAATGTTTTATTGCATGCTTAGGCACAGCTGTTGCTAATAATGCTGTATGTCAGGGTGTTTTTCTCAAATTCATCTGCTCCTTTTTTTTTTTTAATTATTATTATTTCTAAGTCACTGCCTTGATCTTACAACATTCATTTTCCTGGTCTCCAAACTTCTAGCAGTATCTTTCAAACAATTGAATGTGTTGTGACTAATGCTCCTATTTTCGTAGTCTGAGCTTGTTACTCCACTTTCAATTTTTGGACCAAGTTTTCAAGTTCTTCTCTTTGAAGACTTCAGAGCTGTTTGTATGCCTATATGCTCAAATTATTTGTTTTTCATTTTTTCATACTGTGTTCTTGCCGGTTGTCTTACAACTTCCCTTTTTTCTCTGCAGTAAATCATCCTGACAAATCTTGTGTTCTTCATCTGTCTTTTAACTACATTCTCCATCCAGGCCTTNTTTTTTTTTTTTTTTTGTTTGTTTGTTTGTTTTTAATCCTACCACTGTTCTTAAAGTGTTGAATGCTAACAAAAATAATCCTGCATTACTGTGATCTTTGTCTTTAGTCTTTCGTTACTCCTTACAACATTCCACACAACTTGGGTGGATCCTGTCTTTCTCCTCTCTAAAAAGCACTGTACATCTGCAGTGTTATGTAATTGCAGTTGTGAGGTTGGTACCATGGTAGGCTTATCAGGTGGGTCATATGGGGATATGTAACTCTCTTTCACCCTACCCTCCTTGCATTTTTTCAGGTACCTGATCATCAGACAGTAAAGCTGAGTAATGTGGGAGAGAACAAGCATTATGAAGTAGCAAAGAAATGTGTTGAGGATTTGGCACTCTACTTAAAGCCGCTAAGTGGAGGAAAAGGTGAGTCTACACTGAACAGGGGAGTTGTGATGGAGCAAATTTGGCTTAATTTAAATGGCATTATGTTTTTAGCACTGATTTTAGACATCAGTGGGATAATTCTAGCATCATTATAGTAAGATTTGCCCCATGTCTTAATCACATCTGTGACCCTTGAGTCTTGATTTTCAAGTTTATGAAATTCTTTTTTTTTTTTTTTTTAACTTAATAATATTTCCTTGGGACCAACTTTGTAGTAAATCTGAGCTTTCCTCAAAGGACGGGTTTGACGTCAACTTTAATTAGAGTCTTCAGTTCTTTGGGATAATGAGTTACCCAGAATTGCCCAAGAGAAAGGAAGATACCTGTGATTAGTATTCAAGTCCTTGAGACATGCATTTTTGTTTGCTTTATTCAGATTCATTTGTCTGATTAAAAGCAATAATTTACCTTTTTTCTCTTTCCTTGAAGGTGTTGCTAGCTTGAATCAGAGTGCACTGAGCCGCCCAATGCAGAGGAAGCTTGTGACGCTGGTGAACTGTCAGCTGGTAGAGGAGGAGGGTCGAGTTAGAGCTATGAGGGCAGCCCGGTCACTGGGAGAGAGAACTGTTACAGAACTGATCTTGCAGCACCAAAATCCTCAGCAGCTTTCTGCCAACCTTTGGGCTGCTGTCAGGGCGCGGGGATGTCAGTTCCTAGGGCCAGGTGAGGTACCTGTATGATCTGCAACAGTGTATTTAGCAATACCTTTTCTTAACACAAAAAAAAAAAAATCCTTGGAAGGGTCTTCTGTGCAGTTGAAAGTGCAGTTACTTCTGTTTTTCAGCTTTATACAAGTAAAAAAGGGGAGGGGGAAGTTTGTAAAATCTGTGTTCTTAAAGGTGTGGGGTTTTCTTTTTTTTTTTTTTTTTTCCCCTTATTGACTGTTCTTTGAAATTATGAGGAATTATTTCAAAACTCCTGGCAAACAAGCATGGATAAGTAGGCTTTCTGCACAGCCTGTTATGCCGTGTAACTGTGACACAGACTGGTTGTACTGCCGCCAGTGATTAGAATTTGATAGGGAAGTGCACATGTTCTCTTGTTTGTACTTTAGCTGTAAGTACAATCAGCCTAATTTTAGATACTCTTTTAAACTAGCACGTTTCTTAAAATGTGTTTACAAAGCTTTTTTTTTTTTTTTAATTAGTGAATTAAAAATAAGGAGTTGTGTTCAGGATGATTCGTATGTTCCTGCTTATGGTGTTAATATATGATAGCCATGCTGTTTTCTGGCAACATATTTCTATTCCTATCTTATTTTTGTGTGTTAAAGCTATGCAAGAGGAGGCACTGAAACTTGTATTACTGGCATTGGAAGATGGCTCTGCACTCTCAAGAAAAGTTCTGGTACTTTTTGTTGTGCAAAGGCTAGAACCAAGATTTCCTCAGGCTTCTAAAACAAGCATTGGTCACGTTGTGCAGCTACTGTATAGAGCATCATGCTTTAAGGTAAAATACCAATATTTGAAGCTTACTACTGTGAACTAGTGCAGTTCCAAAGAACCCTTCCTAGGATTAATCTTTCACCTGTTACGTAACAACGTAAAATGTTACGTAATTTCAGTTCTACACATTCAACTGGTGTAGGCTGTACAGCATGAAATTGACATGAAGTAATAACTTAAAGTTCCCTGAAAAAGGACAGAATGATCACATGTGGAATTAGCTGGAATCAGCTCTGGAATTACCACTCTCAAACCGTTTAGGCACTCCTAGCCTGCTTCAGGAAGAAATAAATATTTTATTATAATCACACTTGACTTCATTTGGATTCATAAGAGTATGGCATGGCCAGATGTGCCAGACTGGCCTGGGTGCTCTCAAAGCTTAAAATCCAGTTCTGAAGAAAACTTGGAATGGTCTGATCCTGAGAGCTTCCCTAGCTCCAGCACCAGGCATGAGAGACACAGCATGCATGGACAGTGCTCCCAGCCTGTGGGGTTTGACATGTTTGTTGCTCTCTGCTTTTTTCTCCATCTATTCATCTTGCTCTGAGGAGTACCTGCTTTATTTTGGGTATACCGGGAGAGTTATTTAAACTGAATAGTCCCAACTTTTGATAAGGGGAGAAGACTAACAGTGTAGTTTTGGGAGTCCTTTTTTTTTTTTAATCACAGGATCATAGTTACAGTAATATCTAATATATCATAATGCCACTAAACAAAAATTAAAATGATGAGACCTGTTGCCCTCTTTTGACATAAATGTCTTAGAGTTTTACATACCAGAGAGGCCACTATAAATGTTAAATATTCTCCTGAAATGCCAATATCCTAACCTTTTCTTCCCTTGTATCATGTAAGTAAATTCTAGAGACTTTCTTGTATCTTTAAGTAATCTTCCAGTATTGGGCAGCAAAAACTACTGGTAGCGCTTCTAAATATCTGACTGTATCAGATAACTGCTTTGTGTATTTTGTGACTTAAGCGGATCTGATTGATTACCTAGTTGGAAGTAGCGGAGTTGATATCCCAGTTTAGCGCTAGTGATCTGTTAAAACTTGAAGAGCTGGCTGTTCTGCCCGTGTGCTGCTAGCTGAGTGGGTGAATAAAGGCAAAAAAAAGTCCATAGGATGTGCTGAACATCCAGAAGCAATATACTTTTGCATTTTGTGCTGTGTAGTTGTCTTTTTCTGACAGATTTGGAGTTTTCCTGTTAAAGGAGTGTTTGCGCGTCACTGTTTGTTAGGTCACTAAGAGGGATGAAGATTCTTCTCTGATGCAGCTGAAAGAAGAGTTCCGGAGTTACGAGGCTTTGCGAAGGGAACACGACGCCCAAATTGTTCACATTGCCATGGAAGCAGGACTTCGAATATCTCCAGAACAATGGTCTTCCCTTCTTTACGGTGACTTGGCACATAAATCACACATGCAGTCCATTATTGACAAGGTTTGTCAAAGGGCTGGGTTTAGTATCTTTTAGTATTACATTTGATTATTAAATGGAATAGTAAAAATCCAGGAACTGCTTCAGTTACCTTTTTGTCTGTAGTCATATTAAATACTGATTAAAACTGGAATGAACTGCTGTAGTATATTCTTCATATGAAGACATTTGTTTTCCAGTGGTTTGTCTTTCTTGTGTCTTATGATGAAGCTTCATAGGGCAGATTCTGAGCTGAGAAATGAAATTTTTCTCCACTGATACTTGCTATATGCCATCTGAAGACACTGTGTATAATGAAAATCTTTTTAAAGTTAGTAGCTTGCAGTGGCAGGATGAAACACTCTAACACTCCCTTTGTTTTCAGCTCCAGTCTCCAGAGTCCTTTGCAAAGAGTGTACAAGAACTGACAATTGTCTTGCCGCGCACAGGTGATCCTGCAAACTTAAACAGGCTGAGGCCTCATTTAGAGCTCCTGGCAAACATAGATCCAAATCCAGGTATGCCAATGAAGCTTCTTTTAAACATCTCTTTGCAGTTTTCATACTTAGCAAAGTAAATTTTATAAGGTGATAACCTCCATTCCTAGTTTCAAAAGTCCTATGAATTAACATAGGGTTATCATAAACTCTTCTTCAGGATTCTCTGAATTCTACCCTAGTCTCGATGTTTTAGAAGAATTCTTGTGTTGATGATACACTGGGAGTCTCTGACAGAATGACAAGCCTGCTTTCAATAATTTCAGATGCAGCATCCCCAACATGGGAGCAGCTGGAAAATGCAA
>VXAV01011371.1:55716-66816 GCA_013399715.1 Alectura lathami | reverse complement strand
AAGACTGTGGTACATGGGCTGGTGGATTTCATTCAGAATTACAGCAGGAAAGGCCATGAAACTCCACAGGTAACTCTACTTCATCACTGCATGATAATGTCTTAATATACACTTACTGAGAGATGCAGCTTTGGCAAATTACTGTTAACTTGAAATATTTATGGCCTTTTCTGTGGAATAAACAATAGTACTGTCATGTGCTGGATTCAAGTTTTGAAAACAACATTTCCGAATATGGAGTACAGCAGAGCTTAATGCATCGAGATGCGTGCAATGGCACAGTAGTTAGCCCATCAACGAGAGATTCCTCAGCTTTCTGATTAAAGCTGCAAAATGTTAAAGCATATCTTGCATGTGTTTGTGTGTGTATTTTAAGCCTTTTTTTGTGTGTTTATTAGTTTATAAGCGGAATATCTTTGTGTTCTTTTTTGTTTAAGCCACAACCAAATAGCAAATATAAAACAAGTATGTGCCGTGACCTTCGACAGCAGGGGGGGTGTCCGAGAGGAACCAACTGCACGTTTGCTCATTCTCAGGAAGAGCTTGAAAAGTGAGTATAGAAGATTTTATTTTTCAGTTTAAATCCAAGCAGTTTCCTTAGAACTTTGAAAATGGTTTCTTCTATGTGTTTGTTCATTCTGAAGGATTCAGAATCTCTTGAAGTTACAACTGTAAACGTGAAGTTGAAGGTACAGTAAAGCAATGCCTGTAAACTAATTCCACTTTTTTTTTTTTTTTTACCCATTTGAAGCAAAATTTTCTTTTCTGAAACTGCTTCTAGGCTCATTGTCTGTCGGGGATTGGTTATACTACTCACAGGAGAGAAAATGTTGATTTATTCCTTAAATAATTGAAATATAATTGAGTTATTTAGATAGTATGTAATGTATGCGTTCTTGAAGCTGTTTTCACCCAAATCCATTTCCAAAGAACCACAGAAGCAGATTTTCTACAAGGGAGTGACCTTTGGGCACAAGGAAGACACTGGTGCTCTACTTAGATTAGGCTAAACTGTTGAAGATACCAACACTGGTGTGAAGTCTTGTAGTGTTTTGGATATCATGTTCTTCTCAGTCCCTTCCTTTTACCAGTTTTACAAATCCATTAAGCTGCACAGTAAGCATTTCGTAAATCATCTGTATCTTGTGTGTGTTTCTATGTTTGCTTGTAGATACCGCTTGAGGAACAAAAAAATCAGTGCAACAGTGAGAACGTTCCCCCTCCTAAATAAAGTTGGCGTAAATAGCACCGTCTCAACCACTACAGGAAACGTAATTTCTGTCATAGGAAGCCCTGAAGCAACAGGGAAGATGGTACCAAGTACTAATGGAATAGCTAACCTAGAAAGTGGTGTTCCCCAATTGATCCCTCGCTGTGCAGAGACCTCCTTGAGAGCTTTGGAGAGCACCAAGAAGGGAGGGAAGAGTGGAGCAAACGGACAAAATGTTTCTGGATCCCCTACAGAATCGCTACCTGAAAAGTAGGTAACATTTTTTTCATCAAAATAACTAAGCACAACATTTTGCTTTTAGGTTATCAAGGCAAACAAGCTTGTGGATCACAAATAACAGGCACTGAATTCTAGTCCTGGCTTGCAGTTGTTGCTGATGCTCAGTGACTGTGGAGTTGTGCAGGATATCGTATTGCAGTGCAAATTATTGTTATACAAAGTCTAGATTCAAGTTGTCAGAGCCAGCATCAGCTGCTTTAGCTGTTGAATAGTCCTGTGTATCTTCTTTTGTTGTTTTCAGATTGGTATCTAACTTAGTATTAGGCTGTGAAGTGAAATCAGAACAAAAACCTTGCACTCAAAATTGGACTTTCCTGGAAGCAAGAATACATGCAGTGTTGTTTTTTTTTTTTTTAATCAAGAAAAATCCCTTTAATCCTGGAAACCTTCTAGTTTTGGAGTTTTCCCTTGAAATTGTTTAGGTACTTCTCCATGAAGCACTGTGCCTCTAAATTTCTCAAACCCTTTAGTTACTAGAATATACTTGCAAGGTTATGAGTACATAACAAAACGTTTATAGACGCTTTTTAGTTCTGTTACGAGAAAGTCTGAGATTTAACGATAGCATCAATTTGGAGTGTTAAAATTCCAGAGGAAATGACTTCACCCAAATTTTTGCATTACGTGCGAGTGTATGCACGGAGAGATTATTAATTTAAAATAAATGAAGATCTGCTTAATGATTTCATGTTAATCCTTTTCAGTAAAATTGGTTCTCCACCCAAGACTCCTGTAAGCCAGGCAGCAGCTACCTCAGCTGGTCCTCCTAATATTGGAACAGAAGTGACTTCTGTGCCTCCAAAATCCAGCCAGTTTGTTCCCAGAGTACCTGTGTACCCTCCACACTCTGATAACGTTCAGTATTTCCAAGACCCCAGGACTCAACTGTCATATGAAGTTCCACAGTACCCACAGACAGGTGAGTGAGACGTACACGGAGTCAAGAATAGGTCTGAATTTTCATCTAGATGTGCCTGCATATTGCGTGGTGAGAAATAATTTATATTTCAGTGTTCTGGGTTTTTATTTTTCTTTTTAAAACAGCTCAATCTTTACTCAATAGAATACTGAGTATGGGAGAGACCTGTAGTCAGCTCCCAGTATTGCTGGTTCTTGTATTTGATTGCTGTGTGTTATACAACTTGTACTTCAGTATCCAGAATTTGAACCTCAGGGTCTCCCATCTACCTTTGTTAGCATCTAATTGCATTTAGTTAGGCTTGCTCACCTCATGGCCTACCTGTGGAGCATATCCATTGTCAGGATTCAGACCCAAAGGCACAGCAAGCTTCTGTTAGTATTTAATGAACCAGAGAAATACAATGTTGGATTACACATTATTAGGAGCAAATTTTTTCCTGCAGTAGGTGTTCAGAGTCATGGAGCGGAACAGTGTTTTCATGTACTGTGAGACTCTTACCTCTTTCTACTTGCTCAGATGTTTTTGAAAGGTTTCATTTACGTTTTCAGGTTGCAGCATGCATGTTTATATTCAAACTATTTAGAGTTTGTTCTAGCATCAGATCATTCACAAGTTAGCAGAACAAGTGGTAGGGGTGTTCAGACAACCTTGTCCAATGAAAAGGAGTAAAAGTGTGGAAATGTCATTTAGAAACCTTTGAAATTGTTTATTTTTAATTTTTTAGCAGTGTAACTTTTAATTTTAGAGATGCTATTTTAACTACATGTATGAAGAAGTGTTGAAAATGCTGCCTTCTTAGTTATATACGTAGTTAAGCCATAGTATGTGGGAGCAGTGGGAGAGAAACTGTTTTCCAAATTGGTTCAAGTTGGTAAAGGGCCAGCACTGCATCTGCAAATATTGTTGACATGCATGAAATTATATTGCACAGAGAGGTGATAGGTATCGTGGGGTTGTAGAAGTGTGCGATGCTTCATTCTCTGAAGGTTCTTAACCTGTTCTTAACGTGTTTACCGTTTGAGAAGGTGTAAAAGGCTGGTTTATTTGTGGTCACATTAAATATACCTTTTTCCAATTTTCAAGGATATTATCCACCACCTCCAACAGTACCAGCTGGCGTGGCTCCCTGTGTTCCTCGCTTTGTGAGGTCCAATAACGTTCCAGAGTCCTCCCTCCCACCTGCTTCCGTGCCATATGCCGATCATTACAGTACATTTCCCCCTCGAGACCGACTGAATTCTCCTTACCAACCTCCTCCTCCGCAGCCGTATGGACCAGTTCCTCCCGTCCCTTCTGGAATGTATGCTCCCGTCTATGACAGCAGGCGCATCTGGCGCCCACAGATGTACCCACGAGATGATATTATTAGGAGCAATTCTTTACCTCCCATGGATGTGATGCACTCATCTGTCTATCAGACATCATTACGTGAGAGATACAACTCTTTGGATGGGTATTACTCTGTGGCTTGTCAACCTCCAAACGAACAGAGGACTGTGCCTTTACCAAGGGTAAGTGAGAGCCAGACAGGGAGGATTAAGGCTTGATTCTGAAGGTAAATAATTAGTGTAGGCCTCTTCTGTTTAGTTGGGATTGCGGAGATCAAGAAATAGGTCCCAAACAAATTTTTTGTTTTACTTTTTAACCTGAATAAAATGGGCCTGTAACATAAACTACTGCAATCTGGATTAGGACCAGAGCCCTTCTGCCTCTTGGATTCCCGTATGTTGATGGCTACATGTTTAAGGCTTGAGTTACCATACATGGATCCTTTCCCGATCCTTGTAAGATTCTTCTAATGATATTGAGGGAAGGTTACAGACCCAAGGGAAAATGTTGTCCAGGTGTGCTCCCTTCAAGTATTTACTTCTTGTTTAGAGTGTGATAGGATAAACAGTCCTGTTTGTATTATTGCTAGGAGCCTTGTGGTCACTTGAAGACTGGTTATGACGAGCAGTTACGACGGAAGCCAGAGCAGTGGGCGCAATATCACACACAGAAAACTCCCCTTGTATCATCAGCCCTTCCTATGGCAACACCATCTCCAACACCACCTTCTCCTCTCTTCAGTGTAGATTTCAGCACAGAGGTGAGAAGCCGAGGAACTTCTTTATTTTCCCTTCCTGTTTCTGTAAAACTCCATTTAATATTCCAGTAAAAATTTTAATCTTTTAGTAAGAAGAGAGTAGTATCTAACCATGAATGCATTCCATGTGTTACTAAGCTGATGCTAAACGTGATTGCTGAAAGCACTTCAAGTGAAGAAGTGATGCAGTTTACCCTCACTAAAAGAAATCCACTGAATTTTCTTCGCACATCTCCTAGATCGATTGTTTTGTGTTGGTTTTTTTTTTTCCAGCGCCCAAATAGGGAATGACAATTGTCTCCCACAAAGAAGGACCTTTCCTTGTATCCTCCAGTTGGCATTATGTCACAATGAGTAGACTGAATCAACCTTGTCAAGTCCCAGAGAATGTACACCCCTTAAAACTGAGAAAAGACATTGGTAGAACATCGTGTTATGTAAGCAGTAATGGAAGTTTAACAAATAGAAATTGTGTGCTTTGAAAAGGAAAACAAAAAAGATGTAGTGTGTGTTTTCTATATATGTAACTTAAATGCACGCAAGAAATTCTTTGAGAACTACTGTACCAAGCACTCCGTGCTGTAGATGGACAGTTTCATTGTTGACATTTAAGATGTTACACGGTGATTATTCAGAATAGGTCTTGCAAGGTAGATATACCTAAAGTGGATGTATTCAAGGTGTGCAAGATTTTAGGTCTCCATCCAGGTTGGAGTGTTCTGTGTCATTCTTCTACCTGCCACTGGCTTCTTACATTAAAGGAAAACATGGCTTCCTCTGCAGGTATTTGCATGAAGAAACGTGCTGCTAATACGGCAACACTGATTTTGGCAAACAGCTATTTGTACTGGGAAAACCCACCCCTCCTTTGACAGCTGTCAGCTGCACTAGTTTAAAATTTGTGAATGGGTTAAGACTTGTCCCCCAAGTCAAGTCTTGAACATTGTTATAACTCCTTGGTTGACTTTAGAGGTAATTTGATTAAGTAGCAGTAAATGTCTTTTCTTACTTAAACGCTGAATTCCATTGCTATTATTTACTACGTATTTATTCCCTTTTCTGTAGTTCTCAGAGAGTGTCAGTGATTTGAGTGGAACTAAATTTGAGGAAGACCATCTCTCTCACTATTCACCGTGGTCTTGTGGCACTATTGGCTCTTGTATAAATGCTATCGACTCAGAGCCCAAGGATGTGATTGCCAATTCAAATGCCGTGTTAATGGTAGGGGTTTTCTGCATGTTATCTCACTAGTGTAATGATACTTACATGCTGAAGTGTCTTCTGTTTGATTAAACAGCCTTTTTTTTTTTTTATTGATAGCTAATATTCTTGATATTTTTGGTTAAAGTAGTTCTGCCCATTTGAAATTGTTTGGCATGTTTCTTTCTAGTTTTGTAAATGCTTTTTACGTCAGTGACAAGATGTAGAGCCAAGAATAAAATTGTCAGACGTCTGAAATGACCATTTTAATAACACATCTCTGTAAATCAAACTGGTGGCCAAAATATTTTGAGTAGGTGGTCAGTGAATAGATAAGACTCATTAATTTTTAAACGTGTTCTGTAACCGTTGGAGTGATGGGATAAAAAATTTTGTGACTTCTCAATCTCGTCTCTCTTCAGACATCATAAATATGTTTGTGTACACATGCCTATTTACAGTTTCTGAGGAATCTCAAAATAGTCTCAGAATATGCTGTAATGGCAGGATTGACCAGTTAAGAGTGGCACTGCGGCCAATTCAGAGCAGGTGTTTCCACTGCAGAAACACGTTTCCTCTGCGGTTCAGGTGGAATTGGCCTGCTGTGTGAATGAATTACTGGCCTTTTCAGGACTCTAAGATTTATTTCATTGCTATTGTTTCAGTGAATCTTTGAAGTTTATCCCAAGAGCAGTGTACACTTTTCAGAAATGACATGAAGAAAGCTGAAATACCATGGACGCAGAATAACGAGCATGAACTCATGAATTTAATCTTGGCTGCTTCATATCCGCAGATTATCAGGGCTGTTTTCCTAGACTACACCTCTTATTTCATTGGAAGGCATATTCTCCTCTAATAAACAATTTTATGCTGAGAAATCTATGGGGGAAAAAAAAATATGACGTCATTTTATCATCCAGTTTCCATGAGCAGGTTGAAAAAATACTTTGGGAAATGAAAAATACGTAGTATGAATCATGGCACACGGCTTACTTTTGGAGGGGTAAGAGCTTGTGATTTTAGAGCCTTTCTGCTGTACAGTGCAGCGGGTTACCTTGATGTTCTGTGAAAGAAGCGTAATCAAATCTCGTCACTTCTCAAGCCTTTTTGATGCTACCTCCATCAAATATAGGAAATGGTACGGAAGGACCTTAAAGCATTCTGGAACTTTTTCTGCCTGGAAACGCTAGATTGGGAAAGCAGAATTATTTCTTCTAATGCTGGCAATAGCTTTCTGATGGTCAGCTTGCTGTTAAAGGGCAATAGTTAAATCATTGTGGCCCATCTTGTCTTTAGTTGAACAGATTTTCAGCATTGTATGCAGCAACAATAATCAGAAAGTCATTGGCCTACTGAGTCATCCGAATGACCTCAAACAAGTCCATTTATCTCTTTCTGTTTCCTAAATGTGTAGGATTTGGACAGCGGGGATGTTAAAAGGAGAGTGCATTTATTTGAAACTCAGAGAAGGGCAAAGGAAGAAGATCCTATAATCCCATTTAGTGATGGACCGATCATTTCCAAGTGGGGTGCAATCTCCAGGTCATCCCGCACAGGTTATCACACAACAGATCCTATTCAGGCCACTGCTTCCCAAGGAAGTGCAACTAAGCCCATCAGTGTATCAGGTACAAGTACAGGCTTCCTATTGACAATATAGCATATATCATGAGCATTTCATCCTGTTTATCCTTACTACAGCAATGAAAATGCAAAGAACTAAAATACCTGTATGCCCTACTTATAAGAATGGAGAAGGTAATGAACTGTATTTTGAACTGTTACAGATTATGTCCCTTACGTCAATGCTGTGGACTCAAGATGGAGTTCTTATGGCTCAGATTCGACTTCATCAGCACGTTATGCAGAACGGTATGGACTTTCCTTCTGTGTTTGTTCAGTTAAAGGTGTTTTCTATGGATTGGTAATCTTCAAAATCCTGAATACAGTTAAAACAAAGAAGAAACTCCTAATAAGCCTTAATTTTAAAGTAGTGGATTTGGAGCCCTAGCAAACCTATGTTAAAATGAGTGGGAGTTAGGAACTGCCAGGCTGTCATGCCCAAAACTCTAATCTCGAGTAGTTTCTCAAGTTTTCTTTCCACATCTTACCCGTACATAAAATAAGGATGTTTACTTCATATAATGCCTTGGGACATGATTAATGTGCTCCCCCCTCCCTTCCTATAAAGAGTTTGTTACCTTAGTGTCTTGGTTAAACTACGTGACTAATACTGACAGAGTAATGATCCTTTTGGATCATTTGATGTACAAGTACTTGGTTTTGATTCACAGTTTTGACTTCTTTCTCTTAAAGGGACAGATTCATAGTTACAGATCTGTCTGGTCACAGAAAGCATTCCAGCACTGGAGATCTATTAAGTATTGAATTACAGCAGGTAAGATCAGACGTACCATGTCTGTAAATAAATAAAATTTAATTTTCTTAGTATAATGTACAGAAGATAGTACAATTAACAAAATGATCAGTGAGTTGCCTAGCCATTAGTACCACAACGCTTTGTGTGATGCATAAGGACAGTTTGTATGAGCTGCTCCATGGACATCAGTAAGGCTGTTTTTGGTAGAGAGTAGTGGGCTTAATAAATGTCAGCAAATGTGGAGCACAGTAGATGTTAGACATTGAAAGGATACATAGTTAAACACCTAGAGAGAGAACTGTTCTTTCTGTGAGCTGATTTCCATTGCTGTTTGCCAATATGTGGTTTAAGTGTAGTTGTAGGTAACTGGTGTGTTTCTTTCCATAGGCCAAAAGTAACTCATTGTTACTTCAGAGGGAGGCGAACGCACTAGCCATGCAGCAGAAGTGGAATTCTCTAGATGAAGGCAGTCGCCTTACCTTAAATCTTTTAAGCAAGGAAATTGATTTGAGGAATGGTGAGGTAAAGCAAGGGGTGATTGGGATGAAAGAAATCTTTGAGATTTTTGGTATATACGTATGCACGGACACACTCTAATGTTCCCAAGTACTTACCACACATTCTGTGCAAGTGAATGTGCTGTTGTTGTGTCACCCAGTTATTACTCAAGGTCAAGCAGGTGCACCTGCTGTGCTGTCACTGCAGTCATCCATTTACAACATGGGAAGAATGTGACCATCCATTTTAATGTGATCCTTACTCTTTGCTCTACTTGCACATGTTAAAAATCGAAATCCTCTGTCAATGGACTCTACAGAAATTTCCACTCCAGCATTCATTTTCTCTCGTTCAGTATTTTGTGAACAGATTGAGCTGTATAACCTACCTTGCCTACGCCGGAAGATCTGTTTGTGTTTTGTATCGTTTAGCTCTTTTATATCATAGAAGTGTTGCATCCTAGAAGCACACTTTCACTTTTATGCTTGACTGTTGTGTGAAGCAGGTGAAAAGCCAGCTTGATGTTTACAGGAAGTTTTTCATTCTTTCAGACTGATTATACTGAAGACTGTGCAGATACAAAGCCAGATCGAGACATTGAACTGGAGCTGTCTGCCCTTGATACAGATGAACCTGATGGGCAGGGTGAACAAATAGAAGTAAGTTCCAAAATCTGTGTGCCTGAAAAGGATCCTTTAATTGGCTATGCAAAAAAATCTAACATTCTTTATTTATAAACTAGTAGATTACGTTGACAGCAAAACCTTTTGGCTTACTGTTCGTACTGATATCAAGCATTTCTCTTATTTTAACACTAGAGGTCTCATATACACTTATAATGCTGTTATCATTCACTGCCATCTTTGAATCATTGTTTTTTATCCTTTTCCATGCTGTTTGAAAAAGACTGTAAAGGGAATTTGGAAGCAGTTTTTCTTTCTTCTCACTGCAATAATTGTGTGTCCCATGTGACTTCAAATAGAGAAACAGAATACAGTGCCTAGGTTGCTGGGATTCCCTGTAATTTCGAACAGTTGATTAGCATGGAATCTAGATATGACTTCCGATCTTATCTGGGATCTGCCTCTTCTTATGTCAGCTTTATAGCTGTGAAAAGCTGGAGATGCACAGAGCACTCCTGAAATGTCTGATGTGAAGGTCATACCTGCAGCTAGGAAGCTAATTGAAAAAGTTTCATTTGAATTTCAGTCCTGTTAAGAATTCACAATTTATATCATATTACTACTTAAAAAAAAAAAAAAACAAGTGCTGTAAAAAATGTCTGATGAAGCGATAAGCAGAAGTGAAACATAGTGAGCCCTCCTATAGTAAAATGCAATAGGTGTTCCAACAGTATGACAAAAATCAGTCTTATCAAGAGGCTCCCAATTTCCATCAGCTTTATGTAGTGGAACATAATAGGAGAACTTAAGCTGATAGCAGCCTTTTTGGTAACATTTTCTCTTTTCTGCTGCAGGAGATTCTGGATATACAGCTGGGTATTAGTTCTCAAGACGATCAGCTGCTCAATGGAACAACTGTAGAGAATGGACATCCGCTAAAGCAGCACCAGAAAGAATCTCTGGAACAGAAGAGACAAAGTTTAGGTGAAGACCTTGTGATTCTGTGAGTGTTAGACAAAACAGCAGTATCTGCCAGTAGTAGACAAACAGCAGCATCAAAATAGTTGAAGTGTGGTTGTTTAAGGATGGACTACATCCCTACTCAGACTTGGGTTAGACACCTGCTTTGTGTATTCATGGTGAATGAGAAGAACCTGTTAAGAAGTCAAGTTAGGTCACAAATGTGAAAGTCACAGGATGGTACCATTGTTTGTGTGCATTGTTGTAATCGTATAGGCTGAAACATGTCACAGCTGTTAAAAATACCTTTCACATACTCAGTAAGCAAAAAATGCAAAAGTATTTTTATAGTTGCCAGAAATTTAGAAAAACTTCAAAAGGTTCAGTTTCAGACTGTTTGCACAAATCTCCATAGAGAGGTAGTTTTTAAAATACACTATTTTAGGTTTATATGTTCTATAGTTTTTAATGTATAATGCAGTCGCTGACAGTGAGACAGACTGCACTGAACACATGGAGCGTACCTTTCCATTTTAAGATGTTATCCCTCTTTCTAAAAATGAGTTTGTCGGTATTTATTTAAAGCACAGAAATTCAGTTCCGGATACTTGTGCATGTACTTGTTTAATATTTGTGTAACTTATTTTTCTCCTCAGGGAGGAGCAGAAAACAATCCTGCCCGTAACTTCTTGCTTCAGTCAGCCGATCACAACATCTGTTAGCAATGCAAGCTGCCTGCCCATCAGCACATCAGTCAGTGTTGGCAGCCTCATTTTGAAAACTGCTCACATTATGTCTGAGGATAAAAATGACTTTTTAAAGCCTGTTGCAAATGGCAGGATGGTTAACAGCTGAAAGGCATTCATCTTTCCAGCTTGTGACCACACCGTGGAAGCATTTACACTAGCTTTTTATATA
>VXAV01011371.1:34560-50294 GCA_013399715.1 Alectura lathami | reverse complement strand
GACGCCGGGAAGAGCCGCTGTGCCCGGCGAGGGGCGGCGGCGGCGGCGGGGAGCCTCCTCCTGCCGCCGTGTTGCTGAGGCTGCGCGTGCAGCTGTGGCCCTGCCTGCGCTCAGCATTGCAGCTCTGCCCCAGTGCTTCAAAAGTGTGTTTTCTGCGTTGGTGTTTTCTGCCTTTGTGCAACCTTCTCTGCCTAAACAGAAAGTGCCGTTAAGTTTTCCTTAAATCGTTTCCCTTGCATGCGTTATGTTGTTTAAGTGTGTGGACTGTTTGCCGAAGGTTTAGTGGGCTTGTCTACAGTGATTTGAATTAATATAATCTGAAATTTCTTCTCCCAGGTTTTGTTAGAAGCTTGTCTCTGGAAGACTGGAAAGGAATATAGGTGAGAACCTTTGAATTTAATTAATTACATTGACCGTCTTTCAGCTTAGAGGAATCATTGACAAAATGATTCAAATAATATTGGAAATTGAAATTTCAGTAACTGGGAAGTCAACCTAATGGAGCTGTCTGGTTGAGGCTGATAAAGACTGCCAGCTCACGTCTAGAAAACTCATTCGCCATGGGTAAAAACGTTTAAAAAATGCTTAGATACATGCTAAAGTATACTTCAGTGCAGAAACAGATCTTATAGCAGCAGTTTTTTCAGTAGTGAGCCTCAAAGAAGAGTTTTATTCATCAAGGTTTTTAAATTAAATACATTTGAAATTGTGGTTAAGAATTAACTCATGTGACTGCACTGTGGCTGTTTGGTAGTGGGCGCTAAGCTGTTCTTACTGGCCAAACACTGCTCTGAAGAAGTAAAGAACTACTGTCACGCATTGAAGGTGGTATCTTGCACTGCCCAGTTGAGTAGGAGATGCATTGTCTGATTTGTTCATTTATTTTTTAGAACATAATGACAACTTTGGATGATAAACTGCTTGGCGAGAAGCTCCAGTACTATTACAGCAGCAGCGAGGGCGAGGATGAAGACAGTGAGAAAGAAGACAAAGAAGGGGAGAGCTCTGTTCCTGATAGTGTTGGGGAAGTGGAGCTCAGCGGTGATGGCAGTGCAGTCAACACAGGTATTGTCTTATCAGAGTAACTGATATGGAAATACTTCATTTATTGGAAGATTGGTGTAGTTTTCTATTTTTTTAATTTTGTATTAAAAGTCCTATTTTCATATATACTTGGGTCATGCCAGCAGTAGTGGAGTTCTTGAGGATCGGTGATCCTATTTCAACGGCCCAGATATTAATCTTAATTAACCTTTGATACAATTCTGAAAGCAGCCTAGTTAGATGAGCTTTGGTCTTCCTAGACAGACACAGATCAACTCAAGGACATGTAAATGGCAAGTTACTTTTATCTTTCTTTCCATCATGTTGCACAGTATACAAAAAGCTTATGGCAGGCCCGCTATTTGACTGCTGACTTGTATAGAATTACTGGAATTTTAGATGAGAGATGTGATTTTGTTAGTGCTTTGTGGTAAATGCCAGCATATTTAATTTCAGGCCCAAAAGGAGTCATTAATGACTGGCGAAGATTTAAGCAACTGGAGACGGAGCAGAGGCAGGAGCAGCGCAGAGAGATGGAGCGGCTCATAAAGAAGCTGTCTATGACGTGTAGGTCTCACTTAGATGAAGAAGCTGATAAGCAGAAGCAGAAGGAGCTTCAGGAAAAAATCAATGGAAAGGTAAGATGGCACAAAGGAATGAAAATGCCATTTAAATGTTTGAAATTGTTTATTCCTGATTTGCGTACGTGAAGCAGGTTGGAATCCTTGTCTGAGCAGCAGATGTGTTTAACAAAGCAGGCAAACAGACACAAAATGCATGAAGTCCTGCTAACTTCATTTTTACAGATAAGGTAGTGTATTTGTTTTGCAAAATATGTTTACTGAAAAACTAAATGAAAAAGCTGACTAAGAAGCTATTTGAGGTCAGGCACAGCACCCAAATCAGTGCTTGTAGCTTAGTGAAAGCACATCGCTGCCATTGACCTGAATTAAAGTGGGAGCATGGAGCAGCCACTTGTGTTATTAGTGGAGCCTGTGGAAACTGGAACACCCAAGGCTGAAATCACTGCTCCCACTGGACATGGTTTCTAATTAGATAAAAATGGAGTGTAGTACAGAGGGTACTTGAGCCTGTATGGGTTGCTCTTTGCTATTATTAAGGATGAGTGACCCACACTAATCCTCTTGATTTAAATTAATTATGTAAGTGACCCATATAGCGATGCGCGTCTTTTCTTTTTGTCATGCATCTTTCTGTGTATTTTTAGATGACATTACAAGAGTATAACATGATTCACAATGATGAAGATGACGAGGAATTTTTACAGCGATACAGGAAGCAGCGCATGGAGGAGATGAGACAGCAGCTGTACAGCGGGCAGCAGTTTAAACAGGTGTTTGAGATTACCAGTGGAGAAGCATTTTTGGACACGGTTGATAAAGAGCATAAGAGCACACTGATTATGATCCACATTTATGAAGACGATATCCCTGGCACTGAGTCCCTGAATGGCTGTATGATCTGCCTGGCTGCTGAGTATCCAACAGTTAAGTTCTGCAGAGTAAAGAGCTCGCTCATTGGCGCCAGCGCGCGCTTCACTAATAATGCTCTGCCAGCTTTGCTGGTCTATAAGGCAGGTGAGCTCATTGGCAATTTTGTGCGGATCACTGACCAGCTCGGAGAAGATTTTTTTGCTGTAGACCTGGAAGCTTTTTTGCAGGAGTGTGGCCTGCTTCCAGAGAAAGACCTGGTGCTCCTGACCTCTATACATAACCCATCTGCATGCTACAGTGAAGACAGCGACCTGGAAATAGACTGAACCACTTATACCAGTGGGTCAGTAAGTGTAGCTGTGCTGTGGGATGTTCTTGTGCTAGGGGTTGTTCTCCTCCTTTCTTTGTGTGAGTATGTTATTCTTTCCCTCCATGCACTTGGACTTCTGCTTGTTAAAAATTTGCTTAAAAATAATGTAGGGGATTCCTAACATTTTCTTAAATTAATTCAGTAAAGCACACACTAAAACAGTCTTGCTTTTATGCAACTCAAATATATTTTACTAAGCATGAAGTTCTAATACAACTCAGTAAATAGGTTTTTAGGCATTCAGGCCGTTTAGTAACCTGAAGCCAGCGAGTTAACAGCGCAGGGTCCCATCTTCCATTCCGAACTTGCAGTCACCTTCTTGGAAGTACTGTTGTTGTAACAATGGGCACCCATTTTTAGTTCATTTGTCTCTTGCAAATAACAACAGTTCCTGACTTGATCCTGAAAATCAGCTGGAGGGGGCTGTTCTTTCTTTGCCTAAGACTTACATGAGAAAATCTTCCTTCTCTTGCAGCTCTTAGGTTTTACATTCTTAGGTTTAAAGTACCTACCACTAGATCTCATAGTGGTCACTTTAGCAGAAAGTACTATCTGCCTCTTAAGAGAGAGCTTCTGTAAAGAGCTCCAACACGTGGTGAATAGTGTCAAGGAGAATTTTGTTGGCAAAACGCAGAATTCCATATATCTGAAAAATCCTCTAAGACTGTTAAATCAGTGCTAACGTTCATTCCTGTCTGTCTTCGTATTATCTGCTTAAGCTGGGTCTTCAGATGCATTTTGAATATTAATAACCCCTGGACCTTACAGATGACCGGAAGGAAGGCTTTGTGGGAAGTGAGCCTTGAGCCAATGGACGAGGCCCCTAAATGGACAGGTGTCCGGTAGCGCAGCTCATTGCCTTCTCTGAAGCTCAATATCTGTTTTTTGCACAGTGTTTGCCAGGGTCAGAAACATGGCCACTGTCCTGTTTTTCCTCTGATGTCTGCTCTTTGGGAGCATGTTTTTTTTCGTACAGTGCATCAGCAGAGTTCGCTAACAGAAAAAAATGTCGGGGGGGGGGGGGGGAGGGGGGTGTAAAACCTGTGTGGAGACTTCACAATTTCTTCACCTGTCTTGATGTAAGTAACAAAGGCCTTTCTGAGTGCATCACGGCTCTTCACGATGCCTGGTGGCACTGGCCTTAAGGTTTTCTTCCCCCAAAATACATTGACTCCGATTCTGGACACAGGCTAAAAGCCGTGCAGCACTGGCTGAGCCTTCTTGTCTTTTCATGACCATTATTGCTCCCAAATGCAATGGCTGTGTTAAACACTTCCCTTCTGCAGCGCCTCTGTCATTGCCCTTTGTTAGTGATTGTGTTCTCATTAGCGTTGTGTTTGTTTTCGTTGTGCTGGACTTGCTTCTTGTATCAGATTGTAACACGGCCCCAGGGTTTCTGCTACATTACTGCTCACCCTGCCTTCAGCAAGTCTAGTGCTGTGCAGCTGTGAGATAAGCTGAGTAGCGTTAGAAACCATTAGCAATGTACAGTGAATGCAAGCATGAAAACCTCCGACGGCGCAGAGCGAGGTAAGGGCTTTGCTGGCCAGAGCGTGGCGTGGCTGGGGCACTCCGTACCTGGTGCGAACGAGCGCGTTGGCTGCGCACGCTGTGCCTGGTTGTTACTGAGTTCTGTCTTTTGCGTGCTTACTTGGATATCACAACTTGTTTGCTTTGTCACACATAAGTTATTTTGCTTGTTATTTTTTATTTTTAAGAGAAGTAGACTTTTTATTTAATTAATGACCCAATGCCATGTTTAACGATTAGATTTGATTGCAGGTTTTGTATAAGGCACTTTGAAGCACCAGGAAGGAGTGCAAATGTTTCTTTGTAAGCACTTGGTGCATAGTAAGTGTAAATCTTAGGATAGAAAAATCAGCATTTGTATCTATTTCAACTGTATTCTATCTGTTTCAACTGTATTTTTTGAAGTATTATAAGCAGGAATATAAATAATTTGTAACCAAAAATAACAGAAATGGCATGTTGTAGCTGTTTTAAGTAAAACTGGCAAAAACACATATTTTAAAATGTGTTAAGAGATCCTTTACTTTTTAGAATAGCAGGAAAAAAACATGAAAGTTACTTGAAATTAAATCACTGAGCGTGGTTATCAGCACACTGAAGAAAAAAAGTCGAGGTAGCTCTAATTTATATTCAGGATGAGACTCAGCGAAGTCTGTAGTGCAGACAGGGTGCGTACTAGCACCATAATAAAACCTGGTTTGGGGCGGGGAAGAGCTGCCTGCTCGAGTTACTTTGAAGTTTTCTTTGTGTGAAGTAGGGTTTTGTCACAGCTTTACAGCCACAGGGACACGATCAGAACCCCTCCCGCTCCTCTGACCTGCAGCAGGGTGACTCCTGGTGATCGATCGGCGGTGCTCAGGCAGATGGCTTATGGTGCCGATAGCAAAGAGGGAAAAAAGCGTGCGGGAGAGAAGTTTGAATCCAATTAATCCTGGGTGTGGAAGGATATAATAAGCGCAAGACAGAGAGAAGATGTGTGACAGTGCTGCTGAGGAGCATCGTGGGCAGGGCTGGGTAGTGCTGCTGTTCCTTTTGCCCATTCCTGAAGCTGAATCCTTCCAAGCTGAACAACCGGTAATTTCGTGCCCCAAAACCAGCACTCTTAAAGCACATAAAACAACTTTTAGGATAAGTTAGTGATTAACTTGTTAGTGTTTGTCCCCGTCCATTCAGTACAAGTTAGAACTACAGCTCATGCTAACATTGTCCGTAAATGTTTTAGTTAATTGTTGAAGTCTGTTTTATTTATCTAATCTTAGATGAGGTCCTGACCTGCAGAACAAGAACTGGAGTGTGTACGTACGTACGTACAATGCATATATCTACATACATATGCGTTAGAGAACTGAAATTAAAATAAAGTTGTACCAACACCTACCTACAACAAAACAGTTTCGAAACATCCAGTTTGGCGTTGTGGCAGGTTTTCAGTTTGATGCAGGTCTCTCTCCTTCCCTCTAACCTACTGTATTCCGTCACCATCAGAACTCCATTGATATTTAGTAGGAATGTGTTAATACTTTGGTTTGGAATAAAGGATGCTTTTTAATATTGCCTGATGTCTCCCACCTATCTTTTCTGGCACAGCACAAAGCACTGTTCTGGGCAGAAGCCTGATGTGGTGTTACAGCAGTCCTTGGTACTGCGAAGAGCGCTGGTCCTGCAGGTGGCAGAGAGAAGTGAGCAGCGATGGCTGAGGTGGGATCTGCGCTCCAGTGTGTTGTGTCTGGCACTAGACCTTACCTGGACTCGGCCAAAAGTCCTCTGTGTGCTGCTGGACACTGGCTGAAGCTGGGAGGGAGTTTGTGTGCCCAGCTGCTCCCCCTGCGAGCTGAGAGCCGCTCACCCTGCAGCTCCTGAGGGGTTTCTGTGGGCGCTGGGCTGCCCGGGAGGAGCGTCCCGGGGGGCGCAGGGCCACGGCGCTGGGCAGGTACCGGCCTGCGGGGTTCGCCCCTTGGGCTCTGCCTGCTGTTTCCTCCCCCCCTACTCAGGCCAGCAATCTTGTTGCTTTTTTTTTAGTGATTTTATGAAACTGCTCTCATTGCAGCTACATCACTTTCTTTTTGGAGTGCTGGGAGATTTATTTGCAGGAATGCCAGAAAGAGAATTACTATTAAAAGTGCTGCAGGCAGTTGATCTCTTCTTCCTGCCATCTACTCTAGTCATTCTTGTGCTTGGTCAGGCGTTGCTCAAAAGGTCACACAATCACGGGCAGGTGGTGTCCTCGCTGTTCCTCGCACCACACGCACAGCACAGCAGCCTCCTGTCCACATCAGCACACGGGTGAGCACGCTGCTGCTGTGCTCCCTGGAGGTGCTCGGGCAGGGCAGGGCGTCTGGCAGCGCCCATCTCCGCGCTCTGGGTGCGTGGGGTTGGCCCCGCTGGGTGGTGCTGGGATACCCCTGGCTGAACACCATGTTTCAGATGGGAGCTGCAGTTGCCTCCCCTGGGTGTGGCTGCGTGGAGGCAATGGATGATCTGGCTGTGATGTGTGTGATTTGTGCAAACACACGGCTGAAGGACCAGTGAGGGAAACGCAGGGGCTGGGCTGGGGGCTCCGCTGCGTTATTCCTGGTGGAACATTCCCCCTGGTGGCACGGAGCACCTAGACAGCTCTCCATGTGCCCGATGGGCAGCGTGCTTATCAGCTGGTCACAAACAGTGCTGGCCAGCTCTGATAGCCACAAACAAAAGCAGGATGTTTGTGGTCTAACTGGAACGAGCTGAGCCCTGGCGCTGGAGGATGCTCGGAGGCTGGAGCTCTGTGCACAACATGGTCTGGAAATGTGAGGCTGGAAACATGGTGCCCAGCTTGCAGTGCGTGTTGGTGTATGGGGAGACACCAGCAGCCCTCGACCCGCGTGCTGCTGCCCATCTGATGCTGTTTGCCTTGTCTTTGAGCACTGCGTTGCCACCTGAGCAAGGGACCTGCAGCAAGGGCAGGGACCCAGAAAGCCACCACGCCCCATGTGAGCACTGCTGAGCCTCCTGCTCCCCCAGCTCCGGCTCCTGGGCACCTGGCTCTGGCCGGGCTCTGCCACGTGCAAGTTTGAGAACTAGGAGGGAATGGGAGCAGTTTTTAACACTGTTTATTTTAGAAGTCCGTTTTCTGGGATCTGACTGGGACCAAGGCCAGCGACCCTGGCTGCCAGCAATCACATCGTGGTGTTGGCGAGGGCTTACATCTGCATGGGCTGCGGAGCGGGACAAGCAGGCTCTGTGTGCCTTGGGAACATGATTTACTGAGCTATTAAGGCAGCAAAGAGTAATGAGCTTAGGGCAGAAGAGCCTTTATCAGGTGACTTGCACAGAGGTAGCTCAGAGCAGCCTGTCATGGCCCAGCACAGCAGGGTGGGGTGGGGGCCCAGGGCTCTGGGAGGCCCCCCCCGAGCTGCTGCACTGGTGTGAGCCAGGACGCTCAGTGACCGGCAGGTGGGACGGGTTGAGGTGGGCTGGTGTGAGCCCAGAAAGGCCATCTGCCTGCAGCGCGTTCTCCTGCATGCAGCAGACGAGGCTGGGATGGTTCCGTGTGCTGCATCCTCTCCGGAGTGGGATGCCCCAGCAGGAGAGGGGCTGCTGGAGCGGGAAGGCAGCAGAAGCTGGGGACTGAGGAGGAGCAAAGAGGTCGGGAGCATCCCAGGGCTTGGGAGTCCCCAGTGAGCCCCAAAGCCGGCTTAGCACAAGGCAGAGGCTAGGAAGAGGGTTAGGTCTGCTGAGCACGGGTGCTGGCAGCTGCTCTCTGTTCTCCTTGGGCACTTGAGCTCTTCCCAAGGCAGGCACCAGCCTCTCTCTGCTGGCATGGGGCTGGGCTGGGGCCTGCCCAGGGTGGGACCATCAGCGGCACCGCTCCGCTGGCATGGGGTGGGCAGGACCACGGCCCTGCTGCTGCCTGCAGGGACAAAGGGGGCACTCAGCGCTGTGCAGGGGGCTTTACCCCCTCCCTGGACCTGAGTGGGGCCAGGCCCTACCTGCGCAGGCTGCGCTGGTGCTACAGCTCCGTGTACGTTCCACCAGCCCAGCTGCTGCCGGTCGCGCCCGCTGCTGGCACGTGGAACGCCACGTACGGGCACTTCTTCACGTTGAGGCACACGAGCTTCTTGAGTGACGCTGTCTTGACTATCTCAAAGCCAGCTGCTCCACCAAAGGTACTGGGTTTCCAGTACTCGGGGGAGCAGATGGGGTTTCCGAGAAGCCCCTTCAGGGAAAACGGAGAGCCGATCTCCACCATGCTCTCCCCAAAAATACCGTTGGGTTGGGGTTTCTCAAGCAGCAAGCCTGGATAAAACTCCAGAGCATCGATGTCTCCATAGAGCTCCTCCAACTCTGCCGCCTTCTCCTCCTCTCCTGCACCAAGCAAACATCAGAGGCTTTAGCAAGGGGCTGGCCTTGCCGTGGGAGGTGGAGCGTGGCAGCCCCTGGCCCTGCAGGAAGGAGACCAGACACCCTGGTTCGGGGCAGCTCCTGAGCTCGGCTGGTGGGAGCAGCGCCGCGGTCCTACCTGTCAGCTCCTGGAAGGACGTGTAGGGCCTCAGGCCAAACCTCTTCCGATACTCGTTGAACGGCTGCAGCCTCAGCTGCCGCGACTCCTTGATGACCCCAACGGCCACTTTCAGGACGTTGGCGTTGATGGTTTGCCCCCCACCAATCTGGAAGAGGAGAGGATGAGGAGGAGCATGCCCACACGAGGAGACACCCCCGGCCTCACCCCAGTCCCGCCATGCTCCAACCCTGCTCCAAGCGCCCGCACCCCAGGCTCAGGGCTGCACTGGGTGCCACGGAGTGGCTGCAGCTGGAGGGATGGGGTCGCTGGGTTTGGGGTCACAGGGGACCCCTAAACGCCCTGAGGGCAGCAGGTCTGCATGTCAGCCTTGTTGCTTCGCACAGGTCACAGATGTTGATACAATCACTTGGAAGAGAACATCCATGTGATGGCAGCAAAGAACAGCGCGAGACAAGCTGCTCTGTGCCCAGCCTGCAGCACAGCTGGCTTGGGACCGAGCAGAGCCCGACTGCGTCTGCCCACGCACGGCAGGCTCCGGGCCCCGCCACGGTGTTTATGCAGCGTCCCAGGATCAGGCAGACGGGGCTGCCAAGGCCCAGCCCCGCTCTGCTGCTTGTGGAGCGCTCGCAGGGCGCGCTCTGCCTTTGGGAAAAGACAGCAAGTGCTGCGCGCAACGGGGCGCTCGCTATGGGCGTGCTCCAGGCGCTGCTGCAGGACAGATGATGCTGTGGTGCAGGGGACGCGCTGGCAGCAGGGGAGAGCAGGACCTTACCCTTCCTGCAGTCTGCTTGGAAAAGGACTCCACCAGGGCCTCCACGCCATAGTCCATGAGCATGGAGGTGTTATAGAGGAACTGCCCGTAGCTGTACTCTTCCCCCTGGATGACGAAGGAGTCTGGCATCAGCCCGTGCCAGTGGTAGAGCTGGTTGAACTCCACTGCGATGCGATTCCGGTACTGGAACTGCTGCCCGAACAGCAGCTCGGGGTCGAACTTGAGGCTCAGGAAGTACCCGCTGAGGTGCTGGACGTAGTCCTCGATGACGATCTTGATGGTCTCCCCTGGGCAGGGGCAAGAGAAGAAGGCATCAGCGGGGGCTGCTGCAGCCCCGGGCAGCCCTGCTTGGCCACAGCTGCCGCAGGGCTCTGGGCCGGACGCGTTACTCACGTGCTGCACGGGGCTCCTGTGAGTCCCCGGCCCTCTGCGGCCGGCACCTACCTGACTTCAGGCTTGTTCACTTGGTTTTGCCAAAACAGAAATGATTTCTGAGAAAGCTGACCTCAATAAGCTGCTTAACAACGTGTTGGCATGGCATATTTTGAAATATTTCAAAATTATGACAAAATTACTCAAAATTAAATTTGCTGATGGACCAAAGCCAACGGGTCCCTAGAAGGCAGCCAGAGGAACCCCTCCAGACCTGAACACCAGGCCGGCTGCCAGCAGAGACCAGCAGGTGCCGAGACCCCAGGGCCTGCCCAGGCAGTGGGACCGGGGCCGCACGCTGCCAGCGCTCACCGATGAGGATGAGCCGTGCCGTCTGGAAGAGCTGCTCGTCGCTCCAGGTGGGGTGCTCCCGCTTCAGGATGTCGCAGACGCGGTTGTGCTCACGCAGCCAGAGCGTGGTGTACATGCAGAGCCCCGGCAGCAGCCCGAACACCTCCTGACCCATCGCCAGCTGCTTCTCCTTGGGGACGGCAGGGGGGTAGATCATGTGCACCGGCGCCTCGACGACCGAGGGGGGGTACACCTCCCCATTCACCACCTGTGGGGACAGGAGCAGAAAGCGAGCTTCCAACCACGCTGGATCTCAGCACACCGCGCTGCGCAGGGCAGCGCCGTACCTGGAATTTGAGCTTCCCGTCTCTGAAGAGCCGCAGCTGGTGCTGCCGCTGCAGGTTGTCCCCGTACAGGTGCCCCAGGTCCACCTGCAGGAGCGCGCGGTGTGACCGGAGCGGCAGCCTGGCTGCGCTCCGTGCTGCACGCCGGCCCCGCCGAGCCCTGCGCCCTCACCCCGTGTCCCAGCGCCTTGGTGAAGCCGCGGCCCATCTTGCCCGACGTCTTGAAGAACTGGTGGGTGAAATGCTGGGCGAAGAAGGCGAACATCAGGTTGGTGCCCCGGGGGTCAGCTTCAAACTTCTGCCGCAGCAGGAACCGCTCGGCCAGGAGCTGGGCGTCGGGGAGCTGCTGCTTCCCTGCAGAGGGCAGGAGCTGATGCCGGCGCAGTGCGGGCTCAACCACCGTGGCATGGGCAGTGGGAAATGGCGATGCTACACCAGGTGGGGACCTGGGCACTGCTCTGCAGACCCAGCCTGTGCGCGTCACCTGGTGTGCTCTCACTCCAACCCCGTACCTTTGGCCCCCATGGGCGTGGGGCACTCCTCTGGCACCGGCGGGAGGATGCGGGTGTAATAGCTGACGTTGGCGTAGGCCTCCCAGCTGATGTAGCCGTAGTTGGAGTTGAAGGTGGGGGGACTGGGGATTAGGTTGGCACGGACTGGAAGGAGAGAGCACAGTCGGAGCTGTGGGACAGCCCTCAGCCCCTCCTGGGCACCCCAAGAACCAAAGAGTGGTGGGCAGACCCCGGCCCCATCCTGCTGGGCTGTGCCCCCCTTTTGGAGGCTGCAGTTCCCTGCATGAGCAGAGGGGTTCTGCTGCTGCACTAATGGATTCTTGGATGATGAAGTAGACGACAAACATGCATAAATGCTGAAATCAACAGCCAGAGCTTTGTGAACACATCCCTATGGCTCCAAGAGTTGGAACCTAAATATTTATGCAAAGTGATAAATGTAGGGACATGAGTAACAAGGGCCAGCTCCACATTTCCACCAGCTGCTCCCTGTGTGGCCACTTAAGAGCTCTGCGCACAGGGAGCGCGGCATGTCAAGAACAGCCCTCATCTGGCTCCCAGCCCGCTGCGTGCGGGGCTCAGCCCCCAGCCCCGCTCCCTGCGGTCCTCTGGCCTCCCAGCGCCAACATCACTGCGAGCAGCTGGCTTGGGGCGAGAGGACCCAGCCTGGTGCCCAGGGTCCCGGTGCTGCTGCCATCCTGCTCGGCCCGGGGCCCGTCCCAACCCCTCTCGGAGGCGCCCCTCGCACCTGTGAGCACGAGCCTCATCAGCGTGTCCCTGATGAAGGTGCTGTTGACGATGTCCCAGAACCACCTGAAGTGGGTCAGGACGAAGTGGTAGAAGGCAGGACTGGGCTTCAGCAGGTTGTGGAGGCGTGTCCAGAGCTCGGCTGTGGGAGACAAACCCAGGCAAAGCGCTTGGCACCGCACACTGCTAACGCAGCACTCGCCCTGCTAGCGCAGCAGGGGGGACTTACGCGAGGTGCAGTTGGCCCCGAAGTAGCCCGTCCGCGTGCAGTCGCACTCGTAGCCCTCCAGCCCGACCCGCACGCACACCCCTTGGTGCTGGCAGGGGTAATAGCAGCAAGGGTTCACTGCGGGGAGAGAGAGGGAGAGAGGTCACCAGCCACCCACAGTGCCACCGCGTCTGGCGCCTCGCTGCTCCCAGCGGGGGCCATGCTGCCCCGAATGCCACCGAGGAGGACGCCCCAGGAGCTGGAGAGATCCCTGCAAACACCACGTCAGCATTGTTAATAATGGCAATTGTCTGGGCTGCAGTTTGCTTTGGCAAGAGGCTCCTCTGCCCTGGGCGGGGGGAAGGGGCTGACTGCTGGGCTCCTTCCTCCCAGCCCTGGCCCGGCCGCTTCCTCCGCAGCCGCCCCCTTGCCTGCGTGCCCCGGCTGCAGCCACCCGATAAGCGCCCATCCTGCCGTGCCCCTGGTGTCACCCGGCCGGCACAGCCATACGGTGGACACATCGGGGCCCCAGTTCGTCACACGGCGAGAGGGCAGCCCAGGAGCTTTCCTTTGCTGGAAGCAGGCTGCGGCAGGCTGCACCGCTATGTAAACCATCCCCAGCACGCAGAGCGCAGCAGCCTCGAGCACAGAGCTGGATGCTGCCATGGGGAGCTTGGCAGGACGCGGCACCCAGGGACAGAATGCTGCGGTGCCACCCCACAGATGGCACTGGGGGCTGTCGCTGGCGGGTGCCCAGGGCATGGCTCCAGGGCAACGTGCTCCTCAACCCCCCCAAAAGCTCTGCCCAATCTGGTTCAAATTCTGCTGGAGCCTGGAACCTGGCACGATGTGCAACACATTTTTCCATAGGAAATTGAAGATGAAACTGAACATCTTTGAAAAATCAAGCTAATTTTGCAGTCTCCCTGTTTCCCAAGCAGCTCGAGGCTGGGGCAGGGTGGGGGCTGCCTGGGGTCACCAGCTCTCGCCACGACTGCGCTCGGCACTGGGCCACCGAACGCTCACCCTGTGGGGCTGGCTGCAGAGTGCAGCTCCCACCCCTTCTCCCTTTCATCTCGGGTCTTTTTGTGTATCCGCTGTCGCACACCCAGATGGGAGGGAGGCAGCAGGCAGGCCCTTATTTGCCTCAGCCAAATTAACTTCAGACCCGCCTCTAGTTTTTGTAGCATGGAAACTTTTGCAAGCAGGGCCCCGTTGCAGCACAGCTGGAGCATCCTTGGAACCATTTCTGCACCAGTAGCTCTGCGCTCAGCCCACTGCAAACGTTGCCAATGCCTGCGACGGCAGCCCTGCTCCCTGCGTGGGGCAATGTGGGGGGACACGGGACACATGTGGGCACATGGCCGCGGGGCCAGGCAGCTGCTCCGTGCCCAGGGCTCTGCAGGCCGCTGCCTGCTCCAGGTCACAGCGGTGTCAGCGTGGTGGGAGTGGCATGTCCCAGCCAGCAGGGTGCGAGGGGACCAAGCGTGTCCCAGCCTCACTCCACCCCAGGCAGGAATCCATCAGGATGATTGCAGGTGTGGCCAATGGTGCTCCTGGCCCCCCTGGCTCTCAGCCCTCTCTGTGATGGCAGAGACAGTCAATGTCCGCGGTCACCGCTGAAAAATGCCAGATTTCAGGGACGACATCCGCTCCGCGAAACGCAGCGGTGACGTGGGGTGAATCATGTGCGGGCTGGAGCCAGGCTTGCTCGGTGGGACATTCCTGGCCTGCACATGGCTCTGTGGCTGCGGGCTGTGAAGACAACAGACGGCTCATGCTTGTTTTTCTGATTTTAGGATGTTTCCTCAGGCCCTTGAACTGCTCCCAGCCCACACGATGCAACCAGATTGTCCTCTGCAACCTCTTCTGGCTGCGCCACCCGCAACAGCAAACCGCCAGGGCTGCGGCTGCGCAGCACATGGAGCGCGCGGCTTGACCTCCGGGCACCTGCGGCCCGGCCGCATCCCACAGCGCAGGGCTGGGCCTGGGCGGGGCGGTGACATCCAGGGACGGCTGCACCCGCGGCAAACAGGGCAGGACCTCGACGAGGATGAAACTGGAGAGGCTGCTGGGTTATTTTGCAGGAACACTTGCTCCTGCGCAAAAACACAGCCCTGAGGCTAAGGCAGCAGACAGCGTGCCAAGGGCAATATCCGCGGGAGAAAGTGGAGAAAGGCCATGGGACCAGCCGGGCTCAGGTCACAGCCAGGGAAAGCTTCTAAGGAGAGAAAACATTGCTGCTCAGAGCCAAGGTGCAGTCTGCAAGGAGCCAAGGAGAAGTGCTCTGAACAGCAAACATCAAGTGGGCAGGCGACTCCAGGCTAAGCCCAGCATCCTGTTGTTCTGCCTTCTAGAGCAGACCCAGCAAGAGATCAGGGCTGTGGTCGTCCGGCCGTGTGCCTCCTGCAGCCCACCTGCTCTGCTGGCAGCACCTCGGGCCACAGCACGGGTCCCCGGATTTCTCAGTCGGGTATCTCCCTGGTTAGTTAAAGCTTGGACGAGAATTCCCATGTGGTGAAAGCTCCTTTATCCCGTCCTGCAGCCAGCAGCTCCAGGGCCAGTCATGGCTGCACCACCCTCGTGTGTCCGCCTCGGCAGCCACAGGTTGGTGTCCCCAGTGGTCCCCAGGTCCTGTCTCGTGGGACCCAACGAGCTCAGCCCTGCTCTCGTGCAACCTGCCAGCACCCAGCTGTGTTCCAGAGCCACGTTTCAGTGCAGGTGCCACTTAACCAGCGCTGTAACCCTGGCTCGTGTTCCCTTTTGGGCACACACCCTGCTCAAGCAGGGAAGTCACCGCCTTAGGGCCATTGTTTCTGCGCAGGAACAGCCACTCCGCTGCGGGTTGGTCCCTGTGGCCCCAGCGGGAGGGCTGTGGGTGCTGGGTGGAAGCTGTGCCACAGCCCTGCAGCCCCTCTGCCCCGCTCAGCCCAAGCCCACTCTGTCGGGACGCTGTGCCCCCATCGTTGCCTCCCCTCTGTCTCCCTTGCCTTCCCTGACCCTGTGGCAATGGGGTGACCATCGACACGACTTGCACCAAGCACAGCTGGAGCCCACCAAGGGCGGCAAAGCCCGCTCCTGCGTTTTCGCCGGGAGGCTTCAGCAAGGAATTACGAAACCTGGGAAGTTCCATGGGACAGGTTTTGTTCTGTAGAGGGGGGGAAAATCATTTCATGGAAGCGGGACTGGAGTCAGCATTCCGAGCACCTGGAGGACGCAGCACAAGGGGAGCACATGGATGGAGCTGGCGGCAGTCAGCGTTAACCCTCGACGTCTGAGACTGCCGTGGCTGGGCCAGCGTGCAGCGAGCAGCCGCAGCACATGGCTGCGGTAACGGGACGACAGCGCGGGCCGCCAGAGCGTCACGCTGCGCCCGGAGCTGCGGGCACTGCTCCCCTTCTCCGGAGGAACCCCACGCAGCCGTCGCTGGGGCAGCAGCGGTGCCACCCTGGGGCAGTCCTGCGGCCGCGGACACCCACGGGCGCCTCCTGCGGCACCCGCAGCCCGCTCCTGTCCCCTCCCCGTGGCC
>VXAV01011371.1:13642-34075 GCA_013399715.1 Alectura lathami | reverse complement strand
CCCCAGGCCCCGTGCCCGCCCCCGGGGCTCAGCTCCCCCCCCCCCAGTCCCAACGCTCCGAGCATCGCCGCGCCTTCCTGCTGCTCCCCACGTCCCCGAGGGCACCCTGCCCGGACCCCCGGCCCCGCCAGCCCCCTGACCAGATCCCCAAGCCCCCGGGGGTCCCGCATGTCCCTGGGGAGGCGGTGGCACAGCTCAGGTGGCAGCACCACCTCAGCTTGGCCCCCCCGGAGCGGCCGCGGGGGCTGCCCGCAGCTGCCAGCAGGCAGAAGGAGTTAGTTATCAGGGAAAGCATCGCCTGCGGTTCCTGCCTGACCGCTTTTCCCCTGCCTGGAGGCAGCGGGGCAGGATCCGGCCAGTCAGGGACCAAGCATCCTGCGGGGCGGCACGTAGGGCTGGGCAGGGTCTGCGTGGGACAGGCTGCAGACCCCATTCAGGGGACATCCCCAGGCCTGGTGGCACCTGGTGCCTGCGTCAGCATCCCTGGCTGCTCCGGGTGGGGGGCAGCAGCAGGGCCCTGGCTGTGTTTGGAGGTTATCGGGCTTTGCTGTCACCTTGCAGAGTGGCAGGAAGCCCAAAACAAGGAGAGGCCACACTGCACCCCACCAATGGGTGAAGCGTGGCCACCTTGGAGGCCTTGGAGCACCAAGCCCTGAGCCCTGGCAGCTCTGTGCCTTGGGACAAGCCCTGCCCGCACCCAGCACCCAGCCTCAGCACGTGGGACCTGGCCAAACCCACGGCCCTTGCAGCCCATGCCCTGCGGTGCCGCGGGAGGAGGCAGGGCTGGCTGCTTGCAGTGTCATGTCTCCCACTCCCTTCCTTTCCATCAGGATTCAATAATCCTTTGCTTGCACAACACAGGAAGCAACCGCAACAGTCCCTGGCTGTGTCACCGGGGCCGTTCACAACCTGTGCCGAGCATGGTGCAGGAGGAGCCAGGCCTAGGGATGCCCACGGGCCAGGAGTGAGGTGGGCACAGCGCAGGGCGTTGCAGGCCTCAGGCGGCTCCAAGGGAGGCGACGGGGCAGGGCAGAGTGGGCGCTGCAGCATCGCGGGGCCGTGGAAGGGACCCAGAGACACCGCCGGAATCCACGCGTGTGTCACCCAGACGGCTGCTGGGGCAGGCAGCGGTGGTAGGAAAACAGGGAAATAAACAGGTTTCAGCCTCAAGATCTTCATCTCCACTGGGGGTCCCCCATGGGCAGGGGCTCCCCGCCTCCCCCCAGGCCGGATGCATCGGCCGGAGGCTGGACCCCGGTGCAGCGTGCGGGAAGGCCGAGCGCTGCCGGCTCCCGTAGGGAGGCAGCAGAACACCGCCAATGGCAGCGCGGAGCCGGTGGGGAGCTTGGGAAGGCTCCAAGAAGAGCTCGGGAAGGCTTCAAGAAGAGCTCGGGAAGGCTCCAAGCAGAGCTCGGCCACAGCCTGCTGGGGACCGCTCCTCCCGCGGGCTGCAGCGATGCTGTTCTCTGTGCCAGTGGAGTGGAACAGGGACCCCCGAGCCCGTGGTGGGTCTGCACGGCAGCGCTTCCAGCCCGGCTGCTGCATCCCTGCGCCGGCAGCAGCGAGAAGCGCAAGTGCCCCCCACAAGGCCGGCGTCCACCGGGGAGGCATCGAGCCCCCGGCCTCTGCAGGTCCCCGCTGACCCCGGCCCTGTGCCTGGGGGTCCTGCAGGGAGCGTGGCCCTCACAGCTGAGCGGCCCTGGCCTGGCCTGGCGTTGTGCACCCCTCTGAGGGGCTGTGCGGGTGGGGATGCTGTCGGGGGGTAACCCTCTGCCAAAGCTTCACCGGCTGTGGGCCTGGGCTGACAACGGGGAAGCCAGAAACCGCGCTGTCCTGCCTCACCCCAATGGAGTGGAGAGACAGCTTGTGCCGAGCGCCTCGTGACGGCACTCGAAGCCAGCACAGCGAACGCCAACAGCCACGGCCCCGCCGTGGCATCACTGCTGTCTGCCCAGGCTCGTTGGGATGTGCAGGGCTGGGCGGCAGTGGGCAGCTCGGGGGCACAGCCCCCCCCTAGGCCCATGCTCGGTCCCAGCCCTCGTTCTGCCACCCTGCCCGGCCCTTCCCCAGTGCCACAGGGCACGGCGGCTGCGGGCAGAGCGCTTCCTCCGGCGCGGGGACCTGACGGGTTCTGTTTGGAGGGCTGCAAATCAGAGCTGAAAAACCCGGGCCGGACAGGCTGTCTGGGAACTCGTAACCTGAGCCCCAGGAAAGAAGGACTCAGGAAAGCGCTTTCAGCAATCATATTCATCATCTTCAGCCCAGGCTCATTAGGCTCGCCGAGCCCAGCTCCGCCACCGCCAACGCCTCCCGCACACAGATAGAGCCGCTGGCTCAGACAAATAAATGCTTCCAGCTTCCTGGTGGATGCGGCAGGTCAGGGAGCATCTGATGCCAATTACCCATGGTGTAGGGTTCCCCGGCCACTCTTGCGCTCAGTTTTCCCTGTGACCATGGGTGCCCGGCCCCTGCATGGCCCCAAGGATCGCCCTCTGCTCCCAGGCTGCTGTGCCAGGAGCCACTGGGTAGGCAAAGGGGAGTCTGGGGCTCCCACCTCTCGCAGGAGGAAGAGCAGCCCTGTGCCACCATGGCCAGGGCTCCTCTGTGACGGGGATGGGGACCAGCACAGCCATGTGGCCCCAGTGAGTGCTGCCGTGAAGTGGGCGCAGGCCATGCTCGCATGGTGGCTCTGCGGGGGCACCGCACGCTTCCACCGCCCCGGGCTGCCGTCGGCTGGGATGTCCCTAATTGGCCCAAAGGTCGCTGTCCCCGCACCCGGGGCCACGTGTCAGGGGGACCCTGGGCAGGACGCGAGTCACTCAGCATCAACGCTGGGGGCCAGGAAATTGCAGTGGACACAAACCTAAATACGCTGCGTGTCGCCCCCAGGTAATCAGGGGCTCTGCCAGATTCCAGCTGACAGCTTAAATGCTTTAATTCTTCGGACGCTGCGTTTCAAGGGGGTCCCATGTGCCGTGGGCTTCTCCCAAACGGTTTTGGAGCTGGAGATTTGTCTGTAATCGGAGGCATGTTTAATTCCCCTGAAACTAGCCAGGTCCCTGCTGGAGGAGGGGGCTGCGGGAAGGCAGCAATTTCCCTTATGGAATTATTTACCTGATTAGAGAGTTTATTTTATCAAAATTGCTTCAGAATGGGGCTGCTCAGCGTGTCCAGCACAGGGAGCTCCCTGGTGGGGCCGGCGGCCTGGAGACAGGTAATTTGTGTGGTTAATGGGACTAATCCACCAGGCAATTACACCAATAGATTTCACAGCTGCAAAGTGCTCTGTTCCCATTAATTAAAAATCTGTTAAGAAGATTAGCATGAAAAGGTATCAAAAGAAACCCAAGAGTTTCTTTCCTCACCGGCCCCCAAACGCGAGTGTGGGAGTGCCAGATTGCTCGCATTAGCACAAAGATTATTCTTTTGGAGGTAAGGGCTCCGCATCCAAAGTCACTGCTGACAGTTTTCCCCGACTTTCCTACCAAGAGGTCCTTTATGTTTAATTATAGTTTGTTTAAATTAGCCCTGATTGTTAGCGCAGAGTGCAAGTTTAAGTACACTCCGAAGGCATTGTTCCCGTGCCACCGGGGCGGCGGGGGCTGCCCCAGCTGAGCGTGCCCAGGGCAGGAGCCCCCGTGCGGGGCTGCCCACAGGGCCAGGGCTCCGGAGCCGGGCATCCTCTGTCCACGCTGACCCCAACGGAGCAGGAGCCCAGGGCTGGTGGCACCGCAGGGGGTTGGCCTCTGAGCACTGGGATGCGGTGGGTGTCCCCAGTGTCCCCTGGCATGCCGTGCCCGCGTCCCCAGGGCATCTCCTTCCTGCCAGAGGTCCCTGGGCAGCAGAGCAGCGCCTGCTGCATTGCCCCGTGTGCCGACAGCATCGCCCCAGCCCATCGCTCCCAGAGCAGCTCCTGGCCTCTGGCCACAGACAGACACCCAGCAAAACAAAAGCACATTCCCCGGCAGCTGAAGGTGCCATTTTTACAGCTTGGCTGAGCAAGGAAGTATTTTTTCGATCTCTTAAAATCCTGAATATTATCTGACAGTTTATCTTGTTTCTCCCCATCCGTGTCTTTGCAGCAACGCCAGCTCATTTACATGTGTATTGCGCCTGCCTCCACGGGTGCTGAGGTCAATTGAAACTCAAGAAAAGAGGAGAAATTTATGCAAAACTGTTGATTGCATTTGTATGTAATGAAATCATCCAATATTCATCTGACTATAGTCTCTAATCTGAAAGGAGAAGTGAAGGACATAAGAGTCACTGGAAAGCAATAATGAGCTTCTGTAGTGATTAAAAAAGCACTTGAGCTTTCTGAAAATCCAGCCAGAAATCGTGTCTAATCAACACGGAATATAGGAGGCAGAGATTACATTGATACATTTTGCAAAGCTCACTGCTGAAAATGTATGCGAGCTGTAAACTCTGACATGCCATCCATGGTCTGTTTTATACAAATCCGGCAGGCACACAATCAGAGCCCGGGCTCGTCCCTGGCACAAAGCAATCTTGGTGTCTCTGCTCGATGACTCATAAGGAGTGCAATCACATCTATTTTGAAGAGCAATGTTGTTTTTTAACTGTGTCGAGAGCTTCCAGCTTCCTTGGAGCTTTTCCTGCCTTTCGCTCCCCCTCCGCGGCTCTCGGCTGTGCCGGTGGCGGGAGGCTGGGGCCGGCCCCGCTCCCTTGGCACCGCTCACAGCGGAGCAGTGCCCAGCGCTGCCCTGGGAAGGCTCCGGGGTGCTGCTGGGTCTCATGCGCAGGGCGGGACACCCCCGGGAACCCGCAGAGCCCACCAGCAGCTGGGGCAGGGTCAGCGGGGACCCGACGGGCGCTCAGAGCTGCGGGTGGCACTTCGGGAGGGCTCCCAGCGCCCAGCTCAAGGGGTCCGACCCCAGCCCTCCTTGCGCCCCACGGCCCCCTGCGTCCCACCGCCCCCCTGTGAGCCCTCCCCGGGTGCTTGCTGCCGCTGCGCCCACGCTGTGTGGTGGCCAAGGCAGCGTCACTGAAACCAGAGCCACGTCACACCCAAGTGTTTTCTGGCTGTGGTTTCTTTCCCTCCTGGGTTATTTGGCGCAGCTGGAGCTCGTTCTCCACCCTCCAACAGCATCAGCTGCAGCTTCTTATCAGCTCTGGGCACAGTCCAGGCTTCAGCTAGCTGAGAGGTTCCTGCTGATGCTGCGGGAGGAAGTGTTTTTTTTTTTTTTTTTTTTTTTTTCCTGCTCTGCCCTGCCACATGCAGAAGGTGCTGGTGTGGTTAGAGCAGAGCCAGCAGCCCGTGGGCCTTCTGGAGCAGCAGCTGAGTGGAGTGGCCTGGTGCAGTCGCAGTAAGCAGCGTCCCTTGCCTCTTCTGGAGGGCACAGGCTGCCTGTGCTGTGCCTGGTGCGAGCCAGGCCAGGACCCTGCCGTGCACATGGCTGGTGCCATGGTGGTCCCGTGTGGCTGGAAGGTGTCAGGGCTGCAGCTGGTGCTTTTATCTGCTCTTGTTGCTGTGTGAAGGGCAGATGCGGCTCTGTCACATGATGCCCCTTGCTGCTGGGGGGTGAGGATGGCATCCACAGGTGCTGTGGTGGCTACTGGGTGACACAGAGCCCTAGGAGGGCACAGGGGCTGCCTCCCCTGCTTGGTACCATCTTATGGTGATCAGCTGAAGCTGCTTGCAGAGCAGGTCTGTGTGTTGTTTTTGGTTTTCCTCCACACTTGAAGCCTACCTTTGCATCTGGTGTTGTGCCACTGTGGCCTCTAACTCCATCCAGTGCCTCCCAAAGATACAAGGCACCCCATGCGAGGGGCGGGCTGCTCTGTTCCCAGCCTGGGGCTGGCACAGAGTGTGGCTGCCTGCACCCAAGGGAAGCCTGGGGCAGTGCTCTGGATGCTGCTAAAGCTTGGAAGCCTGGGCAGCAGCACTGGTTTTACAATGGGGTTTTAATGTGAGGTGGAGGGAGACCCCACAGGAATATCAGTGACCACCTGGGGCATTCCTCCAGGCAGTGAGAAGCCCATGCGGTGCTGCCTGCCTCACCCTGCTTCCAAACGCACCTGGCAGCAACTGCCCTGGGCAGGTACAGGGGAAACCCTTCAACCCCTGGCTGCTGCTGGGACACAGAGGCCATAGCAACAGCAGAAAAGCCTAGTTGATAAATGTCAAAAGAAATACAGTAATCAGCTGAAAGCAATTTACTGAGCCATGCAACCGCCCTGGGCTCGCCATTTTCCTTTATTCATTTATCATGGTAAGTGCTTTGGCCAAAATACACAAAGCAGAGAAATTGTTGACATGTGGGGCCCTAGCAGAGCAAATTCTTCATCCTCCTCCCCCTCCCCACTGCACACTAACTAACTTTTTGGGAGTTGTTTATTTAAGGATTGCAGAGCACTTGGTGCTCTTTGAACCCAAATGCTTTGGGAGGGGGGCTGTGGTGCTGGCCACCACCCTCCCTCTGCCTTCCCACTGCCTGAGGCCATCTGCTGCTGCTGGAAAGTACCTGCTAGTAACCAAGAGCTGAGCTGCAGTAGATGCTCAGGACCCCATTCTGCTTCTACCTCCTCTAGCCCCCAGAATGCAGTACCAGCAGCACACGTGGGGAGATGATGGCTTTGCACAGCTCCTGTGCTGACTTCTGGTTGTCTTAGTCCCAAGAGAAACAGCCACACGGACAGCAGTAATTTTAATTCTATATCCACAAAACCACCAAAGCCCAGGGAGAAGCCACGGTTCCTGCTGGCCAGCGTGCACCAGGTGTTGAGCTCCGGCTGGCCAGGCTGCAGGGGACCATGGTGGCACAAATGCTTGCCTTGAGGGGAGTGAACTCAAGGGGACAGAGCAAGCAGGAACCAACTGTCCCAGAGCTGGTTGCCACATCTCATTTTGACTCTATTTTGAACAAGAATAAATGACAACGATCACAACAGGACAGCGTCAGGTTTCTCTTGCTTCCATCAGCACTAGGCTGAGAGCTGCGAGAAACAACTGAGCTGGGCTGCCAGGAGAGCCCCCAGCCCTGCTGAGGGCCGGCCACGCAGGAAAAGCGACCAGTGAGGAGGTTGCATGTCTGGTGGCTTGGGCTTCCCCAGCTCTTGCTGAACTGATACCTGAAGCAGAGGGCAGCCTTACCTCTCACCTTAGGTCTCAGCTTCTGCTGTGGGAATCCTGCTAGCAACCTCCAGTCCTCCTTAATGTTATTTTAGGTTTAATCTTGCTTCAATTCTGTTGATGCCTGAATGAAGAACAGTGAGGCTACTTCCCCCCTGCTCCCTTCAGCACAATCCAGGACTGGGGATCCCAAAGCCCCGGTCTGTGCTGGAGGTCTGGGAGAGCTGCCCCTGACCACAGGCAGGGATGGCAGCGGGGTACGTGGCAGTCCGTTCTTGCTCGAGGGGGGAGTATGTCCATGTGGATGGCATTTATCCAAGCAGCTCCTTGGTCTTTGCTGCCAGCAGCTTGTCCATCTCTGCTGCAGCGCCGTCTGACATTTGCTGGATCTGGGGCAACAGAGCACAATCTGAGTCACCTACTAGGTAATGTCAGCGCTTAAAGGGAAAGGAATAACTGGATCACTTCCTGAAACCAACACCAAAGCCCTCATAAAATCCACAATAGTGCTGGGGCAATTGCCAGCTCTTCTGGGGGCTCACAGCTGTGAGTCTGTGCCAGTGTCACCCCTGTGCAGCAGTAACGAGGACCGGTTACAGGCCCTGGAGGGGAACACACCTCAAACTGCCTGGGCAGCTCCTGGTTACTGTGGCAGAGATTTGAATGCTGGTGTACAGCATGGTGAGGGACCTGGGGGACCTCCCCACTGGTGCTCTGCTATTTTGGTCAGAGCCCCTCAGCACCCAGAGGTGTCCACGCATGCGAACACCCTGTACCTAACTTAGGTTTGCTGCAATCCTCGCTCTCATTTCCAAGGCTCCTAGCAAAAGTCTCGGCTGAGCTTCACAAGTTACTTGGTCAAGTCCTAATTTAATAGAGGCATTAAATAGTGCCACTTCAGGGGAAAGCAGAGTTAGAGAACTGCTGGTGTCAGCAACAGGGGAGAGAGGGCTTCTCGTTACCTTCTGCAGCCCTTCCATTACCAGAACAAACCCGCTGACAGCGGGAGCACAGCCCTGGTACGCACTGAGAGTTCACACATCAAGTAACAGATCTGTTTGTTTCTTGTAAAATGCTTGTAAATTTCTTCTCCTTGTTCAAGAAATTTCTTGTAAAAAGAAATAAACAGCTCTTGTTAAAGCCCTGCCCAGTGATTAGGGCTCTTGGTAATGAGGGATGGACACGGCAAGCATGTACACCCTACCAAAATGCGCGTGTGTGTGTTTGGGTGAGTGATGGGTTTGGGGGTTTTGTGCACTGCTTCCACAGGTCTAAGATGCACTCAGTTCCAAGGTAAGTGAACATGTGACCTTTCCTCGTGCTGAAAAATGTGGGCGCAAGTGACTTGAGGCACAACTCCTACAACTGCAGAAAACCATCTGTCTGCTGTGGGACAACTGCTTCCCAACAGGATTCGGTTACAGTGGCATGGCCATTTTTCCTGCTTGCACACATGCTCTGTATATCAATGTTTATTTTTGTGAGTGCACAGAGAATGGTTCTGAAGCATTTGCAAGGTACCTAACTTTAGCTGTTAATAAACAAACAGCTAAAAAGTAATGGCCTGCCCTCAGAGGCATCAATTCAGCAAAACACTTACGCTTGTGCCTGAGTTTATGCCCAAGTAATTGACTTTAGTGACATTTGCTCTTAGGGAATTAGGCATGTGCTTAAGTATTTTCCTGAATGGGAGCCAAAAACTCCCAACAGAACCTCATTGCCTTTTCATTAACAACTGGAGCAACGCTCATTAACGCCAGCTGCTTTGTAACGTCCAGGCACTGTGTAAATGTTGGTGAAACAATGGATGTGGGTAGCTTTGCTCCCCAAGATCAGCTGGCTTGTGTAACAATCCCTTGGACTACAAACGCTTTTGAGGAAAACATGTTGTTTTTCCTGTTTTAGTTTACAATGGTTCATACCATATATTTGGCTTTGAGACTCAAGCCCCAGCTCTCACAAAGAAAAAGCAAATACAACAGCTACTGCCTGTTCCAAAAATTCAGCCCAGAGTCGCCTCTCTTCCAGCCAGGGTCCAGTGCTGGACATTTGTCAGCAAGGTCTGGGATAAATGCTCAGTGTGCTGTGCTGGAAGGAAGAAAATTACCTGCTTTTCTAGCAGCCAGATGGTATCTTCCGACACTTTGCCCTTGAACTTCTTTACCTGGTTCACACTTTTGCTTCGCACCTTTCTCAAGGCATCTTTGGATTTGTTGGTGGACTGTTTGGCAAGCTTGGCCAGGTTCTCCCTGTGCTCTCTGGTTACCCTGTCAGTGAGGAGGGAAAAAAGAAAAGTGTCACATGTAGCACAGCCAGATTTGCTTCCTGTGATGGCCAAGGATCATCTCTGCTGTGGCACCTTCAGACAGAGCTGCCCCTGGGACCAACTAGCCACGCAGCACCGAGCGGGGCTGCGCAGCTGCTCCAGTGCTGCTGCCTCCGTGTCGAGGCCTCACCCTGCAGCAGCCACTGCTCAGAGAGTGCTTTTGTCCCGCTTTGGTCACCCTGGGCTAACTCTGCTACCTCTGTGCAGCATCTGCCATGGCAACATGTCTCAGCACAGAAAGTCTCAAGCCTCGAATGGAAAGTTCCCAGCACAGCTCTAAGCTGTGGGACTTGGACCGAATCTCACTTGTTTCATGGTTGTCGCTGCTGTGCCTCAAAGTCATGCTGAAATGTTTAATTTCCCTTTTTTCTGCTGCCAAAGCATCTGTGGGGAAGAGGGAAAATCCAGCTCGAGGCCTGAGAAGTAGAGCTGAGAAGTGTAATCTTCCTGCAAAGCTGTGAGGAAGCCTCCATCCATTCCTGAAACTCAGCACAGTCTTCCTGCAACTGGAAGAGGCTGAGTTATGGGTCTGGTCTACACAGCTTATATTTCACTCGATCTTCTTGCAGCTCGTTGCACCCAGGCATTTCCACTGAAGACACCTGTAACCCCTGTTTGACAAGAAGGTGATGCTGGAAATGGCTCTGAAGCAAGGGGCTCATCCAGCCACAGGTGATGTGGCACAGGAGATCTTCAGCTTCCCCCTGACACGGCTCCAGGCCCCGCCGCGCTGCCTCAACTTCGCATCCCAAACTAAAAACCAAAGGTGACGAGGGAGCCTGAGCACAGCGCAGATCGGCTGACCTGCCATCTTAGCTCCGGCACCATTCCAGCATCTACAGCTGATCGCTGTCAACATCAACCGCCAGTGCTTAACAATAATACCTCCGTTATTTCCATGGCTATTGCAGGTCCCACATCACCCTGAGAATGAAAGACGCAGCGCACTCACTGGGACTCGCCAGCGAGAGAGCGCCCATCTGCTCGGGGAAGATATTGCAAAATAAACATTTCACGTGAGTATTTAGAAATTGGCTGCAACAGCCTGGGCCAGCAAAACACCGAGGCCAAGCCCCTTCCTGCAAAGAGCTCCGGAAACACGGGGCGAGGGCTCCCCCGGCGGCGCGGGCTCTGCCCCTCGCGGGTGTTCGTTACAGGGCTCGGAGCCGAGCGGGGCTCTCAGAGCTGGGTCTCGCCCGCTGGCTTCGATGCCTTCTGCAGCAGATGTCTGCAGGGGTGCTGACTGCTCCTGAGCAGTGCTGGCTGATTTCACCTCAAGGCTGAGGAGGGAATTGGCTGTCCAGAACCGATCAGCAATCACAGGCATTTCGTGATCCGGCATCCCTAGGCAAGCTGGCAGACCCCGAGCAGAGACCCAGCGGCAGCACCCGCCGTGCCCCTCGCAGCCAGGCTGCCCTCGCCGGGGGCACGCAGCAGGGACAGCGGCGTGGCCCCAGCCTGTCCTGCTCGCTGCTGAGGGGGTGAGCAGCGTCCTGTGCACGGTGAGGGGCTGCTGGTCAGCACAGCTACAGCCTAATTAGGAGGGAGCGGGGTTACTGGTGGTTTCCTGTGCATCCCAACATCGATGCCTTCAGGGCTTCTCTTGCTCAAAGTCCCAAGCCAGGCGTCCTGCGGCACATGCAAAGACAGCTCATAAACAGAGGTCCGGGCGAGGTCAGATTCTCAGGCAGCTCTTTGGGAGGGGGCAGGGGAAAAATCCACGTCTGCTAAACTGGGAGGAGGGAGCTGGAGATCTCCCTGCTCTCCTGCTGGGTGGCGAGGCGAGCGGGTCTGCAAGCGCTGCCCCGGCTGGGCAGAGCTCGCCGCTCGCCTTCATCTTTTGCAAACCGTGCTGAGGGTATCACTCGCCTGCTTAGGGCTGCTGAGCCCTTAAGGAAATGTTTGTGTTTATGCAGGGCTGCCAGATTTCCTATGCTTCTTGGCGCGGGGTCACAGCTTTCGTGCCTCCCTGTCTGTCTTTATTAACAGCAATTTCTCTCCATCGCTGCGCAGTGCCGTGGGGTTTCTCAGCGGGTTTTGCGTTCCAACCAGACTGTATGTAAATTCTCAGCAATGCTACCAGCGATGCCAGAAGCGGACGCTTTTTCAGTCAGATGCTGTTTCTGGTTAAGGAATCCATCAACACGAGCCAGGCCCTTGGATTTTAAGGACAGTTGTTCAATCCTGCCCCCAGATCTGGGATTTAAGCTGTTCTTAGATGTGTTTTCTTTTCTGTCTAGTAACTGTTGCAGCTGCCTCCTCCTTAGAGCCAAGAAGTGTGAGGAAGGGCTGCCAGAAGCAGGGACAAGGACAAGGCCCCCGGCTTGGTGCAGCTGCAGGACCGGTGCCACCTCTGCAGGTAAAGCAGCAGCGAGCTCAGACCCTGCTGCGTCTGCGGGGTGACCCTGCCCTGCCAGGACCCCCGGTGGCTGCACACCAGCATGTTCAGAAACGCACTCTACGCCACAGGTAACGTCCCCTCTTTCTCTGCTGCAGTCAGCAACCAGTGGTTTAAGCACTGCAGCCCTGGGATGCTCCTTTCCCAGCACATGGCACGAGCACACCCAGTGAACACAGCGCAGGGCACGTCTGATCTCCAGCACAAGACGTTTATGCGGGTAAGAATAATTTCTGTATCTCAAATGCTAGGAATTTCCTGTGAACGAGAGGGATCAGTTAGAGGAAAGTAGGCTTAACTAGATACTCTGCATGCATAGCTGCAGATAAACACAGGGTGCAAAATATTCAACAAAAAGCATGAGAGAGACTTATGCGGAGCGAGCTGGAGCAACACAGCTCAAACAGCTTTGTTTCTTTTCCAAGTGAAATTTCTCAAGTCCTTTCTCCCCGTCGTAGGTATCTTTGCATCCTTCTTAAAGGGCAAAGGGGAAAAAAACCAGAGAACTCACAATGAGTCATTAAACTTTCAGATGAGTCATCTGGCTTTCAGTAAAGCATGTGTAAAAATATTACGGAGTTACAAACAATATCCAGTGTAACACAATAGGTCCAAAAAAGATTAATCTAAAAATGAGGCAATACCATAAAAGACGGACACAAGGTCAGGTCAAATTCGGCCACGAGATCGACCAATGCAAATGTTCCCATGGCTGGTTTTCTTTTTTTTTTTTTCTCTTTTAAACCCTTAGAGAATTTTTTTTTTATACAAATAAATATTGCCTATGCAGTGCTAGCAACACAAACAGGCTAATACCACAGGGAGCAGAGGGGATCCTAGCAGGAAGCAGAAGTAAACACCAACACAACCAGTGTATTTTTAAAACTAGTGCATGTTTAAGCTGCAACGCAAATAGCACTAACAGAATCCTGAAAAGTAAACTTCATTTTTAAATGCTCAATTAATCTCAAGCACTGGCTGTGCTTAAGCAAAACACTATGCTAGCGTGTCACCTGGTAAGGCTGGCTGGAGAGGGTTTTAATACCACGCAAAGATAATTTAGGCTTGATTTTACTTTTAATGTGCTTCCTCTCCCGAAAAAACAGTTTCTGCAGGAACACTATTGTTTCTTCCTTTCTGATTTGTTTGCTTACTTTGCACACCTGCCATAATCTTGGCAATTTCACTGCGTCTGTCTGTCACACGTTTTTGTAAATGTGGTTAGAGAGCTGAGAAAATGGAACACTTTTGAAAAATTTGCAAAAGCAATTCAGAGATAAAATAACACAGGGCAATGTCTTGCAGAACTTGATTGTTTTTCTTCCCTTTGCATTAGAAGGTTTTAAAGATTCAAACTGCCTGCTTGTCTTTTCTGTAAGCGGATGAAACTCTGAAAGATTATTCAGCTCTCACCAGAGTGGGTGAGAGAACAGAGCTAGGAGCCCATGAGGGCCGGCCTGCAAGGCACCTTTTCCATGCTGAAAATCAATTTAACTTGGGACTCCCCATGCTGCCAACTGTCCAGGGAGAAAGGGACCAAGAGCGGCACCAGAGGAGCAAGGGAGCTCATTAGACAGATCTTTCTTGGGGAGAAAAGACCTGGTTTTGATCCACAACACCACAAAAGAAAGTGACAGAACATACATATTTGTTTAAAAAACAGTATTTTTTTAAAGATTAGGATTTTCAGTTTCGGAGTTTCCCTCCCCTGCAATTCATATTCAAGGATGACCCAAGTGCCCATTAACAATCAAACCAACAGCAGCAACCCGGAGCCTCAGCAATTATGAAGATAATGGTGCCCTCCTCCTCTGCCTCCTCTCCTGAGGAATGGGGGAAGGGCAGAGAGCACAGGGGAAAAGAAAATCAGCAAACAGAATGATAATGTCATTCCCTATCACCGACAGCAACAGAAAGCTGCAATTAGACTTCTCTGATCAAACCGCAAGATAAAATTCAAGAGAATTTCTGAAGTAGATCTAAAGCAGAGAAATGCTCAGTTCATCCCTACCTGGAAGTCACCTGCTTGGAAAACGCAGCACACGTGCACGGTGCCTGTGCGCACAGGCAGTGTCTGATGCCATCCCTTCGTGGGCGTTGTTCACAGCACCCCAGGGTGGCAGAGCACGCCAGCGGTGGCTTCGTGCCTCTGCATCTGCCCAGGGTATTTCCATCACCTGGCTCCATCACCGCCAGGCCTGAGCACCCCCAGGAACGTGTGACTGTACCTTGCACCGCCCAGACCCGGCAGAGCAGGGCTGCGTGCCAGCACTGTGTGACGCAGTAAGAGCAGAGGTGCTGGGCAGCTTGCTCCACATGGGGTCCGGTCTGCTCTCAGGAATTCAGCGTGGGTGAGCCCTGAGGGAGCACCAGGTGTGCATCCAGAGGGTGTCTCTGTTTAGTTTCAGAGACCCACACACGCTGCAGAACAAGGTGCTCGGCAGGTGACTTGCTTTAAAAGTGCTTTCGTGACCCAAACTAACGCACTGATGTGGTGGCACCTCCCCGACTTGCCTGAGGGCTGGGGTACACCTGTGATGGGCAAGAGAAGCGATGCTGAGTCCTCAGCCAGGAGCAGCCTGCTTTTCTGACCACGAGCCATACACCAAAACCCACACGATCTTCAGTGGTAAAATGTGCACGACACAGGAAGAAGTGGAATTTTCAGTCAAACCTATCAATCGCCTCCCCCTTCCTTTCATCATTTCCCTTCAGTGTTCTCTGCAGCAAGGCGCAATTCCCCTCTAATGCTACTGCCTTACAGCAGTACTGTGTAACTGCTGCATCTCTAGGAACTGACAGCAGGGCAGCAAGGAATCAGCCCTCAAATTAAGGCAATGCAGCTTCAGAAGCCTTTGGCTGTCTCTTACAAAGTGCTGCAACCAGCTAGGGCCAAGTTTCTTCTGCAGGGGGAACATAAAGGCCAGTAAGACCAACTACCAGCTGCCAAAACCTGGTGACTTAGAGCTCAGGCATTTGGAAGAGGCTCCCTCAGATGCCTGTTGGGGCTCAGATTTTTTTTTCTGAACCTGAAATACAGCCATTTGGAAAGCAGCTGCATCGTGACACTGCAGCCGTCATGCCTGCCTACCCTCTGGAGGGCACTCACCGCAGCCCGCCGCGCTGCCTTGCGTACGGAGGAGCTCAGGCAGCCGTGGGTACTCACTTGGGGATTGGCACCCGGATTAGCGTCCCATCCACTTCTGGGTTCAGGTTCATGCCGCTCTCCCTTATAGCCTTCGTAGCTGCAGCTGTGCTCTGTAAAACAGATCAAAAGGTAAAGAGAATTAGGAAATAATCATTCCCATATGCCAGAGCTCTGTCAATAGTTGGCAATCCATCTCCACAGAACATGGAAACATTTACTTCTGTTACCAGCAAGATCAGGAAGTTACACTGGTGCAGAGAGCTTTGATCAAACTGAATGGGAAACCATGGCTGCGCTCGGTATCAGGGTAGGGAGGGCACAAAGGGGGGAGAGAGGAAGGGAAGCAACAACAAAAGAAAAATGTTTTGCTTCTTTGAAACTATTTGAATGGTTTGAGGCAACGCAGAGTGAAACCGCAATAAATTCCCAAGGCATGGCCTGACTGTGGCAAAGGAGATGAAAGATTCTGAGCATTTAGAAATTCCAGCAGAATGTTTTCCACTAGAAATCACACAGTGCCAATTCAGAAATGTTAACTAACTTAACCACTTCAGCACTACAGCCTAACCACATTACATCATGGCAGCAGCAGTTGGCTGAGAAATGGAGCCTGTGCCCAGCTCCATGTTTAATTTACAGCTTACTTCTTAGGATTAACTTCCCAAAACTCCATCCCCGCTGACCGAAGCTGCTTGGCCTGAAAGGTGGGGTGCGCAGGTTCACCTGGTAATTGCGGAGTGGTTAGAATGCTTCCCTCCCCACCTCACAGCACCAGTGCACCTTCACGGTGTCAGGCATCACGGATACGGTACAACTTTGCTGGGAGCTCTGGCAGTGCTCTGCCAGTTTGGTTCGCTCTTTGACGCTGACAAGAACAAGACCGGGCTAGCCTGTACTCCTCTGGCACTAGCGTGGCATTCCTACAAGCAGCATTGCTATTGCTGGTGGTCGCTCCCACTGTTCACTGTAGGTCCAGGCTACCACCGCCGATCACAGCGGTGAAGTCCAGCTTTACCAGCTGAGGCACAAACCCGAGCTCTGCCCAGCTGTTGAGGTCTCCAAAGTGTGACATCACTGAACGAAATGAATGCTGTGCCCGTGTTTTGTAAAACACAACTGCCCTACTCTGAAACAAAAAGGGCAGAGAAAACGTAACAAAGGTGATTTCAGCATGTCAGGACTGTGAATGTGTTATTCTGCACGCAGTGCTTGCTCTGGAGGAGGAAAATGCTCGGTAAAAGTTCTGTTGTTTAACACACACATTTTAGAGAATGTAGAAATAGTGTCTGCTGCAGCACGTGAAATAAATAGCCGTGCTTAAACGACATAGTCTTGTTTGGTTTTGTAACTCTTGAGCAAACGGAATTTGGCTCTGTAAGTCCTCTTCTATAATTATTTTCTTTCCGAGACTCTTCAGGGATTTTTAGTTGCTTTTCAGTGCTATCAAGTACTGGCTATATGCTGTAAAGAATGACATCAAGTGAAAGTATGTGTAACGTTACCAAGGAATCCAATCTCTCCGTGAAACAGTTACAGTACAAAACAACTGCATTGAGAGAATAGTTACAGCTCCAGGTCAAATGAAAAATGGCCCTTTGGCTTAGAAAGCAAATGCAGGCAATGATGTTGAGCTTCTCACGGACCCTTCCTCAGCCTGACCTCCTGCTGGACGCGGGCTGTCATGGTGTGACTTTTCCAGCCCCCTCAGCTCTGGCACTCGGTGCGCTCGCTGACGAGGGGCCTTCATTCTTCAAAGTCATCACACGTGCTGGATACGCTTTAAGAAACACTTAGGCATCAAGTGCCTTCTGCTGACCTCCTCTGAGACACTGCTGACCTAATTAATTGGGGAAAGCCTTTGCAAAATAAATAGAGATAAGCTTTGGCAAACCTCCAGACCTGGAGCAGGGTGAACAGCCAACCTCGCACTCATTGCCGCTCTGGTTGCCCTGCAGGAGCCCACCGCAGGGGACTGCTAACGCTTGATCACGAGGTGGGATTCGCATCTGCTGCATAATTTAGGGGCAAGTCTAACCAGGGGTCCTGCAGAAAATTAAGGGAAGCTGGCTCTCCAGAGGGCAAGCGAAAGCACCTAATTCAGGGCTCTGACCTGACGGTGCTGCTGAGGGAAGGCTCGCTAGCTTCAGCCGTGCCTGTGTCAGGCCCTGCTCCCCACGGCCCAGGCCCAGCTCTGTCCCACCAGGGCACTGCGGAGTCCTTTCAGAAGCTTGGAGGCAACATCAGCAGCTGCTTCCATGGGGTGCTCCCAGCCTCCATGGTAAGTAAGCAAGCTTTACAGGAGTTTGATGGTGTTCCCAACACGAGTACAGACTGTTCCAGCTGCGTGTAGGGTGTGGTGCACGGCCATGCCCTCCCAAGGCACTGATCTAGCACGGCATGGCAGGGCAGATCCAGCACTGCTCCCCCACGTGGAGCTCAAGTCAACCAAAGGAGAGCACGTGCATGAGACTACGGGGGGCAGAAAAAGCAAGGGAAATGGAGAGACTCCGCAGGGCCAAGTGTACCCAGGTGTCCTGCCAGCCCTGCGGTGCCCTAACTGAGTCTCCAGACTGGTTTTCAGCCAAGCTCTTACAGATGCAGCTGACAACAACTACCTTCAGAGCAGCGATGTGCCTGAGGGCAATCCTGGCCTGATGGGCAGCATGTAACTGCCCTCTGCCTGCAGCACGTGGGAGATGCTCTGCCCAGAGAGGGCTGGAGAGCCACTCCCTGCAGCGTGCAGCCAGCAGCAGAATAAGGCTTCTGGCTTGTGTCAGACAAGACGCGACAGCGCAGTTGGAGCTCTCAGCCCCTGTCCAATTTGACTGATTTTCCTTGCTCAGCATCAACCTGTTTGTTCCTGTGAAAATTGCCTCCCCTTGCCAAGCCTTCAGTAACATGTCCTTACCTCTGGGAAATTGCTCATGTTCACTACAAGGAGCTGGGGGGACTTCTGTGAGATCTGCCCAAGCTGGTTCAGCGGAAACTTCCCGTCTTTCGTCATGACAATTATGTGATCAAGGGCCCCTCAAAAGAACCAAACACATGGGAATTTCAGCATGATACAGGAGGGCAGGATGGTGCTGTAGTACAAACACCAACATAATGTCTCACTTTCCTTCCGCTGTGTAAAACACAGATATTACAAAAGAAAAAAATTATGTATTCTTTCAGCCTTCAGGTGCTGTTTGTGTTTATGCTTCCCCCGCGGTATTTGCAAGCTAAATATTTCAACATTAGAGCACAAAAACATGAGAACAAAACCTTTGCTTGTTTGTGTTACTAGAATAGGGAAACTAAACAAAGATGGTGAAGAATTAAAAGGAAATAATTATTTTTTAATTCTTAGAATTTAAAGAAGATCAAAATGTTATTAACAAAATCAAGAAAACGATTAACGATTGTCTTTAACTTAGTAGTTTAGTAGTGTTCCCTTAAACCCCCCCCCCCCTTTTTTTTTTTTTTTTTAACTAAGTCCCAAGAGGAGGTGTTACATACTGCTTAATTTTAAGTATTCAGTTTCTCCCTGAGCTACTCCTAATCTGCTCTTTTGTTTCTGCTGCAAAATGTCAACAGGCCAAAAGGCACATGGGACAAGAGGCACTTTATCAGTGCAATTAAAAAAAAATCTATGGCTACAATAAATAGTTATGAGACTGAGCTACACTTCCCAGCTCCATAAAGGACTGAAGAGCCCCTGTCAGAGCCGGAGTGGTGAATGATTCAAAGTTGGTCCTTGTTTAACATTACATTTTATCCCTGAAACATGATACCACTTGGAAATACATATGTTCAGAGTGCTACAGCAACTGCAGCTAACTCAAATACATTCATGTTTCTTCCTGAAACACAAAATTCACTACGCGAATTAGGCTTGTAAAGGTCAGTAACCACAAAGATGCACAGCAAAAAACCTTTGTATATGTCAGACACCAGCCTGATGGCAATTCCAAAAGGCTAAATTAATGGCAATTGGATTTTTCCTGCCCTACTGCAGCACTAGCTGACAACCCGCTTCTTCATCACATCTGCGAACGGTTCAGTTAGACACTTTTGACATCTCCCACTTAGAAAAGCTATTTCCAGGAAGCTATTAACAAAAATGGATTCTTCCTGGTCAAGCTCCGGGTGAAGAGAGCCTTTAGCTGGGGATGTCAAGGTTGCAGTAATTGGGTGCCCGGTGAATAACTCAATAAAAAGAAAATCAATCTTGAAAGAAGCCACAGGTCCTCTGTTACGAGGACTGCTACCCTTATTCACAGGCAACAGAGCATTGTACAAGAAATTCACCAACCTGGTGAGGTTCTAACACTGAGATTTCTGTTGAAATCTTCTTTCAGAGCTTCTACCACCGCCTGCATGTCTTCACTGGTTTCCTCCAAACTGATAATATCTTCAACTAAGGCAGCACTGATGTTCAGTTTGGCTTGAGTCTGCCCTTTACCTTTAGCTGCAGATTACACATAACATTCATTTATGCTTCTGACAACTCCTGGTTGCATTAGAAAGTAGGAAGAAGACATTACAACCACTGTTACATTCAGAGTTAAATCTAAGTCAAACTGATATTCTTCAGTGAGTAAATAACCCAGCAACCGAACACATAAGGCAAAACACATCTGAAGGGCATGCTGCGCGCCCCAGCTCTAGCCCGGACTGCGATGATCGCTGCTCACTGCCCCCATGCAACAACAGCTCCCTGAGACAGGGCTGGTGTCAGGCAAAGCAGCTCCTCCAGAGCTGTGTTCTGCCTCACTTAGATCAATACCGGGACATGGCAGAAAAGGAACAAGAGAAGAAATACTGCCTTCAGCAGGATCTGGTGTCACATCCAGGGGTTGCACATACTGCTCAGGGCTGCTGTCTTTACCTTTTTTGGTAGCCAGCTGCCTGGTCAGCACCACCCGGTGGTCGCACTGCCTGCAGCCATCCAGGAGCAGGGCTGGGCAGCCTGCAGGAGCCTGCGGCAGCCTCCTGGCCACTGCCAACGAGGAGCAGTGAAGCAGGGACTGCAGATGCCGAAAGCACCGTAGTGCCATCGCCATTGGTTACAGCTCTTCTTTCACTCGCCTGGAAAAGGGAAAAGGCAGGTGGGTCAGCACCTGAAAAAGCCGTGGCTTCAGGCCCTGGACGTGCGTGTCAGCGCGTGTGTCGGCACAAGCTGGCAGTCCAGCACCGCAGGGCAGCGTGCCCTGGTTCTGGCACCACGGCAGCTGTGCGCCTCTGCCTCGGCGGCACGCAGACCACCCCCGTGCCGCCCGCACAGTGTTAGCGCAGCCGTCCAAAGGGCATGGCCCCGCGATGCCAAGGGCGAGCTCGCCAAGCTGGAGGGAAAGCGCCTGGCGCTTGCCAGCCGCGGGAAACTTCGATTTCCACCGCTCCGGGCGGCAGGCTCCGAAGGGCTCGGCGCTCTGCAGGGCCGGCTCGGGCCACGCCGGGCTCCCCGGGAGCGCCCAGTCCCCCCG
>VXAV01011371.1:772-12695 GCA_013399715.1 Alectura lathami | reverse complement strand
GGCGGCGTGGGTGCCGGGCTGCGCCCAGCGCCCGTGCTTCGTGCTGCCCGCTGCGGGCCCGTGTCTTCTGAGCGGCTCTAGCATTCGACCAGCGAAGCTGCGCAAGGAGTTTCCATCCGCTGTTTGGATCGTGTGCTGAGAAATCCCTAGGTCCTATAAAAACAAAACAAAACCAAACGCACACAACGCTTTGGGTTTGTCCATTTCTAAGAAACAAGCGTTTTTGATTAACTATTGTCTGTGCCTGTCATGGAATACTTTTGCTTCCTGCTTCTTTGTGTGTGTGTGTGCAGGTGCTAGGTTTTCATTCTCCATGTGGCTCATCTTAGCAGGGCGGCTCTCTCACTGCCTCTACATGGAATCATTAATGCTTTGTGCGTCGCAGCCATCCGGTTTCGGGTGGTGTCTGCATTAATTACCGCTTTTATCCCACAGCTATGTTTCTCTGGCCTGTCCACATTCACTGGCCACCTAAAATCAGATATACAGGGCTGTGTGAACGTGTTGTTTGCAGGTCCTTAAAGATCCAGGAGGCTGGGCTGGCGTGAGGGGAAGCACAGAGGGTGTTTGTAAATGCCTTGGGTCCTCTGCTTCCTGGGGTGATCGTTCGTGGTGGTTTTAAAGACCCTTTCACATTGCTCCTCCAAATCTAGGCCAGGCAAGTAGCAGCTTCGCGCAGCGAATCGGGCCGGCGGTGGCTGGGTGAGGTGAGTTTCAGCCTGCCTCTTCCCCACCAGCCTCCTGCAGTTGCGTGAGTTCAGCAGTGGGTGTCGGGCGGGGCTGGAGCCAGGGGCTCGCAGGGCAGCGCTCCCCGGGGTCTGAGCATCTGGAGCTCTTCCATGCTGTTAAAAGCTTACAGTCTGCCCGGGAGTGAGTGTCGGTGCCTGTTGTCTGTTCCAGGGTCTTTAATCCTGGCTTAAGGCCTGCATCCCGCCTTTGGCTTTGCTGTAAAGATGGCTATGCTGCCCTGAAAACAGAATCGTATTCTGTTGTGAAGAAAGGAAGTTCCCGTTAACGCAGTGTTGGAGTGGAGAAACAGAACGTTTCTGTGGCAGTTCAGCAAATTTTCCCAAGTCAGCGTGACCCTTGCTTTCTTATCCTAAGGGCTCACATCTCTGCACCTGCCTCCTCATCTGAATTGCCCCTGTTGAGCCTGCTAATTGCACGACTAAAAACATATACCTGACAGCTAAATAGCTGTTTCTTCATTTGCTGCTTTTACCTGATTTTAAAGGGTTGCCCCTGCAATTTCTGTGTTAGATTTGTTTAAGATGGAGTAAAGTTGATTGGGTTGTTAGTAGGGTTAATAACTGGTTGTGACTTTCTCGAGCAGAAATGAGTTCAGAAAGTCTTGAATTAATCCAAGACTTCCATTTAGAGAGCAACCTATAACTGCAATCAAGCACTGGGGAGTTAATAGGTAACGTATACATCTGAGCACAAGCAGAGGTAATAGGAATTTGTAAGTGCAGGGCTGCCTACAAATTACAGCCTGCGCGCCGATGGCTTGCGGGAGGCTATTGCACCGAGCAGCGGGGACGCAGGTGGGAGTCTCGGAGGGCGTGGGATGCTGACGTACCTACGTGCTGGCATTTGGTGCGTCTTCCGGTGGGCTTGCGTCCCACTGGTGGTGTTTGTCTGGGTGGCTTCTGCCAGCCAGCACCCCGAGGGTTGTTCTGCCTGGGTAGGCAGCGAGCTGGCACCACGTCCCCTCGCAGCGGTTGGTGGCGCAGGGAGCAGCCCCAGGCAGTCCCGATGCTGGGCGATCCCTGCCTTGGGGCCTGCTGCGGCCGAGCTGGAGGAGGCGGGGGGGTGGTTCGGGTTCTGGGCTTGGTGTCGCTGGGCAGGGAAGGCACCGGCTCCCTCACCGTCACTGTGAGCGCTGCCGGGTGCCTCCCCTGTCCCCCGGGGGGTGGGAGGTGCTTTCTGCTGCACGACTTCTGTTGTGTCTGCTGCATGGCAAGTGGAGTAGAACTGCCTGCTCTGCTCACACCGCTGGGTAAAGCCTTCAGAGACCTGAATTTTTCTATCCAGAATGTGGCATTCCCAGTGCTGCAGTTACACATGCTGTCTGGTTTCCAGTAGCCTCTGAATGACCATTAATTATCCGCAGGTATGAAGTAGTGGGTGTTCAGCTTCCTCAGCTATCCTGCTGCTTGTCTAGGATCCCATCTTGATGAGTCTCACCTAGAAAACAATGTGTGCACAAGTTGTTGTTACAGACTCCTACTGACTCCCAGTGGGGCAGAATTCTTCGCAATAATAGGTTTAGCATGTGGCCCGGTACCTTTGCGGTATCCTTGGGATAGCATTGTTCAGAGGAAGCCTTGCCTGTGTTTGAATAGCACTCAGGGTGCCAGGAGGAAGGCTGGAGGAAAAGGAAACGGGGGAGCTGCTGGTTTGTCTCGCATCCACATCAGATGACAGGAAGTGGAAACTGAGGTTGGCTGCGGTGATCTGTGGGGCCACATCTGTGCGAGCAGCTTTTGAGCTCTGGATAACCTGAGGCGCTGCCATCGTAAAGCTTTGTGCATGGTCACTTTTTTTTTTCTCACCTGGAGATAAGTCACGTTACTGTTGAGGCCCCTCTGTATGAACAGCAGGCTGTAATCAGAGCCCGAAGCGTTCAGTTGCGCACAGCGTCGGTTCTGAGCTCTTCCTTGCAGGGTGGCTGACTTGTGTCGGTAAAAGCTGCGCGTGTCGTTGAAGGAGCCGGCAGCACAAACCGTTCCTTTTGGCAGAGTGGTTGCGGAGCCTTTTGTTGTTGCTGAACAGAATGCAGCGAGGATCATCGCTGCCCTTCCTGTGACGCTGTGACTGCGAAAGGTCACCTGGCCCCCCTGCACCGCTAGTGCGAGCGCTCGCTGTGCCCTCACCTCTCTGAAAGTGCGTGTCCTGAGCGCCCGCCGTCACCGGCCTGCGAGATGACTCACATTCCTGGAACTTTCTTGCCTGGCTCCTGAAGCTTAACAAAGGGTGATAGGATGTTTGAAGCTAGCTATCGGGCTTTATTAGGAAAAAATATTGCCTGTCCTTCCCGCTTGGAGCATCCCCAAAGCCAGGAACATTTTATTTTGCCTGGTCCATTCTGAGTCTGTCTGGTGCCGTTTCCACCTGGTCTGCTGTCAGTTCCTGGATGCTGTTAGTTCTGCACATTCTTCTGTCTTCCTGCTTCCCTGCTCCTCCAGGCAGGTGGGGCTGTATTTTTGGCCATGTCCTTGTCAGTGTGCTGATGCAGCTTGGCACAGGGAAGGGATGGGAGCAGCAGTGCTCGTACGAGGAGAGGGAAGGCAGGGAGAACAGCAGGGATGCTGAGGGAAGCAGGGTGCTAGCACTGCTGGCGCAGGGAGAGGGAGCGCAGGGGATGGAGCTTCAGGCAGTCACTCAGGGCTGGAGAGAGCAACGTTTATGCTTGGAAGTAGGTGTGATTTTTGGAAAGGCAAGAGGCAAAGTCCTCCAAACCCCCGGGGAGTCATTGCACAATTGTCCAAAAGCCGCCTGTTAATAGATCTCCTGCACGCTCTTCAGCTGGCCCTGCTGGGAGGAAGGCTTTGTGCCTGCCGTGGGCTTTAGGGCTGCCGCTGGTGACGCCGGCAGCTCGGAGCTGCGGGTGCCGAGGTGCTGCTGTACACGGTGCACACCCCTGCGGACACCAGGGAGTTCACGTGTGACGGGACTGTACCGCTGGTGCGTCTGGCTGCGAAATGTGTGCCTCTGTCTCCTCGCTCTCAGTGCGGTGAAAGGTGCCGTGTGTCTTCTCTCCTCCCCAGGTACCACCTTCTCAAGCTCCTTCAGAAGTTCGGCAAAGTAAAGCAATTTGACTTTCTCTTTCACAAGTCCGGTGCTCTAGAGGGGCAGCCCAGGGGTTACTGCTTTGTGAACTTTGAAACCAAACAGGTACGTTGCTTTTATCTGAAGTTTTGTTTTAAATGACTGCCTTCTTTCCCCATCTTTTTTACGTCAGTATAAAAGAGGAGGGGATACGTTAAATGCCTGGTCTACAGAAACCCTGGCTTCTAACAGCCTCACCCCCTGACAGCTACTCTGGCTGCTCCTGGAAGCAGCAGTGGTGATTTCCTTTCTCCTGTCTTTCCCATAATCCTGCTCTCTCATGCTAAGTGGGAAGGGCCGGCTCTTTGGTCGCTTTCTGCAGCGAGGTGGTGGAGCTGTGATCCACACAGAGCCTCGCAGCAGCCTGCCAGACCACTCAAAACCCAGAGCTGCTCTGAAGTCCTCCCGCTTTTCCTTTGTGTTTCTTGAACACACAGACACCAACTTGTGTGATGCTGTCGGCTATGCCAGCATCCTGGAGTAAGCTGCCTCTGGATGTCCACCGGGGGGTTTAGCTCTTGAAATCCAGACTCCAAATCACGCTAATCTCTAGCACCAGAGCTGTAGGTATTTTGTCATTCTGCTAGAATTGCTGAAGGGAACAGGGTGTTTGGAGATTCCCTGCGGTTGTGTTCCCACATCTTTTTGCTGTGAAATTGTCCACGAGGACGTCAAAGAGCCGTGACACAGTGCCTGCGGTCTAGGAGCTCTGCTGGGACAGGTATTCATAGCAAGGTGGATTATTCATAGCATTGCATGAATGCAGTGCGTTTGTAACTGCTGCGAATCATGTTCATGGGAGCGGCCCAGAACTGATTTCACTACTTAGTCTAGATCAGGACCAAATGGATAACATCCCTCGTACGCGTTAGCAAGAGCTGGCGTAAGCACAGGGAGGTGCTGATGACACATGAAATCGCCGTAATGAATCACAGCGACTTCTAGAGAAGCTCCTGTAGCACAGAGCTCCCTCAGCACGCTGTTCCAGTAGCTTCTGCATTTGATCTTTTCAAAACTTGTGATCATCTTCCCCATTTCCTCCCCACAACTGAAGGAATCTGCCCTGCTGGTTTACAGAAGTCTGGTTACTCAGATGGGTGTGGGAGTCTTCCAAGTGTTCCAGGGTTGGTGTACAATGGGGCAGGCTTTCTTTGCTGACAGTTAGCTTTACTTACAGAAGCCTAATTTACAAAGAGAAAAGGGTCTTTACGTCTGAGACGGTTTTGACTGAAGGCTGGGTTTGTTTATTGAGCTGTCTTCCTGTGCATCCTGTGCAGGAGGCAGAAAAGGCGATCCAGTGTCTCAACGGGAAGCTGGCCCTTTCCAAGAAACTGGTGGTGCGGTGGGCACATGCACAAGTCAAGGTAAGCCCGTCACTGTTTTTAATAAAAGCTTTTAGTTTGCATAGTCAGAAAACTTTAAGGAACAGTGTGTATCAAGGCTGCCTTAGCTGGGCAAGATCATTTCAGTCTGTTCTAGAGAATAACTCGTGGCAACAGCAGGAACAATATGCCGCTCCTCCCGTCCGCCCAAACTCTGTCGCGTTGGCTGTGGCTACGCTGTGTACCCCGACGGCCTTTGTAAAGGAGCTTCTGATCAGAGCTCTGCAAACGGGTTGCTTCTCTAAACGTCTGCTTTTCAGCTTTTCGCGAACTTAGTGAAGGATTGGCTGGAAGGTTGTGTCCTTCCCCTTGTGGTATTGCTCCCTCCTTGGGTAGGAGGTGCATGGAAATTCCCAGTTACTAAGCACTCGTTGTTCCACTTCTGAAAGCACTTATGTGGCAGCAGCTCTAATTAATTCTGACTTCTAAAGCAAGGTGTTCCACGTCCAAGCTAAATATCTCTTTATTGCTTGCTCTATTGCATAAAACATTGAGTTTTTAATGTTACCTTCGGCAGTACCTTCTGGAACATCCTTGTTTTTCTGTCTCTGGATTCTTGTCTTGTTTCTCCTGCAGTTCTTTACTCTCTGGTATTTTACAAGGCAACTTAGTTTGAATAACATTCTTTGCAGAGAGATTGGTTTTTGGGGAGAGACTGGGGAAGGTGCTTATTGCTACTTACCTTTGGGTAGTTCTCTTTCAATGTAGATTGGTTATCCCATAAACAACTTCCTACTCTTTCTGTTATGGAGCATACCACTGCATTTGCTTTGAAGAAGAAAAAAAAAAAAAAAAAAGGCAGGTATCTTTGTTAAAGGAGACCATGCTGTTTTAATTATTGGCTTTGAAGGCTCCAGGCTCTTGTCAGCACATCCGAACTTGTGCACATCCAGCCTCCATTTTCCCGAGCTACTGGAGTGCCATGTGCTTCCAGATGCCCGGCAACGGCCGGGCCATAAAAGGAGTTTCAGCTGGAGGAGTGAGCTCTGCTCAGCTGTGGGAGGTCGGCAGGGTAGCGCTGCGTTAGCCAGCCAGGGCGTGGGGAAGAGCATACAGAAATAATCAGCGCAGCTCGCGTTGCATTTTCTCATCTGTGAATGGAAAGATTTAATAACACCAAACCTTCGCTTTTTGCAGCCAGTGTTTATTTTAGGCAATAGCAGCACCGTGCTAAGTAGCTCGAAGATGAGCAGCCAAGGCTCACTAGACGCTGTCAATCTGAGCAGCTCTGCTGAAGAACAAACCTGAATTTGTGCCAAGCGAAACAAGGAGGCAGAGCACAGCAAACAGCTCCGGAGGCCCGCTGCCCGCAGCGGGCAGGCTCACGGGCTGCCTTTTACAGAAAGGAGCTGGTTGGCTACTGATCGTGAATGCGTTTTTCTTCCAGCACTGCCCAGCTCCGAGTAGTTGTGCGTCTAGGTTACCTTCTCACCCTGAACAATGTCTGTGTACGCAGTGTAGCGATGCCACGCAGTAGATGCCTTAAAATTTAACATCTCGGCTTTGTCCTGCATAGATGGGGCAGGAAGCCAGGGAACAGGGAAAGGCGTAAGGATCCGCAGCACAACGCACAGGAGCGTGCGGTACCAGGGTCTGCGCTGTCATGTTGGGGTGCTAAACAGATATGGCCGGGGCGGGGGGCAGTGTTTCACCATCAAAATCCTTCATGGTGAAAGATTCACAGATCTGAGGTGACAGTAATTCAAAGTGTGTCTGTCAGGAAATGCTTTGCTTCCTAACTCCAGTTCCCTTGAATGCTGGTCTTCTGTTTGCAGAGATATGATCATAATAAAAATGAGAAGATTCTTCCCATCAGTCTGGAGCCATCTTCCAGCACCGAGCCACCCCAGTCTAACCTAAGGTAGGAGGAGAGGGAGTGGGTGGGAGGTGACCAAACTGTAGGGCGTTAACATCTTAGATTTCAGGAGGGTCTAGGATTGGTGTTATCTTGGTACTAAAAACCTGACATGGCGGTGAAGCTGTTTGTAGGCAGCAGCATGCTGTGAAGTGTCCCTCGTCAGAGTTGCTCATGACTTGATGTGCGTTTTCTAATGTATTGAACTGCCAGGACACGTAAAGGGGAAGAGGTGAGGGGAGGAACTGGAAATGTGCAACACTTGAGCTTGTTTGGCCCGAATGTGCTTTGTACTCCTTCACATGAACTTCAGTGGGAGGTTTTGTGCTCTGCTAATTTCATTAAGTAAAATAATGAGCAAGAATTTCCTTTATAACAGTGAAAGATTAAAACAAAATCTTCCCATTAATTTATTTATTTTTTTTGTTACCAGCATTAGGGCTAGTAGGTCTTGTCTGTGGGATGCACTGAAATTAAAATGCAAAATAAAATAAAAAAATGCAGTTAACACACACCACACCTTACAGTGCTGCTTGGCTGTTTACAGTCCCGTTAAGAGGGTGATTTTTTTTTTTTTTTTCCTGAGTCCTGTCAGCAGAACCTTATGAAGAACTAGGACCTGGGGTAATTTATTTGCCTACTGACAGAATGAGGTTGTAGTTCAGGAGTACCGTGCTAGGAAGCAAGGAACAGAGGCTGGAGCCTTGCAGATCCTTAGCTGCGGTGGTGGTGCAAAGGAGCTGCTCTAGTGAGGACAGATGCTGCAAGAAACTGCAGCGGGGAAGGGAGCGTTCCTCAGTCCGTGCCCAGTGTAGAACAGCGAATAACAAAAGTCTTAGGAACTTGGGGTGTAACCTAGGATAGCTTCTCCCTTTGGGATAAACTCTGGTAATGCTGAAATAATGTTTCTTCCTGACTCAATTAGGGCCTGGGGTTTTCCCATCCCGAGTGGTCTTGGAGCTGGGAGGAAGTCTGGCTTTCATTTCTCTGCTGTTTCCAGCAGCCTTGTCTGAGCTGTGCTCTACTGCACATGCTCAGACCTCTTGAGATGACATCATTTTGCACGGTGTGGGAAGCTCTGCTGTGTACGCCTCTAGCGAGGCATAGAGTCCTCAGGAAAGTGCTGAGTAGGGGCCGGGGCCGTTACCCTGCAGGGCTGTGCTGTCACAAAGGACCTTTCCTAAGCAAATCCGTGCTGGGGATTCGAGTGAAATAGCGTGGGCCTTAAGCAGCAGATCCTGCTTCCTGATTTCACACTGCTTGTGGAGGCAGCGGTGGGGCTGCCCAGCTGCTCCTGCTGTAGCTAGGTGTTCGGGTGTCAACAACATCTCCGGATTGCTGTTAGCATGATTCCGTGCTAGGATCGAGCTCAATTTCTCTTCTGTTTTTCCTCTTTGCAGCGTCAGTGCAAAAATAAAGGCCATTGAAGCCAAGCTGAAAATGATGGCAGAAAATCCAGATGCAGAATATCCAGCAGCACCTGTTTATTCTTACTTCAAACCGCCAGAAAAGAAAAGGACTACTCCTTACTCCAGAGCAGCCTGGAAATCTCGGAGATGATGCTTATGAATGGATGATGGTAGCAAGGAGCACTGCTCTGTGTACCTGGAGTCCTCCAATGCTTTTGTACTTTGTAGAGTGGGAAGGATACTGCCACCTGAGCGCAGCACCCCTGTACGTGGCACAGCGTTCTGTAGCACCTTCGGTGCTCTGCTGAACACCCCCTGTGGCCAGTGCAGCTTCACAGCTGAGCGCAGTTCAGAAAAGTGGGTTCCCTTCAAAGCCTCTGAACACGCAGCCAGCCTCTTGATAGCCTGCACTCGTTAGCAAGATTAGGAGCAGTAACCAGTGCATGGAGAAAAGCACATCCTAACTGACTCCATCTAGCTGATTACTTTTTAAAGTATTTTTTGAACAAAAAGTGTTCCAGTTTGTGTTTTTAATGGAGCGGGAAGCGCTTGGTTTTGATTAGCGTTCTGTAGTTACCACGGTAAAATTTTTTCATCTCAATAAAACTCATTTTAAATAGACTTTGCAACACTTTCAGTCACTGTGCATGCAATATTTTATAGGCACCAAACCAAACTGATGTTGCATTTGGATTTGCTGGCGTTGAGTCATGACACAGCACAGATACCTGCAGTGCCATCTGGGCTGTGGGTGTGTGCCTCTGTGTTGGAACGAGTGTCGTTACGCACCCTGAGGTCTGTTCTGTGCCATGAGCTTCAGAGTGCAGCAGTGGCGTATCTGACGTTTGCCTTCAGTAATCCCCTTTAGTGGTAGCTCTTCATAAACCAGATGTGACAGCGTGAGAATAATGCTGCAGCCTCAGAGACATCTGTCAAGCACATGACCTCGGCGTTTGCCCACCAACCAGTCTGACTTCTGTTGTTTTTTTTTTTTTCCTCTGGCTGGTAAAGGTGGTTGATTGTCTCTGTGTAATTGAAGTGGCACAGGTGTTTGTGGCGAAATTGGTTCTGCTGCAGCCTACCTGCACAAGGTGTTCAGCTGAGAGGTCAGATGGAAGGCATTCTGCTGAAATCATCTGATCCGCAGCTCACCCTTCCCCCTGAATGTTCTGTGCAAAATGAAAGGTCTGAGGAAGGACCCCTCTCTGGCAGCGTTCTCTCCTTTGTACACAGTACTGCGTGCAAAGGGGACGTTGGAGAGCGTGTGCGTGCAGGTGCAGCAGATAGTGATCTGATTTGGCTGGTGTCCGCTTCCTCAGGTCCTTTCAGTGGTGAATCCCATCGCTCCTGAGTTGCTTCCCCAAGCTGGTGAACAGTGGCCTCAAACAAGAGGAAGAAAGTCACGTTCAGACAGCCCACGGTGTCTGTGCACAGGTGTTGCCCACTTGTACAGCGGAGGCGGGTTTGTATTCCCAGAGCAGCGCACCTGCCTTCCAGCGCGGAGCACGCTTCCTGCTTCCACACTGAGCATCTAGAATGAAGCTGTGCATGTGTACGATGGATAGATTAAAAGCCTGAAGTGTTCAAAAGTAGGTCTTGTGCTGTTAGATACTTGCCTTCTAATTTTTTTTGGATACTTGAGTAAAGAGAAAGTAGTGTCTGGAGTTTGTACCCCTGTGAATGTCAGTAACACCCGTTTACGTTCCCCTGTGAACAGCCTGTGTTTTGTTCTTATGTGGTCTAACACTTGTCCTCAGGATGTGCATCTGCATTATTTCAAACAATCTCTGTTTTTAATAGGAATTTAGAAGATAACTAAATTCAGTTAGGCATGTGGTTGTGTTCCCTTCAGACACGTATTTTGATATTTATTTGTATTTAAATTCAACTTGTTCAAATTCTTGCAGCTCTAAATAAACGTTTAAAATGCATGTTTTCCTCCAGGAAAGTGAGGGTGGTAAGCAGGAAGTGAGGGTGGTAAATGCTTGGCATCAGCCGAAGTCCACTGATACCAATCTGTGTACAATAGCTGTAGTCATTTTTTTTTTGCGCTGCCCTGACGGTAACAGAAGCGCCTTGTGTGGCACTGGGCAGACCCAGACCTGGGGGAGCTGTGCTGCAGGTCCGTGTCTGCTGGCCGCCCTGGCGGCACTCGAGCTGCCTGTGCTTCCCCGGAATGTCACGGCCTCCTGGAGGCAGCCAGCGGTGGGGGCAGAGCAAAACCGAGGAGCTGCGAGCACTGAAGGTGGGAGCTCGGTTACACTTTCAGAGAACAGCACTCGGGCTCTACCCAGTCTTAAAATTGCTTTGAAAAGCACCTGGAGGCTTGGCATCGCGGTGCCTTCAGCGGAGGATGCAGCTGGCTCTGGAGCTGTGAGTACGGGGGGCCGCGGGCCGGCGGTGTGCAGGAGAGCAGAGCTTGCAGCCGCTCCCGTGAGGACGGGCCAGGGGCTGTTCCTTACCTTTCACCTCTGGTCCTGTCCCATCAGGGTTTCTTTGGTTCCTATCCCCAGCAACCTGAGGAACCAAGGAAAATGTTTGCCATGTCCGTGATGCCTGTGGTGAGACCCCATCAGTGAGGATTGACACGAAATCATGCCTTCGCCTGTGGGAATGTATAAAACCCCTAATCTGAAATCTCAGGATTCGGGTTCAGTTGCTCATCAGCGCAGCCGCCTTGTCCACGCTCCACTGCTGGTGGGAGGGAGCCCGAGGAGGGGTGAGGGAGGGGATAAAGTTGCTGCAGGCACGCTGGTTGCCTTCCCCAAGCACTGCACGGATGAATGTTCCTGATGCAGGCAGCGGTGCAACTCAGGCTTCAGCCCCTCTTTGCCCTCATCAGGCGGCAGCAGCAGGGGATGTGGCGGATGCAGGGCCGGGGCATGGTGCAGGGGTGCTGAGCTCTGCCTGAACCCCTTCGGACTTTGCTAGGCCCGTAGCACCTGGGGTCTAATTACCAGAATACAGTGTTGCTGTGTCGATGGAAGCTGCTCCCTGTTCCTTGCGGAGCAGCTGGGGCGAGTTCAGCCCTGCCAGGGGTGCGGGGATTGAAGGCTCCTTCCTGAGCGCTGCTCGTCGGCGCTTGCCTGCATCCCGTGCCCTGTCCCCGGCCGCTCTGCTGAGGGTGGGGACGCACTGGCAGGCCTCAGGTTGGATTTCCTGGGCTTTTCCTAGGCTTTCTTACAACCTCAATGTTTAAAACTAATGTCTTGTATTTATTCTAAAATGGCTTTCATCTGATTTCCCTCTCGGTTAACAATTTAGCTGTCAGAATCAATAACCGCGAGGATCCATCCCCAGCCGCCATCAGCTCACGTTACCGTCCTACAATTACTTCATGGTGGAACCGCTGCTGGGGCTTTGCTGGGGAATTATCAGGTTACTAATGAAGCCCGGGCAGCGGCGGGCGGCGAGACACCGCGGCGGTGGGTGCGAGCTCCGCTGCC
>VXAV01011370.1:11190-23265 GCA_013399715.1 Alectura lathami | reverse complement strand
AAGAAAACAGTAGGGAAAAAAAAAAAATAAAAATAAAAAATAAAGCATTGATGTCCAAAGAGATGGTCATATTTTGTGAGATAACCTCTCCTTTATTCTTATTTTACTGTATTTTTTGCCTGATATAATACTTTCCTGTTTGAAATTTTAGTTTATTTTAGGGCAAATTTAATTGTGGTATGTAGAAGAAAACTGAGACATAGTCTAGACTGCATATATAATTTGCCTTTGTTGACACTAAGGCACTGTGGAACTCCAAAGGTAAAGTGAGAAGGGAATTAAAGCTCCTGTCATTTTAATGTAGAATGATTAAACTTCTTCTCAACTGGATTGATAAAGACTGTCATTACTGTTTGAGGAAAGAATATCAACCTCTTCCTGGCTTCAATGACATGGCTCACATCGAACTGTATTTCATGTCCCCTGAAAATTAAGAATATCCCTTTTTTGCTGGACTGTACTCTTGGAGAATTGGATGACTGATAATATTTCACAGCTATCACCACCGTTCTCCAACATATACACAACTTCATAAAAAAGTGAAAGACTTTGGAACTTAAGGGCATACTTATACTCATGCTAATGTCTCCAGAATTCAGCTAATAGAAAAGAACAAGCCTTCAATTTAGCCATGCTGGAACTGAAACTGATGAATTACATATCTGATTTGCCTATGCTTTAGTTTTGTAACAAAAACATTCATGCGTTTCAGTGAGACCTGCACAGGCTTGAGAGGTCAGCCCATGAGAACCTCATGAAGTTCCACAAGGCCAAGTGCCAGGTCTGCCCTTGAGTCTGGGCAGTTCCAAACACAAGTACAAACTGACTGATGAATAGATAAGGAGCAGCCCAGTAGAGAAGGACTTGGATGAAAAATTGAATATAAGCCAACAATGTGCACTTGCAATCCAGAAAACCAGCTATATCCTGGGCTGGATCAAAGCATGGCTAACAGATAAAGGTGATTCTCCCCCTCTGCTCTGCTCTCATGAGACCTCACTCGGAGTACTGTGTTCAGCTCTGGGGCCCCCAACATAAGAAGGAGATTAACCTGCTGGAGTGGGTCCAGAGGAGGGCCAAAGGGATGATCAGAGGGCTGGAGTACCTTTACGAAGACAGGCCTTACAGTACCTAAAGGGAGCTTACAAGAAAGGTGGGGAGGGACACTTTATCAGGGAGTGTAGTGGTAGGACAAGAGCTAATGGAGGGTAGATTTATAGTCAGTATAAGGAAGATGAAGGATGGTGAGACACCGGAACAGGTTGCCCAAAGAAGTTGAGGATGCCTCCTTCCTGGAAGCATACAAAGACAGGTTGTATGGGGCTTTGAGCAACCTGGTCTATTGGGAGGTGTCCCTGGCTATGGCAGGGGTGAGTGAAACTCACTCCTTTCCAACNATATTTTAAAAAATAAAGTAATACAGTAAAATTTGGAAAATAAACTAATACAATAAAATAGAAAGTATCCCTACAGCCACAACTGTGATAGAACAGGAAATACTTCCTTCCCCATTACATGCTTGCATAGTGATGATTGGAGGTGTCTATCTTATCTTCCAGTAACTTAAGAAAAANTAATATCAGTAGCAACAATAACCTGACAAGACATAAATGATCCATATTAGAAATGCTGGCTTGAAATTATATGCATATTTAACTGTGCAGAAATATTGACACACATATGTTCAGGATAAAATCAGTTGCGAATGGAATATTTACAAAAATATTTTAAAAAATAAAGTAATACAGTAAAATTTGGAAAATAAACTAATACAATAAAATAGAAAGTATCCCTACAGCCACAACTGTGATAGAACAGGAAATACTTCCTTCCCCATTACATGCTTGCATAGTGATGATTGGAGGTGTCTATCTTATCTTCCAGTAACTTAAGAAAAAACATTTATAAGCAGTAACCATCTTCTCACCCACCAGAAAAAAATAAAATAAAATAGAAGAACAGAAGGAAAAAAAAAATCTTCAAAACCATTTCAAAAAAGGTTTGTTAAATGTTGCTACTTCCCTGCTTTTCCATTACCATTCCAATTTCTCTACCTTCAGCTTTCTGAATTAAAAATAAATAAACAAATACACAAATGCAGAAAAAAAAAATCTTTAGGAGTTTTTTTTCTTTAAAGATCACTATACTTAAGTAAGACTTCATACAGTAACGTGAAATTAATGGTAAAACTGATAAAGGAAACTGGAAATTTACATTTCTCCCTTAATTTTTGTGGTTTGTTTCTTTTTAATATTTATCTCCTGAAAATGAAACTCACTGACTGATACAGCTTATGTTTGCAGCTGAGTAGTACTTCTCAGCATAAAAAAGAATATGCTGAAACCAGCTTAAACATCCTGAATTGAAACATTGAATTTCAAGACTGTAAACAGCCAGTTGTTTTCAGAGGCATTCTTTTTATGGGTAGAAAAACATGAAAGCTGAGTAGTTGGAAGAAGAAAAACATACACAAAATGCTGTGGCAGATTGTTGCAGTGAAAAATAAACATGACTTCTCAGCCACTTTCAAAGTCAAACTGCCACAAGGTTCTGAAAGGAATCACACAAGCCAAGAGCACAGGAGCATAAAGTAGTTCAAGTATTAGAGTCAAGTGATATCATTACGTCCAGTCTCTGCTTCAACTCTGTAAGTGAAGGAAAGAACTATATATTGCTACAAATTAACTTATTCATGCTTTACTTTACAAGGTAAAACTAAAATTAATGCAAATAATAAATCACTTACTGTCAACTCAATTGACAGAACTACTTAATGCAGAATAAACATCTGAAAAATAGATTTCACAGAGTTTGTATCAAAGTAGAAAAGATAGAAATTTATAGATGAAATCCGGTTTACTTTCTTGCATATGCTACACTAAAGGTTTTTTATAAACGTGGATTAAATCTCCTTATGGCTACTTTTTGGTCACACGTAATTTTGGGTATGTTCCTAAATTTGATTATTTTATCAAAAATAGCTTTAAAGTTGTTAAGGATACATTATGTTATGGTTCTGGTTGAACTCTCAAGTGTTTTAGACATTTACCAAGCCCTTGTGTTCACCTTATGTGTTCACTTCTGATTTTTGTACCATTTACAACCAGCCTTCATTTTTTTTTGGTGGTCCTCAAGATGCTATGTAACTGAATAGGTTTTTGGATTTGCCTGTAATTCCTAGTAATGAAGGGAAAGTCATTAGAGTTCATACTGGAGGTAATATATTTTGTGCAGTTAAAAGTAAAAAAAAAAAAGTACTTTCTTTTCAATCTTTGTTTTTATTATTTTTGTAAGTTGCTTATGAAATATTTAAATCAAAATATCTGATTGAAAAACATCAAAATGAACATTTAAAAATGATTTTAATGAAAATCAAATATTAAAAGAAACAGCGATATATTTCAAATAACAATGTAAAACATTAATATGGAAAATAGTAAAAAGATATTTTGTGTTTTGAAACAGTTTATTATTATTAACATTGCTGTTAACCCAAAGATATGTTTTCCTAAATACTTTATAAGATATTTTGTCAAAAATTTGTCTAGTTCTAGTTTGAGAGTTTGGATGGGATTTATGTATTTATTTATTTACTTTCCCACTGGCTTCTCCAAAATATACAAAAGAGTTTTTCCTGTAAGGAAATGTGGATTTGAGTTTGCTCCCTCAATAATTTTGCTTGAATAAGGAGCAAGTAAAATAAGGTAAGAATGCAAAATTCTCTTCTGTAACTGCAATTGAAGCCATATCTGTTTATCTGCTCTCAAGATGCTATCAGTACAAACTTCTTAAAAATATTGCTTACAAAATAGTTACAATGTTACAGGTTTATAAGTCTATAAGCAAAATCACAGATGAATACGTGTATAAAATTTATTTCCATAGAGATCAGAAATGCTTGAAACACCTTGTGCAGTAAAGGAAAGAGTTTTGGCTTAAGAATGTGGTCTTGATGTAACAGAGTTAACTTTGACAGTTAGGGAACTAGGAGACAGATAATGAAAAGTCCTGCTTTGAAGATAAATCAGTTTCAGTTTCTCAGAGTAGTGATTTAATATTCAGGTTTTGTAATTCTAATGTTTTCAAAGACGCTCCCTGCAAGTCCTCATCAGTGCTGCTTCTCCTTCCTACCACTGGAGGTATTCAGCTGTGTTATACGTTGCTGTAATGCCCAGTTCTTTCTTCTGACACTGAAAAATACATGGAAAAAAAAAAAAAAAAAAAAGGAAGAAGCGAAAAGAAGAGACAGGTTGTCTTCAGGACCGATAAAATAGATGGATTTCTCTCCTAGGATCTCTAAGATTCTTCCTGTGTTGCAAAGCATTTCCTACTGCATAAGACAAATTACACTGAATAATCTTCAGCTCCTATTACACAAAAATGTTCCCTCTGCAGAGAAGGACAGAAAATGAAAACAATGCAATCTGTGTGCACAAATGCACCTATATTCATAGCTGTAAAAATTAAGGCAGAAACCTCCCTAACTTTAATCTTGACCAAACATTCTTTTGATTTAAACTTACAAACACAGTTCTTTGAAACAATACTCATGTCAGTAGAGTCTGTGGCCTGCGAGGACCCAGCCATTTTAATTATTAATCTTAAGTGAGCTAGGGAAGTATATCAGACAGTTTTTCTCAGTAGAAATCTAGCAACAATGAATTTACTTTTGCTGCCTGCTTGATCTCGTTTTCACTGGGTAAAAGAGTTTCTATTAATATTCAAAGTTCTTGATTTCCTTAAGTCTTATGGCAAGGAATTACAAAGGCTGTTAATGTATTACTATGAACACATCTCTAATTTATATGCAATTTAAGAATTGCTATTTTTTCAGTTAAAATTCTGATTTTGTATTTCAAGATAAGAAATAAAAATAAATGTTTATCTGTTCAATCACTCAATATTAGTTTATTTCCTAAGTATCTTTTTTTAAAAATCTTTTTAAAGTCTTATCAAACTTAAACTTTTTTATTTGTCTAGAAGGAGCTGAGTTCCAGAACAAATTACTACTACTGCTAAATCACACAGCACACTGTTAAGGATTGATCTTTTGAAAATGATGTGTGGGATTCATTTGCCTTTAGCATAGATGTTTGAAAGTTAGAAATTTTCATCCTCCCTTCTCTTTCAATTAATGGATATAAAGCCCCTCCTTGAGCACAGTTCACCACTTCCTAAGTGGGGCACGTAAGACAAGTTAAATGGATTATTGTTTTAAAATGTCTGACCCTTACCATTTGCGAGTGGAAGGATCCTTAGATGGCCATCTCACATCAGTTTTATGCTTATGTACACAAAACCAGGCAATCTCATGCAGTATGGCACACAAAATACTCAATATATATTCAGTATATTCAAAAAAGTGCTGAAAGATCTGAAAGCACAGCAGCCTTTGATAATAACATTGAAACATATTCCAGAAAATATAAAGTGTTACTATGTTAAAAGATTTTTCTTTCTTGTGAAATGACGTGAATTGTTTGAATTACTCACAAACAACAAACTGACCATACGTTGTATTTCAGCCCCAGCAGGCAGCTAAGTACCACACAGCCACTTGCTCACAGTCCCCAGATGGGCTGGGAGAGTGAACTGGAAAGTTAAAAAGTGCAGGAACTCAGGCTGATATAAAGACAGTTTACTAGGTAAAGCAAAAGACACATACACGAGCAAAGCAAAACAAGTTAATTTGCTACTTCCATTGGCAGGCAGGTGTTCAGCCACTTCCAGGAAAGCAGGGCCTGTCACACATAATGACTTCTTGCGAAGACAAATGCCATCATTTGGAACATCCTCCCTTCCTCTTTCTTTATCTCAGAATTTATTATCGAGCACAACATCATATGGATGGTATGAAAAATCACCTTGGTTAGTTTGGATCAGATTTCTGGTCTGTGTCCCCTCCTAGCTTCTCGTGCGCTACCAGCTCCTCACTAGCAGAGTAGCACAAGAAACAAAAAAGTCCTTGACTCTTTGTGAGCACAGTGCTGAAACAACTGAAAACATTGGTGTGCTGTCACCACTAATTTTAATTAAAAATCCAAAACATGGGATCATACGAGATTCTGCAAAGAAAATCTATCTCAGCTAAAACCATGACATTATATTTCAATTAAGTGCTGAATACTTATTTATGTGTCGGTTTTTACCCTGTGCATTTACTGTTCTCATTGATAACTATCAGCTTGATGAGGCAGGAGTTCACAATGCAGTTGGATAAAACAGTCTTTGCAACATTCAAGTATCAAATGTTCTTTTGCGTAATACAGCCTACACAACCTGATTTTAAGGATCCTTCTAACAGCAGCTGTAGAGCAGGTGTGAAAGAGAATCTTACTGTATAAACAGAAAATTCTGTGAATTTCCTGTCAATCAACTGCACACAGACTCTGAATGAAAAAGAATAAATAACTAGAACTGCAGAATCACAAAACAGTTTAGGTTTGAAGAAACCTCTGGAGGTCATCTTGTCCATCCCCTATGCTGAAGCATGGTCACCTAGGTTTGCCCACAACTGTGTGTTATAAGTTACTTCAGATATTTCCAAGGAGACTCCACAGCCTCTCTGGGCAACCTCTGCTAGTGTTTTTGAGATTTATGATTAAGCCTATCCCCTAGTCCCTGGAACANAAATTCTTTTTTTTTTTTTTTTTTTTTTTTTTTGAGGCTGCTCACAAATTATAATAAATAAGAAGCACTGTCTGCAAAAGCTGTTCTCATATTGTAAGATTGGTCATAAATAGTAAAAGAACATATTCTCATCTCAGATACCCCTTCTTGTGTCAATGTAAAAATGAGTTCCAATTCCATATTTTCAATTCACTCACATTCATTATGTTTTACATTTCAGAAGCAATAGATGTGTTTTCATTTAAAGAAATGGCATTTAACGGAATATGGAGAAAATCTACTGATTGTTGCCTTTAGAAACTAAATCTCATTTTATGCATTTCTTACAGAAAAGTTTTGGGAATTAAGCAGACCAGTGAATTGCTATCAACTTTTTTATTGCTTAAATATATTTAGAAGAACTTTTATGTGGAAAAAAAAAAAACAAAATAATTATTGAACAGTAATACACAGCTTTACACAGAGAAACATCACAGTTATTTTAAATTTTGCCAGCATAATAATGCTAGATGGGATTTTATTCAAAAGAGCCTAAGGAAGTTACAGATCTAATTACCATTAAAATTCAGTAATAAATTTGCATTTGCTTGTTTGAAAGGAGCTGTTATTAAGTGCATGTATTTATGTATTACTCTGTGTGCAAATATATATATTGAAATATATATAATATGTGTATGTGTACCTTTCAATAAGTTTTTTTTTTTTTTTTGTAATACAATGGAAAATGGGATGAATAATACAAAATGTTATCAGGTATTTCATCACCATTCTTGTTTAAAAAGAGCACCTAAGATACCCCTGCTTTGGTGAGGAATATCTTCAGTGGAATATTCTAACATTGTCCTACAGATTTAATTTTTTCCTGCTTTCCTTTATGACTGATAAGAGGATGACCACATCCTTATGTTGTGCTCATTATTACCCTACTGTATTTGTCAATTATTTTTTTTTTTTGTTTTGTTTTAACATTTTCTACTTGCATTAAATTTTTCCACATAGAATTATTTATTTTCTTGATCTTTGACATGTCCTCCTCCCCATGTTGGAAAGGGCTTAGAATCATAGAATTACAGAATGGTTTGGGTTGGAAGGGACCTTAAAGATCACCTAGTTCCAATCCCCCTGCCTCCATGGGCAGGGACACCTCCCACTAGACCAGGTTGCTCAGAGCCCCATCCAGCCTGGCCTTGACACTTCCAGGGAGGGGGCATCCACAGCCTCTCTGGGCAACTTGTTCCAGTGTCTCACCACCCTCACAGGAAATAATTTCTTCCTAATACCTAATCTAAATCTACTCTCTTTGAGTTTAAAGCCATTACCCCTCATCCTGTTTCTACATGCCCTTGTGAAAAATCCCTCCTTGCCTTTCCTGTAGGCCACCTTCAGGTACTGGAAGGCCAATATCAGGTCCCCCCGGAGCCTCCACTTCTCCAGGCTGAACAACCCCAACTCTCTCAGCCTGTCCTCATACGAGAGGTACTCATGGTGTTTGGTTGTCATAGAGGATAAAAAGAAAATTATTAAATTAAGACTGATTTATATGCTAGCAAACCAAAGAATTATATGACCTATGATGGATATTATCAATGGAGTTTTGGAAGCTGTCAATGAACTGTACAACAGCCTGTAATAATCCTACAGATCCTACAGTCCTTATCATAGAATCATAGAATGGCTTGGGTTGGAAGGAACCTCAAAGATCATCTAGTTCCAAACCCCTTGCTGTGGACAGGGCTGCCAACCACTAGCTCACTAGATTATACTGCCCAGGAACCCATCCAACCTGGCCTTGAAAACATCCAGCGATCTTATCATCTGTACTATGTTGTCTTCTTTCAACATTCATGAAATTAATTTGATCCATTGTTACTATATCATTTATTTTAGAATGTGAATGTAAATCTGTATAAATGTTCAGTGGAAAAATCTCCCAGGAAGAAACACTGCACCTCATCTAGGGACATGAGGGTAGTACAATGAGAAATCAAGCCAAAGAAATACAGTTTCCCATACGGGACACTATTACAGTGGCTGAAGAAGTCAATGACCCAACATCTATTTTCCTGGAATGCTTCTTACATCCTGGCACACCATTATCTTTAATACTTGGCTGTGAGTGCTGCCAGAGTACAGTTCAATATAGATAGGCAAGAAAAAACAGATCATAACTGTTTTTAATTTAGCATTACTAAAATTAACCAGGGCTGAATAAGTTGAAGTTGGCACTGCTGATGTCATTTGGCAGGAAAATGGAAAATATTCAAATGTTATGTAGTGAATTGTTATAAAATCATCATAATCAAAATGTAATAGAAATTTCAGAATACAAGACTAACCTGATCCTGGTAGCCTTAAACTAAGGTAGTTTCCTACTGGGGTATTTTGTCCAAAGGAAAGCTTGAAGACATGGCCATTTAAAAGCCAACGTGAACAAGAACTGTGTGAGAATGCAAAAAAAAAGAAATTCCACATCCTTGAACTCCCTTCATATGCCAGGGGTTACATCAATATTTACTCTCCTTTCTGAATTGCTGTTTAGACTCCTGACTTCCAGAGTTCATTGCTTTCACAAAGTGCAATAAAGCAAAATGATTGTAGGATAAAAGTTCTGCTATATGGAAGTCATAAAACCCGGAGGAAGAAGGCTCTTCAAATCAGCCATCTGTACTCTAGGACCAATTAAGCAACAGGCAGAATTGAACACTATCAGTACAGGCAGCATTCTGATACTCAAATGACAGCATAAGATAATGCCTTCAGTGTTTTCTCTCCAGATTTACACTGGTGTCACCAGGAGGAGAATGGAACAAAAATTTAGTTTTTGAAAGTGTGCATTTTGCTGGTTTTAACAACTTTTTTTTTTTTTTAATTAAAATGTCTCTTGATGAGTCTGTTCTATCCTAAAATCTTATTCCAGTGAACCTTGTTATATTCATCCATTTCTAACAATGCATCAGTTTGAACAATACTGAGAAGAGTTGACTCTCACATCAAAATAGTGTAATGTGTGCAACAAAAGAGCACAGAATCCCAGAACAGCTATCTCGCGGGAGTGCATAAATATTTGACTAATATTGAGTGTCCTAGGATGAATGTATGCTAATGAACTTTCTAGTACAATGGTTAGTATAATATAATTCAAATTCACTACAACCCTCAGTCAGAGTTAGCTCAAGCAGTTTATCCGGGACTGTATTCAGTTAGGCTTTCAACACTTCCACAGATACTCTAACAGCCTTTTGAGCAACATGTTCCAGTGTTCAGCCACCTTCTCAATAATAATAATAATAATAAATCATTGTGTTTAGATAGAATTGTGTTTCAAGTTGTGCCCACTGCCTCATGTCCTTTCACTGAGCACTAGTGAGAAAATACCACCTTTCTTTATTTCCTCACATTGGTTTACGCATATTGATAAGATCTCCCTGAGCCTTCTCTTCTCCAGGCTGAACAATCCCAATTCTTACTGCCTTTTCCTGTATGAAGGATACTCTCAGTCCTTTAATAATCTTTGTGATCCTTCACTGGACTTGCTCTACTAACTCGGTACCTTTCTTAGAGTGGGTAGTCCAGAACTGGACACAGTTCTCCAGATGTGACTTCACCAGCCCTGAGCAGAGGGGAAGAAATCGCATCTCTTGACCTGTTGACAGTTCTTTTTGGAAGAAAAGTCAGTTGGTGTTCTTCGCTGCAAGTATGTATTGCTGTCTCATGATCAGCTTGTGGTCTGCGAGGAACTCAAAGTCCTTCATTGAAAACTTATGTTCCATCTCGTTGGTCTCCAGCACATAGTGAGGAGTGGAGTTATTCTTTGCCAGATGTAGAACATGGTATTTCATTTTGTTCAACTCCATAAGACTCTTGTTGCCAAAGTTTGTATGAATGACAGTGTGACCATCAGATGTATCAGCCATTCTTATTAGATTTGTGTCATCAGCAAACCTGAAGAAATTATACAATATGGGATCTATTACCAACTCTTGGGGTGTTTTACCAGTGTCTGTCCTCCTTATGGACTTTGTGCCACTAATCACAGCTATCTGAACACAACAGTTTAGCCAGTTTGCCGTTCAGCTCACTATTCATTTGCTTAACTCACACTTCAACAGCCAATCTATGAGGATATTATGAAAGACAGTGTCAAAAAAGACATTCATTGTTCTCTCCTTCTCCACCAAGCTAGACTTGATTAGTTATTCCACCACCTTTCCCAGGATAAAGGTGAGGCTGACCAGTATGCAGTTTTGTAGATTCTTTTTCTTGCCCTTCTTGAAGATAGGAGTGACTTTTGCATTCTTCTGGTCCTCAGTAACCTCCCTTAGTCACCATGTTCTTTGAAGGACAACCTTGTCCACAACTTCCCCGTCTGATTTTTGATTATTCTCTGTGGGGCTCCTAGTTCAGAGCTCTTCTAACAAGGTTGGCCAACCTGCTGGCAAAAGTACTATTGCCCCACTTAGGTGAATCCTGTCACTTCCAAGAAGCCTTCAAAGTGGGTCCCGTCGTCACAGAAACCAAAATGTTGTTGCTGATACCAGTCACTCAACAAATTGTTAATCCACAGTATTCATCCACTCTTCTTCAAGCCATTTCTCCCCATTGACAAGTTTGAGGAGAAGACAGCTTAGCCCTTTATGGCTTCAGTCATCATGTCTAGAGCCATGCAGTAATGCCTGATAATATCCAGGTCTACCTTAGTAGTATCATTGGTGTCTGAGAAAGAGCAGTAGGGGACTGTACAATTGTACAAGAACCAGACAAACCTTGACAGTATCTGTACAATTTTATAGAGTGATCCCTGGGTAAGCAGAAAACCTCACTTATTTGTGTGAGAGGAAAATAATCTTCTATGATTATTTATTTTCCAGAGTGAATGATAGCATATTCTTCTTATCATCCTTTTTCTGCAAGAAGTTACAAGTATCTTTATGGCCACTAACTTATATCAGCTGAGCTACATCTAAAGGTAGGCAGGAAGCTCACAGAGAATGTAGTGTTTTTTCTTCCATTAATATTTTCACAGACTGTGAAGCATATAGTTTCATGTGTAAACAATATAATTTAATGTAAAAAAAAAAAAAAAAAAGGGAAGAAAAGGCTGTGTTTAGACTTTCTGTGAATGTGATGTGACTTAAATTATATAAAATAATAATGTTTACAAAGGCAGTAGGTATCCTAAAACCATCCCTGATGTTCTCCCATCTGCTGCATTAAGGCAGGCTTTCATCCTCCCCAAAGCTGGTTATTAAAGGAAGTAGAAATGTTCTTTACCATAAAAAAGAAATAAAGAGATGCACATATGACTAATTCATCTATTTTAAACATTTTTTTTTTTCTTCTGAACTTTCAATGTCCAGAACAAATTTACATGTTACTGCAGATGATCTATTTGAGATCTTTGCTCCGTATATTTCCAAGAGACAGAAGTAGGACCATTTTTAACAT
>VXAV01011368.1:4206-26824 GCA_013399715.1 Alectura lathami | reverse complement strand
TCCCCGGCCCCCCCAGCACGCCCCCTCCGCCCCTGGGGACAGCTCAGCCCTCCTGCAGGCTCCGGGAATGACCTGGGTGCCCACAGCATCTCTGCAGCCAGAGGGAGCGAGGCCGGCCTGGTGCCAAGCCGTGAGCTGGCACGTGCCCACCCCTCACCCGGTGCCAGGGGGCCGCGGGCTGCTCCGGGAGCGCTGCCAGAGCGCAGAGCTTGGCCTGGCGGAGCTGCTGCCAGGCCCCGCGCTGCTCACAGGCACCTGCTCACCCCGCGGGGGCCGTTTAGCGCGAAAGCTGTCGGCACGGCTGGGCCGGGGCCGCCCGCCAAGCCGAGGCTGGCGGCAGCGAGCCGCACGGGCAGGGAAAGGGGAGCAAAGCTGGGGGCAGGGAGATGCCACCGCCTCCCGGCCACCTCCGCAGGGTGGGGGACGCCGTGGGCAGGGGAGCGGGCAGGAAGGGGTGGGCCCTGGCTGCCCCCAGCTCTGCTGGGCGAAGGCTCACAACAGAGAGCGAGGCGAAGCGAGCGCTGCACCTCGTGCTGCGACCGTGGGGCTGCCCCAGAAAGGGAGCAAGCGGCAACTGGGGGGGGGCTGGAGCCACCCCCTCCCCGTCCTGGCCCCGTGCCCGGGCTGCCTGGCAGGGGGGAAACAGAGGGGAGGACGCGGAAGGGACGAGCACCACTGCTGCTGCTCGAGGGTTTGCTTTGTGCTGGGGGCGGCCGCCGCGCCGCTGGGGCTAGGTGCGGGGCAGGCTGCACATCTCGCAGTGGTCCGTGCCCGGCTGGTTCATGAAGGTGCAGTGCTGGCAGGCCCACATGGCCGCCGACACGGCGTGCGTCGAGCCGCCCACGGCACCGTACTCGTGCAGTCCTGGGAGCTGGACACCCACCGTGCCTGCGGGAGAAAGAGCCCGGTCAGAGCAGGGGGAGGCACCGGGACCCAGCTCCTGCCCCAGCCGCCTGCCCGCCTAACGTGCCGCCTTCACCCCTGAAGCTGGCACTGGGGAGCTGCTCCCGGGTGGGGACAGATCCCACCCCGTCACGCTGAGCACCAAAGACGCCGTGCTGCAGCCCCCAGCCCAGGCCCACGGCCCCAGCCCTGCTGGGAGCAGCGGTCAGCCTGGCACAGACGCTGCCTGCAGCCTCCTCCCACCGCCCCGCGTTCGGCCGGGCCGCAGGAGCAGCCTTCCTTGTGCCCGAGCTTGAGGACAGCACTGTGCCCACGCCGGCCAGCCCAGCCCCAAGGAGGAGGGGCTGCGTCCCTGGGACCCCGTCTCTTACTGCAGAGCTGCTCGATGGTGGCCCACTGCTCCGATTTTTTCCAGGTCTGTGCGAGCTCCTCGTTCTTGGTCCTCACGGCTTCCAGCAACAAGCTGATGCTGTCCTGAAAGCAGCAAGGGGGAAATCAGTGCTGGATGCTCCTCTGCGACGCAGGGCCTCCCTGCCCTCCACCAAGGCGGCACCGCGAGCCTGAGCCACCCAAAGGGCCTTCAGAGCTGCACAGGTGATGTCCGCTGGCAGGGAGCAGGGCTGAGCTTATCCCTTCTGCTCCACCCAGCCTTCAGACGTACCCTAAAACCCAAACGCTTCACCTCCTTCTGCGCAGAGGCTGTACCCACCCCCAAAGTGGCCGCCCCGGGGAGCGCCGTGCCCGGCCGCAGCCCACACGCGGTCCCAGCCCGATCTCCAGCCGCCCAGGGTCAGCCCGGCAGCCCTGCACATGCGCCCTCGAGGCCTCTGGCGAGCACAGGGCCCCTTCTGCTGGCTGCGAACGCGAAGGGCCCGGGGGTGCAGACGTTAACCGAGGGCCTGGGCGGCCGCCCAGCTGCCAGCGCCAGGCTGGGAGGCAGAGCTGCGCGGGCAGGACGCTGTGGGCCTCGCAGAGGTTTGGGGGCTCTGATCTCGCTATGGCTACAACTGGAATTTCTGATTCCGAGTTGGTTTTTTAAAAGAAAAAAAAACAGTTTCCAGCTCTCTGAGCCATGGCCAAGCTGGCTCTCTCCCACCCTCTGACCACGCTCACAGCCCCCGCCCCCTCGCTGCTCCCAGCGAGGCTTCAGAGCTCGTGGTCCAGCCGGGGGGCTTGGGTTTCACTTTCCAGCCCCCTGCAGGAAGGTCAGCCCGGAGGAGCGGGCGCTGCGCCAGCTGCACCGCCTGGGGTGTGCCCCGAGTGACACCGCCGAGCCCAGGGCCTCGGGGACGCGGACACATGGCCACTTGCTCCCGCTTACGTACCCGCAGAGGCATGACCTCGTTCGTGACCAGGAAGAGGAGCAGATGGAAGTCGGAAACGATGTCTAGGAAAACGGAGGAAGTGTTCTGGGACAGGTACGTGGCCAAGCTGTGGAAGTCCTGCAGAGACAGGAAAGCCGTAAAAGCAGTCGCTCCCCCCGCGTGGTAACTGTTCTCCTGCTCACACCCACGCGCACACGCTGCCACGCTCCTCTCTCCAGCGCATCGGCCGCAGTGCGCGGACCACCCCGGAACCAGAGCCCAGGCTGGCCGAGCTGCAGCTCCCAGCCTCCAGAGACGAGGATCCTGGGGTCCGCGCTGCCCCCGCTCTCGGGGCAGCCCCCGCAGAGCTGATCCCAGACCCCAGGTGCCGAGCAGAGGTGCTCGGCCCGGTCCCTTAGGAAGAGGCAGGTGAGGGCAGAGCAGCCCCTGCTCCTCCAGCCTCCTCTTCCCTGCCCTCTGCCCTCTGAGGACGGTGCTGGGCTGACCCCTCCGGGTCTGTGGGCAGAGCACGGCGGGCAGCACCCCTCTTCTGTGACTGCTCTGGGAGGAAGCCTTCGACATCCTTGGCACGGCCTCTCAGAGGAACCAGCTGTTGCTTTAAAGCAACTCAAGCCCCACGCGTGCCTCAGGCTGTGCAGCAGCTGCCTCTGCTCAGCGCTACGGGCCCCCTTCGGGGAAAGGCCTCCGCGTTTTACCTATCAGCCCAGGAAGAGGCAGCGCTGTCGGAGCTGGAGCGAGAGCCCTGTCGCAGCAGGCCCCGTCCTGGCCCCAGCAGCCCAGCTGGGTCGCTCCAGCCCCCAGCCCTCGGGGCTGTCTGGAGCCTCCAGCCCCGGCGGAGCAGCGTGTCCAGCGCCCATGTGCGTCCAGGCGTTTGGCAAACGCTGGGCTGAACCACGCAGGGGTGATTTAAGGGCACAGCCGCAGCTGTCCTTTTGCAGACTTGAGAAAGAATGAAGGGAAACAGATGAGGCCCCTGAGGTACAGCCCCGGCATCCATCGCTCACCTGAGTTTCTCCCAGCACATCGCGGTTCTCGATGGGAAACGGATTTTGAGAAATAGAAAAAGTGTAGACTGGATCCTTGGGGAAAGTTGTGGTAATCTGAAAATCCAAGGAAGGACGGTCAGAGCACGGACAGCAGGAGGGGCCGCAGGGGTTGGGGAAGGGACCGGGGAAGAAAGGCTCTGGGTGCTGAGCACTCAGAGCACAACGCTGCGCCCGCCCTACCCGAGAGGACTGACGCTGAAAGCGGCCCTCACCGCGGGGCTTTAACGCTTTGGTGGCAGCGACTCTGCCCTGACAGAGAGGCTCTTTGTAAGCAGGAATACCTGCCAGCACGGCATTAACTTGGGGAACGGAGGGCAAACAAGATGCTGCAGAAACGCAGCTCTCCAGACTGCCCCTGAGCGCGCGCTCCACCAGCCTGCTTTCCTCCCAGCCACACCCCGGGCACTCCGGAACCAGACGCCTTCGCTCCTCGAGCAATCAACACCTTCCAGGGCTGCCGACCGGCACGGGGCGTCCAAGGGCCCCGCACAACGGGCCCCTTGTTCCCAGCGTTTCCCCAAGCAGCACGCACGCACCGGGGACGCGCGGGCACGAGGAGGAGCGAGCAGAAGGCTCCCGGGACAGCGCCGGGGCAGCTGGAGCAGAGCAGTTGCTCCGGGTGGATTTAATCGTTATTGGCACCGCCTCCAGCTCCAGGAGCATTATCATCTGTCATCCGAGTGATTCGCTTCCCTGCCTTCCGCGCCGTAACAGTTTCCTTTCGTGCCAAAGGGCAGAGCCGTGCCCCGGTGCCTGGCAGGGCTCGCTGCCGGGCAGGCGGTGGCCCTGCTCCAGCCGAGCCCTGTGACGTACCTCGCGCTCCCTCCCCCAGGGAAGGGCATCTCTGCAGCACCGACCTGCGCTGCTGAGTCACCGCAAGGAGACTGCTCACAGAGAGACGCCCGGCGCTTCCCACCCAGCTCCCCGTGAGCAGCGCCCAGCGCACGCGGCCACGCGGTGCCACCTCCGAGCAGCCGGGCAGGGCCTCCCCCGCTGCGTACCCCGGCACCGCCACGCGCTCTCCCCAGGGAGCACGCCTCCTCCCGCACCTCTGTGCCAGAACTGCCTGCCCCGCAGAGGGGGAAGGAGGGACAGGAGCTCTGCCCCGCAGATCAGCTCCGGCGCGGGCTGGAGAGGTGGGCGAGGAGCTCCGCCCCGCCCCGACCCCCTCCTGCTGCCGTCAATGTGCAAGGAATACTCACGTCTATGATGAGGTACTCGACGGGCAGCGGGCGAGCCAGCTGCGTGATCTCGTTGCCAAACTTGTCTATGTCCTGAAAGACAAAAGCGCTGTTAGTGCCCTGTGAGGAAACGTGAAGCACGGCCTCGGGGGTCACCTGAGTGCAGGGATGCTCTGCTCTTGCAGATTGCTCAGGGTGCAAAAAAAACAAAAACAAAAAAAACGTGTGAGCATGAGACTGAGTGCAGGGCGCAGGGCAGAGCTCCGTGCAGCTCCTCCAGCCTTGAGGCCTCTGCAACCCGAAGCCATGTCCCCGCTCCGCTGGGAGCCAGGGGAGCGCTCCGTCACAAACACGGCCCCCTGCTCCGTCTGCCTCTGCTGCCGCCACCAGAGGGATGCCCGGCGTTGTCCGGGGTGCGTTAATGCCACCTCAGCAGCAGCATTTCTGAAAAAAGGAGGGACAGCTCCGCTTCCTCGGCCAAGGCAAACCTGACTTTCTGCAGAGCTGGCCACGAGTCTCCAGCCGGAGCTCGCGTCTGCTTGGGGACTGGGCACGCGGGCCCTTTCTCACCCAGACCTGCCGAGCCGGCGCATCGCAACACGTAAGCTTGTTTTGCTTTGCCAGGCCAATTTGAACGTAAAGTTTAATTATGGAGGAGAACGGCCAGCATATGTTCATTAATCATGAAATGACAATTAGACTTGATTTATGTCAAACACACCGAGTTCAAACACAGCTTCGGAAATAAATTCATATGAAGTGACGCTTTTCATTAAAGATGCTGTAAGAGGGGGTTGTATTTTCTACCTAAATCCTCTCTTAACATGCCATAAATCACGCACCGAGCCGCACATAAATCACACGCCCGTAACTCCCAACCAGAGACCTTACACCAGGGTTCGCATCCAGGAGCGCCCCGGGCTCCCAGCGGCCGGGGGCTGCCGTGCCGGCACAGCCGTCGCCCCGGGGCCTTCGGGGGGCTGCGGGAGGCCCCCAGCCCGCTGCTGTGGGGTCTGAGCAGCGCGGGGGACGAGCTGCCCCGGGGTCCTCCTGGCGCAGGCTGCATTCTCCCCCTTGGAGGTGCCGCTCCCCCGCTACCAGCGGCGGAGGTATGCGGCCAGCGCCCCGCTCCCCGCGCCGAGGGACGCTGCCCAAGCAGGCTCTGTGCCCCAGGCAGCAGCCCCCCTCCCCACCTCCACCCCTGTCCCCAGGAACAGTTCCCTTTGTAAAATTCTACCTTGCGCTCTTTGAAGCTCCTTTTAAAAGCGATCCTGATAAGGATCTGTTCTCCTTGAACATGACAGGCTGTTGGCCCCGTGGTTATTTCAGCAGCGGGCTGGTGGCTGGTGGCCTCAGATCTCCCCGGCTCTGACAGCAGCAGCAGGAGACGTGGAGCCTTTTCAGGGAGATCACAGGCCCTGAAAGCTAAACCTGCTTCCAGATCGCAGCGATACCGCAACAGCCAGGAATCAAACCCCATCCAACTGCATCAGCTTCCCAAACACAACCCTGCCCCTGCAAGAAGGAACCTGCAACAACTCACACATAATTAGCCCATCTGGAATTCATTTTCAAATCTAATTAAGTTCTAATATGCAGAAACATTTTTCCAGCACCTGTTCGCTTTAATCTCCGCCTCTGGGGATTTCCACGTTAAAAGCCTCCTTTTTCATGTCGCTGCTGAGGCCTTCAGGACGCAGGACACGTTTCGGCCAGGCTGGAACCTCGCCTCCCCTGAGCCAGGGGACGTGCCCAGGCCCCGCTGCTCCCCAAGCAACGAAGCCCCCCGCCCACGCCGGCGCTTTTCTCCAGCCCCCGTGCAGCATTTTATCAGGCAATTACGTTGTCAAGGCCGTAACCAACGTCAGGCTGGGAGGGCTGCTGGAGAAGGGCACCCTCACCCTGCACTCAGCCGCAGCTCCGCACGCGGGCGTCACCGCTGCCGCCCCAGGCCACAAACAGGGCAGGAAGGGGTTAACCAAGGTGCAACTATTTGGCACCTGGACAAAAACCCAGCAGCAAGGCCCGGAGGAGGCGGACCGTGAATCATCCTGCACACAGGAGCAGGCTGGAGGCTGCACCGGGTGCTGGGACCGGAGCCTCCGAACCACTGTTTTGAGGCAGAGGCTGCAAACCTGTGGGGTCACGCGGGGAAAACGAGGGGCGCACGCCGGGTGCGGACACCTCGGGGCCGGTGGGAGAGCTGACACCCTGCTCACGAGGCTCCTCGTGAGCTCAGCGAGCACCCCCCTCCCCAGAGCAGCTGAAGGGGGGGCCGAAGGCCAAGGAGGCTCTTCCAGGCCAGCACGAGCCGCTGCCAGGAGGCCAGGTGCCGTCGGTGCGATCCCTGCACAGCCTGGGGAAAGGATTTCAAAGCGCACGGACAGAAGCAACGCTGGCAGAAGCGGAGCAGCTGCAGGTCCCATCCTGAGGAGCTCCAGCGGAAGCAACGTGCCCTGCTGCCGGTCCCTGCAGGGCCCCGGCGCGGCAACAACTGCTGTCAATGCCAAAGGCCCTGACCGGGCTCTCGGGGGCACAGGGCTCTCTCACACCACCGGCGCCGTTGTGAAGGGTTCTGGTCACACGCCATCCTCAGGAAACTCTGGGCAGCGTTAAGGCAGCTGTAAAATGCAGCTCGCTGCAGGATGACGTCTCTGCGTTCGCACTGAGGTGAGCGCCTGCGGAAGGAGCCAGAGCCGCCCCCCGGCCCCAGTTGCTCAGCTGCTCCACGGGCCCTGCGAGCGCAGCGATCCCACCCCGCCCTGCGCGAGGCTGAGCCACCCACGAGGCTGGGAACCTCGGAGCAGAGCGCTGCGGGGAGCTGAGTCTGGCCCTGGAAGGGAGCTGGAAGCAGGCAGGCAGCGTGCCACCGGCACGGGCAGCCCCAGTGGCTGCTTCCGAGAACCAGGCAGGTGCCCGCTGGAGGGCAGAAGGAACGGAAAATGCCTGCCTCTCGCGTTGAGCTGGGCTCTCCCTCACCAAACGGGGCGAAGGAGGATTGCACCACCCGCACCACCACCCTCCTCGCTCGCAAGCCTCAACAGCGGCGGCTCCTTCCCGAGCCAGCGTGCTGGCTGCGCCGCGTTCCAGCTGGAAGCGGCACCGCACCGCGACGCTCCGCGGGTAGTCAGGGGCCGTGTCCCTCCTCCTGGCTAACCCAACCCGGAGAGGCGGCCCAGAGCAGGGCAGCTCGTGCTCACGGTCCCCAAAGCTTCACGCTGAAGCAGAGCTGCGGCCGCCAGGAGAGCAACGGCCACGTGGAGAAGCGCTGCCAGCTCCGCCAGGGTGGCTCCTCGGAGCAGCGGGGCCAGAGGCCAACATAAAGAGAGTGGTAAAGACATAGAGGAATCACACGGCTGGGGAAACGCCTCATGCTGGCGGGACAAAGCCGGGGCCGTTGCTTTTCCTACTCCCACCAGAGGAAAGCCCACCTGCGCCAACACGCCGCTGAAGGGAGCCATGCGTGGGCAGGAACGGCAGCCCCAGGCGCTGGGGTAGCCCCTGCTTCCACTCCGCAAACACAGCACAGGGCAGGACGCGCACAAGGGGCATCCTCCCCTTTCCAGGCAGCTCCGTCTGCATGCACTGAAGCCCCTGAAGCTGCAGCTCTCCGGCCTGAGCCCCCTCCTGCTGCATTTCCCCACCCGGACGCGTTTCTCAGCGGTCGCTGCTGCGAGCGGAGGCGCAGGACAGCTTCCAGCAGCGTGGCTGAGGCTCGCAGCTCGCCACCCAGGCTCGCAGCCCCTCTTGCTACGGAGCCCCTCTAGCTCCTGCTACAGGCAGGCAGGAGCTCAGTGGGGTTTGTTTCCTTGCAAGCGGGTGCCGAGCTGCTCCAACACACCCAAACCCCACCAGCGCTGACCCTCTGGTTTGCAACCAATCACAATAAATTTGTACAGCTCCTTTCACCCTGGAGGGCTTCTCAAATGAACACTGAGGGCATCACGGAGAAACACACACACGGGTTTTTCCTCTCTACCAGCGGCAGCCCCTCCGTCTGAGACGGAACGCACCCACCACCCAAAGGGCAGCTTTCTGCCCAAAGCTAGACGTGGGGAGGCAGCACGGAGGGGAACCCCCACACCAGGGGCTGGGGAGAAATGACGCAGGCCCTGTAGCTCTGGCAGGGAAAGGGCAGGCAGGGCACCGCACCGCACACCAGGCACTGGCTCCTGTGGCTCCTGCTCCTCGCGCTGCTCTCACCAGCCCAGTAACCATGAGGTAGTGTCTCTGACCTCAAGCCTTACACATGTAATGAGACCCCAAAGGTTTTCAAAGCCAGGAGTGACTAAGCTTTCTGTTGATTTAAGAACATTAAATAAAAAAAAAAAAAAAAGACATCCTACAGCCAAACACGTTCAAGTCTGAAGGACGATTCCACCCGCCAGAGCAGTCCTCGCGCGCACCGTGAAGAAGGCAATTGCAGAGAGAAGTTAGAAACGCATGAGACGAGCTGCAGCCCGACCCAGCCTTCAGGGCCTCATGGAAATTTCCACACGAGGCCAGAGCCATCCGTGAGCTTTCTGTTTACCTCCTGCTGCAGACTACGAACGGGAGTGGGGACCTCAGGGGAACACCCACGGCTTCCTGCTGCTCCCAGCGCCCAGGGTGGCCCACATGTGGGATGCAGAGCTGCGGGCCCCCCTTGCGGGGCTGCACCCCCCTGCAGGGCTGCACCCCGGCGTGGCGCGGCGCGGGCTGCTCCGCGACAGGGCCAGAGGTGATGTCAGCCTCGTGCTCAAGGCCAAGTGTTGTACAACCGCGCAGGGCTGGCTTATCAGCTCCTGCTAAAGCTGTCTGCGTGCTAAGGGAAAAGGCACGGGTTTTATCTGGCTTTCTGAGAGTGCAGATTCCCCTCCAACACCGTATTTAGCCAAAAGGTGTTCCTCACTTCCAGGTGAGTCAAAGCAAGCCAACAGCGCAGCGCGGAGGGGTGGAGGGGGAAGGTGGAGCCTCGTGGGCCAACTCCCCCCAGCTGGCATTTCCTGACCCCAGCCGTGGGCCACACAAGCATTCCTGACCAGCTCTGCTTCCGACGATGGGGTGTAACGTGCTCATTTCTGCTCTCCCAGATGATGGCAGCTGTGCAGATCCCAAGCTCCTTAGCAGACAGCTTTAATGCAGACGGCAGGAGCGCTGCAGGCTGGGCTTGGAGTAGCAGACACGACAAGAACGAGGCCACTAGCTGGGCCAACGGATGGCTAACTAGCCGGCGTGCAGTGCCATCAATCAGCTCCCCTGTTCTCGCTCACAGGGCACCAACGTGTACAAGTTTGAGAAGCAGTGCCATCTGCCTCCGCAGAGATCCTGACCCCGAGCTCCTCGCTCGGCCCTGCACACACAGGAGCCGCGCAGACGCCGGCCAGCGCTGTCGCGAGCGGGAACCGGAGCCCACGCAGCGACCCCGCGGGCACGCGGCCAACGGCTGCTGCGAGAACAGCCCACACCTCGAGGGCACCCTCTGCTGAGCTGCCCACGCTGCCCTCCAGGCACGCAGCAGAGCTCCCCCAGCGCTCACCTTGTAGAACACGTCGGGCACGTACTGCTCGCTGCTGGACTCCTTGGCGTAGCCCAGCTCGGGCGCGTCGCGGCAGGGCAGCAGGCACTCGTCGCGGACCAGCGCCATGCACTGGTTGGACACCTGGTAGCCCTCGAAGTGCACCTGGTTGTCGGGGCCGCCTGCAAGAGAAGAGCCCGCGGCAAAGTCACCCAGGAGAGCGGCTTGCTCGGCGTAACACTGCGGGCGATGCGAAACGCCAGAGTGTTTTCTCAGCCTGCACGGATGGCTCGGGGGAAATGTGACATGGAAAGGGGAAATTTAGAGCCTGGCTCCCTGACAGATCGCGTTTGGTGCTTTAATTTGGATAACGTAAGCAACACTGGGTCATATGTCAGAGCACAACTGGACAGAGAAGACGCAGACAGGTGGTGGGAAAACGTGACCAACTCCCAACCCAGGGAGCCAGGAGGGGAGAAGAATCAATCCACGCGGAGGATTTCAAGGCAAAGTTGGTGCAAACTACCCAGTTACAGTCACACTGCACTAAAGGAAGGAATCGAGCATTTAAATAGAAACCTGATGGGCTGATACAGCAGAAGAGGATGAAATTATCTGGAACAGAAAAGAGGAAATCTGTGTTTTCTTCCCTTTGATCTCTAACCTCACTCTCTCTGCTCCAGAACAAACACTCCTGGAAATTAAACACGGACCAAGACACGAGGAAGGCCTGGACAACGCCAGCCACCATTTTTCCAGTAAAACACTTTTTGTTTTAAAAAATAAAGAGATGCACATCTATCTTCAATCCAAGACTGATGCATTTAGCAGTCCGGAGCGTGGGGGCAGCACGAGGGAGATGAAGGTCCCTCCCTCCCTTGTGCTGAACCAGCCAGAGCAACCTCCAGGATCTGGACAGCTGTGGTTCTGCACTGCTGCTTTCAGGCAACAGTTGGGAGCTTAAATATTTCAAACAGAAAAGTGATCAGCAGCTCATCCCTTGGCTGCAGGCAGAAACGCCTTCTGGATCGGGGAGGTGGGTGCTCCAAGGACAAGCCTCAACTGAGATTCCTGCAGGGGACAGGGTAAATAGCTGAAGAGAAGACATCACAGGGAACAAAGAAGTAATTTACTTGATGGAACAAGGCAAAGCCCCTGCGAAACGGGACAGATGGGGACTAGGACGCCTGACTTCCTCTGGCAGAGCTGCATATTCTTCTCCTATTAACAGGAGATAATTGGTGTGTAATCAAGAAAGCCGGGGCAGGCTGAGGCCAGCCGATACCTGTAGCCACAACTGTGACAAACTTGGATCCAAAGTGACCATCTGGAGACAGGCGACAGATGTTGGGCTGCTGGTTCTGGAAGTTTCCAGCTGTGATGCACTCTTCTGCACTTAGGTAATACGTGTCCTGGGGGAAGAGCAGAACTGTCACCAGAAGGGCCAGCGCGACGCAGCCTAGGCCTATTGCCCTGGCCTGCAGCCAGAGAAAACCACCAGCACCCCAGTAAGACAAGCTTTCGCGGACAGCTGCTGCAGAGGCTGAGAAAACAACGCGACTTATCAGCTCTCCAGCCACAAGCTTGACTTTTGCCAGAAGGACGTCCCCCTGCTGGCCCCACCCACCCTGAGCCGGGTTCGTTGCGGTGTTTCCTTTCCATAGTGGACACCACTGGCTGCAGGGTCACAGGTAGCCGAGGAGGTCAGAGTTTGAGGACTGGAACCAGGCGGAGCGCAGCCCGCAGGAACACCCTCTGACTGAGCCACTGCTGCCTGAGGGATTTCCATCTCACAAGAACTCCCTCTCCACTCTGCTGAATTTTCTTAAACCATGAGTGCAATTTTCTTGAAGCAGAACGTGAGAAGGACTGCAGGCAGCTGCTGCCCAACCAGCTCCAGCCCCCCGGCTTCGAGCTCAAGCTCCTTTTCCTTCAGCAGCTTCCAAAAAGCCAGGAACTCCAGCCCCAGGGCCCCCTCCAGCCCTGTGCTGCCCTGGCTCGGTCCCGGTGGCACAGCCAGCACTTGGGCAGTGACACAGCCCGAGCGCCAGCAGCAGCTCTGCTGAGCCTCACCTTGTTTCTGCTGTACCGAACCGTCCCTTTCCGTGTGTCTTCAGAGACCAGGTCAGTGAATATCCAGCCAACCTAGAAGGCAGTGTTATGGAGAAAACTGCTGTAAGAAAAAAAGAAAAAAAGAAAAAGAAAACACAGCCAACCACCAAAGCCACAGAAAGGAGCTTATACATTTCCTCCTAGCAGGACAAGATGTTCTTGGCTCCTGGCAGCCCTGCTGCACGCTGCCTCAAGGAAATGGCTCTCCCAGCTGCGCCGGGCTCATCTGAACACGGCTTCCAGGCGCGGCGTGCCAGCTGGCCGGCCGGGGGCACCTGCAGCTCCGTGTTTCACGACGGAATATTTTTTCATGGAAAGATCTGGAGGCTGCGAGAGGCCTCTGCGCCGCTGCCTCCTCCCACCCGCAGCAGAAAGCGTCTCCCACCGAGCCTTCGGAGCAGAGCAGAGCAGTCCAGCAGCGCCAGCAGATGACACAGCAGCTCACATGATCTCACTCTGAGGCTCGCAGTCACCAGTTCAGATAAAGCTCCCATGCTCCCACTGGAGCGTGGCTCGTTCCAAACCGGCCTGCTCCCGTCCAAAAACCACATTCCTGCCTTTTGCATTGTTTGCACGTGGAGCATAGCCGCGTACACGCACGCACTGCTGGGTGAACCCTGCCCCGTGTGCTAGAGCCAGCTCCGTCAGCCCCTGGTGACCAGCTCCCACAGCATTAACCCTTCAGGGGAAGCGCTGCTGATTCTGACTCCCAGCAGAGCCCAGACAGACAAAAAGCTGCAGCCAGCAGTGAGCTGCATGTTAAATCACTGATTAAAAATACCTGGGGTGAGGTGCAAAGGAAAAGCATGCAGATAACTAACACACACAGAAGCTTTGCTTCAGACCCTGGCAAAACGTTGAAGATCTTATCTTCAGAGAACAAAGGACCTCAGCACAGATGTTTACAGTCTGCTGCACTGAGCCTTTTCTGATTTGTGCCTTCTTTAGCAAGTCGGCTCCTGTTTGTGTACGTCTCATTCCTGGCACCCACATGACACCAACAGATTTCCCAAGCACGAAAAACATCAGCACAGGTCTGAGAGATGGCAGCAAACCAGCAGAGCCCAGCGGCCACGTGTCCTGACTGGGTCACTGGCAGGCCGCAGGCACCAGGGGAGCAGAGGGCTGAGGCTCAGCTGCTGGGGGCCCTGCACCCAGCACGCACGGCCTGTCCGAGCAGCACCGGCAGGCAGCACCCACCGGCGAGCGCAAAAACCCAGAGGGAGCCTCTGCTCCTGGAATCTGAGCACGGATTCTGCCAGAAGGAGGAACAAACTCAGCAGGCAGCTCCAGCAACATCTGTGCCAAATTAGCACTCGCTGGGGAGATGCTACCAGGGACGGCTCCTATCGGAGGAGAAATAAAGGGGAAATTGTGTTTCTTCTTCGCTGCTCCCTTTGATGTCATTCATGACAGAGGACTGCTGACTGCAGCTGAACAGCCCTGCTGCAGGCTCCTGCTCAGAAAAATGCTCATTTTGTTTTTTCGTTGTTGTTGTTTTAAACCCAAAAGCATAAGAGCTACTGACACTAGATTTCAAATGAGCCCAAATGGTCTTGGGTAACCCCAGGGAGCTGAAGAGCACTGCTGGTGGCTTCCTTCGTTGCCACGTGAAAGACGCGTGCTACCCAACACCATCCTGACCTTTCGCAGTCCCAGCTTGGCAGCAATCTCATCCACAACCTCTGCTTTCGGATCTTCCAGGATCTCCAGGCTGTTCTGCGTACCGATCTGCAGCAAAGAAAACCTCGCTAGTAAAACAGCGTGGGAAAAACCCCAGCACCCTGCCCCATCCCTGGGAGCGAGGCAGGGGGTGGAAGCACAGCTCTGGGTTTTCTGCTCGCATTAGGGCTGCCTGCTTTCACCCCAGGGACCTCCTTTACTCCCAGCCCGTCCTGCAGGAGCTCCTCAGCTAGGTCTGTGCACCACGCTGCGCTGTGTGAATGGCAGACTCCTGCACTTCCAAGCAGGCTGGTTCTGAGCGCTTCAGGAAAGGCTCAGAATTATTTAATTCTCTAATTTTCCAAAGCTCTGTCCAACCTGCCGGTTCCGTCCTCCTGTTTCATTTGTTTGAGCCTCTGAACAGCACAGGGGCAGCAGCCCAGGGGATCCAAGGGCCCCCACCCAGGCCTCCTCCCCACGTCCTGCAGAGCGCGGCTCCACCTGGGCGCGTTGCAGAGGCGAGCCTTCGCGGGGGAGATGCTCTGCCAAGAAGCACAGCGCTGCTCGCCGGGAAAGCAAAAGCTTGCTTCTGCTGTGCACAAGTAAACCCCGTGAACTGCCAAAGCTTGACAGTGATGCTGGAGCAGAGGGCGTGGCTGTGCTGATAGCTGAAAGCAACCAAGAGCTCAGAGGAGGCTCATGCTTCTGCTCTCACACATGGTCCTACAGACCCATGTGTTTTTTCTACAGACAAATCTGCTGCATTTTACTGCAGCAACCCTGCAGGAACCATCAGGAGCAAGAAAACACGGGATCCACAGTACTTCTGCCCCCTCCATCCCCCCGCTAAAACGTTCACATACATCGTGTCTGCACTGAGAAAACTGATTTTGGTCAGCGGTGAAGAAATCAGCTGATTTCTGAGGCAAACCCAGCTTCGGGCCGAGCCTCGTGTTAGGGGCAGAGCACATCTGGTGTTTGCCAGCTCCATCTGCAGCTCTGTGCCTCCCGGCCCAGCTCTCAGGCTCGCTGCAGCCTGCGGTGCCGTGCACCACCTAGCGGGGACGGCCGCTCCTGCGGCCCGCTCCGAGGCACGCAGTGCCAGCGGCCCAGGCAGCAGGTTTGATTTCTGTCTCATTAAGCTCCTCCAAGTTTTCGTGGAGAGCTGATAAGGAATTGAAGGAAAGGCTATCAATTCTTGTTTCTTTCTAGCACGGAATAAGTTTTTTTTTTTTTTTTTATGTCCCACACCATAACCTCGGTAATTGTTGGGGCACAGAGTAACATAAAATAAGGCGTAAAAATAATAAAAAGCTAATCTGCGTTTTAAAATTCTTCCAGTGGCAACAACCAACGGTGACATTAGCAAGCAGCAAGCCACAAAACATCTTTTTCATGGGGCTGCTTTCCTTACAGAGCTACAGCAGGAAACACCACCACACCAGGTTTCCCCAGCAGAGGAGTGTTCCTCTGCTCCCTGATTACCTCTGCGAGCCGACAGCGAGGCCGGGGCGCATGGCCTGCGTTACCTGGGGGGGCTCGTAGATGGCAGCGACCTCGGCACGGATGCCCAGCGGGATGTCCTTGTGCTCGGTGTACCGCCCGTACAGGTACCCCAGGTGCTGGTTCCCCGTCTTCCGCCAGAAGTCGAGGAAGCGATCTGCAATTGTGTGGTTCTCAAACATGATGTTGTCAACATGCCTGTATTTCTGTTCGACAAAGTTCAAGCGTCAGGCCGTCCTCCACCAGCTCCAGGTCCCTTTGCCTATCGCCAGCACCTTCCCAGAGCAGCAGAGCCCTGCCACCACAGGGGCAGGCGACGCTGCCTCCCCCCTCCCTGCTCGGCTTCCCCTTCCCTGTGCACCACCTCCTCGGCCCTGCTAGCAGGACCCACCACGGGCTGGGCTATGGGGAGGTGCCGAGATCCCCCCAGCCCCCTTAGCGTGGCTTCCTTCCTAGGGCCCTCACCCCCTGGGCTTTTGCAACTAGAAGAGGCGGTGAAAACTGAGAGGAAACAGTGAGGAGCAGCGGGTGGGCTGTCAGATCCCATGAGGACAAAGAGTGGGGATGCACTGCCAGCGGGGCCAGCAAAGACGTCCTTCACACTGAGACAAAACTGCTGAAGCAGATATGTCCTGGAGTCCTTTTCTGCAAGGGCTGAAGACCTTAACAGCCACTTCCCCACCCACTGCCAATACGCAGTGGCTTCCCGCTCCAAGCTGGCTGATCCTGAAGTCATCTCTCCAAAAATAAGTCAAGACTCTTCTCAGCTTCAAGCTCAAGGGCCCCTGCAGGAGCTGGCTCACCTGTCTATTGAGAGTGATGGCACTTGGCTGACACTTTGTGCAAATGCCCTCTGGCCACGGAGGGTGCCCTTCACAGCCTGACTTGATCTTGCAGCTGATGTTTTCCAGGGCAACAAATTTCCCCCTGCAGGAAGGAAACGAGAAGGCTGCTGTTAACACAGTAACTGCTTCTGGGTCTCAGAAAAGCAAGTGGCCTTGAGGAAGCAGGGCAGGAGGAGCGGTGGCACCAGTGCTTGGCACCTTCAGAGGGTCTCAAGGTGCCCTGCAGGCTCCATGGGGGAGGCACCACTTCTGCAGCCCAGGGTGACCGCTGCTGCCCACTGAGGGAGGCAGGCAAGGGCCAACCTGCTCCCAGCCCAGCTCCTAATCGGGTACTCGAGCAGCACACAGAGGAACTCATGGGACCCAGCTTAAATAATTTATGCAGCGCATAGGAAGCAACAGATGATATCACCAGGGCAAATCAGAGCTCCTTGCATGTGCACAAAGCTTCCTGCAGAGGGAAGCTCCCTTCAAATCAAAGCATTACGGACCTGAGCTACCCCTCACAAAGACATTAACAAACTCCCATACCCAACACGCCTGCTCCCCCCACCAGCAGTGCTCCTGGAAGCAATTAGTTTGCCAAAAAAATAAAAACACAACAATAATCATCTATAACCAAACACTTGTTCTTACTTTTAAACGTGTTTTCTCCTTGGCTTGACATTCTAAAGCTGCATCCAACATTAGTGAGAGCTGCGTGGTTGTGGGATCAGCCTTGTAGATTTTTTGGTTAAGAACAAAACAACACAACTAGATGCCCTGAAACATCAAGATTGTCTTACTTGTCTGCCCCTCCGGTCAGCTTCCTGATGTAGGCATGGAACGACATATGCTTCACAGGAGGCTCCAGATGGTTTAAATAATCCTCATCAAAAGGCTGCCAAAAGCACCAAAGAAGAGCCAGGTCAGACACCTGCCCGGTACAGCAGTGAGCACTGAGCCGACGGACATTCTAGACCCAACCCCACTGGCTCTCAACGTGGAAACAGTCAGGAAAATTGAGGCTCTTTCCCGAGACAGCTACTACTGTGACAGAAACAGCGGGACCGTACAGCGGTGAGTGTTAGCGTCACCTCCTACTTTTATGACAGATTGGCTCCACAAATCAGAGTGAGCCTCAAAGGCAAAGCGCCGTCTCCTTCCACAAAAGGCCCAGCTGCTCGAGGAGGGCCACAGAGCCCCGGAGCACGCGGCGGGGCAGCGGCCACGGCGGCCTCCTGCCATAAACCATGCAGCTCAGCAGCTGCCTTCAGCCTGAACGACGCGTGGCTGAGCTGGGCAGCGCCGGGGTGTGTGAGGGGGTGGAACGAGAAGAGCCAGACAACAGCGGAGAGGGAGGAAAACGGGAGGTCTCCTGAAGCACCTTCTGTTAAACCCATGAGTGCAGAAAAATAGAAAAAAAATCCAGGGCCTTCATGAGCTTCAGCAGTCCTGGACACGAGCTGGCGCCTCTGCAGGGCAGGGCTCTGACTCAGAGCTGCCATCTCTGTGTGGACAACACTCGGAGAGAAAGCAGACCCGGAGAAACCAAGCCCCAGGGCTCCCGACGATGCGCTCTGCCGTGCCAATTTCTGCAGGACCTTCCCTGGTCTCTTACCTCGAGCGGGACACAGTGCACACATTTACCCAGGGGGCCGTGGCGGCACCTGCGCGGAGAGGAACACAGTTAGCACAACCCCACTGATCAGAGGGGAAGCTACCCTGCAGCAACGCACAGCTGAGCCGCTCGGGTGCAGAAGCCCTACACGACGGCATCACCCTGAGCCACTCCCCAGCCACCACAGCATGTCACAGAAGGGTCCCCACAGAATAATTTCGTGTAAAGAGACAGACACAGCTCGTGCTGAAACAGGAGAGCCTCGGGTCGAGCTCTGACCCTCTGGCTCTGTGCCGCTGGCCATGGCTGCCCTGGCTGTACGGCCCCATCTTGAGGCTGTTCTGCTGCGTCACGGGGCTGGCCCGTGCGGCTAAACAGGGGGACACCGAAACCTTCAGCCTTTATCTGCCACCAGGGGACGGCGGGGAACAAACAGGGAAGTGCGTGTTTATCGGACCCGCAGGGACCTGCTGGGTGAAGTTACACAACAGAGGGAAAACGTCTCCTCTGGAGGAGATTCACTTAAAAAAATGAAAGAGAACTGCCACGCTCCTCTGCCCCAGTGCCAGGAACAGGCCAGCGCCGGCTCTCCACGGAAGGCCTCCAGAGAGCAGCGCGGATGCCGGCTCTTCTGAGGATGAAACGGACAGGATCCAGCTGCAGCTCTGCTCTCAGCAAAGTGCTGTGGCAGACCATGTGCACAAAGGACCACTGAAGGCTGCTAATGCACCCAGCTGAACGCCAGCATCCCCTCGTGCCTGGGCTGATGTGCACTCACGCACAGGAACAAGCCCAGACGCTCTCTTTATCACAAATAGCCACCGCTGCGCTCTGGCTCCCTGCTAAGAACAATACCTTCATTTATTCTTTTGAAAAATGCGGTCAAGTTAAAGACAATGTTTTCTTTTTTTTGCCACGGGGTGCTGGGTTTTGCCTTTGTCTCAGCCATGTGACTCCCCGCACTTAGCAGTGGCCTGGAGAGGTCAGATAGCATTTCCCACCCAAAGGCCACATCTCTCCAAACCTCCTTGCTGCTGCAGCACCGTGGAAGGCAACACAGCAGGGGAGGGCGAGCTATTCTGCCTTAGAAAGAACCCCTGGGTGCCTTCAAAGAGCCACTCCAGCCCTTTCAGAAGCTGCTTTGCGGAGGGGCCCAGCCCCACGCCAACAGCCAGCACAGGCCTCAGGTCGGGAGCCAGGGGGACGCTGTTAACGAGCCACAGAAAGCACTCTGCCACGCAGGGCACACTTCAGCAGCACCAGCGTGGATTTACGGTGGCTTTAAGTCACCACTGTATTCTTACTTTCACAAAAATACAAGCTGCTTTGTTCACCTAAGCCTCTTGCAGCTAAGAGCTTTGGCAAAGTTAAACTCTGCCGCGTTTCTGTCAGCAGAACAGACTCCGTGGTTTCACAGGACGGCCGAGAACGGCACGTGACAGAGAGGGGGCCAGAGCCCAGGCAGAGAGCCGGGTCCAAACTCCACGCCCCTGCGTCTGGACAAGGCTCCTGCTCGCTCCCTTCACTTCTTTGTTTGTCCTCTGTAAGGAGTGGCCGGACCTGGGGACACAGCAGGGCTCCTGCCGGGGACATCCTTGGCCACGTGCCACACGCACACCTAGGCACTGCGACCGAGGGCTCCCCCAGGCAGGGAGAGGCAGCAGGGCAGGCAGGACAGGTGGGAGAGCTCTGAGCCCTGCTCTGACAGAGGAGCTGCCTGCGCCCCACAGCACAAAGCCCACCTCGACGCTCTGCCCCCCGTCCCCGCAGGCTGAGCTCCTGCTGAGCACGCGTTTCCCTGTCTGCCCCCCCCCGAGATGGGGGCCTGCCCCCCCCCCGCCCACCCGTCACCTCGGGACCCAGCTGATGGGAGCTGCATGTTGGGACCAGATGGAGCAGGAGCTCCCACAGGCTGCAGGCCCCTGCTTGTGAAGCAGCACGCCACACACGGAGCAGATTCCAGTGCTTCCGCCCGGCACCAGCTGCCAGGACGTCCCAGGGAAGAATTCAAAGCATTCCTTTTAATCTGGAGCTCCAAATGTTTTAAGAGCACAAAATATACGATCGCAGGTCCCCCAGCAGGGGCCACCTTGATCAAAACAATAGATGCTCTCAACGAGTCCTTCCTGGCAAAGCCCCTGGAATTTTGGTCTCTGCTTCCTTCCTGTGCTCACCAGAGCCTCCGTTTAACCTTGCAGGACAATGCCAAGGGCTGTTTTCCCCTGTGAACCTTTCAAAGGCAGCGAGGGATGAAGCAATGGCTCAGGCTGCAGTTCTCACAGCACGCTTCCTGGCACGAGGTGACACCGTGGCGAGGCCCAGAGGCTCTGGCAGCCCCGCAGTACTCACAGCTGCTGGTCTCGGTTGCGGTAGATCTTCCCGTCCTGCTTGATCAGGTACTGGTCGATCTCATCCTCCACCACCTGGGGGGCCCCCAGGGGCCGCGGGCTTTGGGAGACAGAGGTGTCCATGGTCTCTGAGGAGGGGCCCGCGGGGCTCGAGGGGTAGAGGAACAGCATGTCGCCGTGCCTGGGGGGGGAACAACAGGGCTGATGGAGAGAGGCAGCAGCTCCAGCAGGGACAGGGATTAGCGTGGGTCCTGTGCACACCCAGCCACAGCCCCCCCAGAGCAGCTCCCAGGCCAGTGACGAGCTGAACAGCTGAAGTCAGCTCAGCGTCGCTCCTGACAGGAGCGGGACGAAGACATTCCAACCAAATGCAGAGGGAGCCAACAGCTGGCACCTCCGACCTCCCGGGGCACAGGGGAACCGTGGCTTCTGCACAAGGGATGGTCAGACTCCAGCTCAGCGGGGAGAGGCCAGAGCAGCTGAGAGAAGAGGCACCCTGGTGCACAGAGCTCCACCCACAGCACCCTGTCGGGACTCACTTGATTTTCAGCAAGTTGAGGGATTTGTTTTGCGATGCTGTGATCTCTCCTGTCCTGTTTCTATTGGTGTAGACAGAGAACCCATTATTCCTGAAACCAAATTCTTTTGCAACCTGAAAGAGAAAGAATGACAAAGCTGAAGAAACGTCACACCCCAGGGCGGGTGCTGAAAGCTGCTCCAAGCAAGGGCTAAGTCCAGGGAACTTCTGCTGCAAAAGCCTGGCTGGATTCATCCTCCCTTCTGAAGGATGAAGCACAGGAACCATGAGCCATTTATTCAAAAAGTGGCTGAAACAGGACGCGTCTCAGTCCTACAACACAAACACAGAGCAGCAGCTAAATCCAGGCAAGCCCTGCAATGCCTGTGGGGGAACGACCCTGCCCTGCCCCGCTCCTCTCACCCTCATCTAGTTTCTCTAGGTGACACGCTCCTTCCTGAATGCTCAGGTGAACAGCCCTTCTTTTTCATTCAGTGCCCATCTCCACAGCTTTGGCAGAGCTCAGCTCCCCGCAGCACACACCTAACGAGCCACCCTGTGCTAGGAAAGAAACCCAAGCACTTCTTCCACTCAGCTCTGCAAGAGGATACAGCTTTCCGCAGACCAAGAGGCAATTTCAGTGAGTGCTGACGCTTTTGTTCCGACGCCAACTGCCTGCAAGCAGGACTGCAACTGGTAACAGGAGCCCCTGGGACCCAGCAGCTTGTTTTGCAGGGGCTCCAGAGGCTCTGAAAGCAGGGCTTTCTCCGTGGGCGAGACTGATCAGAGGCCGCAGCAGGGATCTCTGACCCAGCCCCAAAAGCCACCAGGGGATTGCTGCTGCGGCCTCCCAGTGCCTGTTGAAGGGGGAGGGAAACCCAGCTGACCAAAAGGAGGGCAAGCACCCAGCAGGGAGCAAAGAACGAGCTGCAGTCTGCTCCAGACCTGACAGCTCCAACGCCCCGTGTGCTCCTCACACCCCGGGGCGGAAACTGTTCCCAGAAGGCCCCAGAGGCTCCCACGCCGCACTCTGATCTCCCCTTAATCACTTGCTTGCTCTCTCCAAAACCATTAAGGAAAACCAGCGGCAGGCAAAACTCCCAAAGAACACTCAGAGCGCAAACCACGCGGCTGAACCTCAGCTGGGTCGTGTCCAGGGAGGCCGAGCCCTTGTAACAGGCTCTGACTGTCCAAGGGCCTCCCTGCGTCACCGTCAGCCTCTGCTCCCGCAGGTGATGTTTCTCTGGGAGAACACCCTGGGTGGGACAGCTCCCACCCCGAAAATCCCAACTGAGAAGCTGCAGTTCCCTTCTCTAAGTTGATTATTTGTCCCCCTGCAAGAGCAGTGAGGCACGCAGCCCCAGCTCCGTCGGTAAAAACGCAGCACATCTGCCCCCCAGGCTGAGCAGGGCCCCCCAGGGCAGGGGCCATGCCAAGCTGCAGCAGCCCCAGGGCAGGGGAGAGGAGGGGAGGGGAGGGGAGAGGGGGCTCGGTACCTTCTTGAGGAAGGTCGCCACGGTCTCCCGCTTGCTGGCCGTGATGCGCTTCACCCCTTCCGGCGACTGCACGCGGATGATCTGCGGGAGGAGAGAGCGGACAGGAGGAGGGGACAGCCTGAGTGAGCCGCGGGGCACACCGAGCCCGCAGGGTGCATCCCCCCAGCCCTGCTCTGAACGCTGCTCTTCACCTGAGCGCAAACGCGCACAGAAGGGCTCTGAGCTTGCCGCGGCACCGTGCGGGAGGGAACTACCCCGGTGCCGGAGGCACTGCATGAGGCTGGCACGGGAAAAAGGCTAACGCTGCTTTTTGTCAGAGCTCTGACCTCACGGGGAGGGGAGCTCAACTCACAGGACGAGGCTGAATCAGAGCTTCTGGGGGAATGATTTACCCACGCCGCACGCAGGCAGTGCCCTAACCGGTGCTCACAGGGACCTGCCGGGGCCCACGCTCCTGACGTGCAGCTGCCACCGCCAGGACACCGAGTCCAGGGGCGACACGCTCGGCACCTGCTGCAGCCCCGAGTGAGGGCTGGGAAATAAAATAAAATAAAATAAAATAAAATAAAATAAAATAAAATAA
>VXAV01011367.1:213813-255587 GCA_013399715.1 Alectura lathami | reverse complement strand
AAAAGAAAAAAAAAGAGGGCAAAACAAAAGTTATATTAGGCCATATTTCGTAACTATATAATTACTCTGTAATTACCCAACAATTACACAAGGCATTTGTTTTAGCCTTTTTGAAATTACCACTGATTTATCTAACTGGAAATGTACCAAGCAAATAGCAGTAATTACAACATAAATATGATGTAGTTAGATATCTGGAGTTTAATAGCACTTCATTAAGAGTAATATCCAAGGCTGTTATGTTGTCATGAAGCTACCCTCCCCGCCATAGGAATAAGCGTTATTTACATATCTGGCAACAAAGCTGGGACGTAATTACACCGTCATTACACACAAGAAACTTGTGTTATGACAGTTGTATTACAGACGGTGACTTTATACCCCCTTTTAACCACTCACCCTGTCAAAGATGTGGAAGCTTAAATGCACTACCGAACCGACAGGAGAAGCGCCTCTATGAGACAGGGCTGTCCTTCGTACCTCAGGAGAATTCTGGCATATTTTCAGCTGTCTCAAGTTTTCATTTCCCCTTAAAGTTTAGATGGAGACCTCAACACTTCTGCCTTACTGGAACACGATGTCAGAGGCCGTGCCTCCTCTGTGCACTCTCTGTTGTCTGGCTCCTGCACACAGGTTTCCCAGAACCAGTATTTCCCACAGGCAAGCATCTCGCACACTGCTTTAAACAAAGCACCAGTGACACAGCCAGGGAGTAACCGCTGCATCTGAGGTAAAATACCACGTATACACAAATCCAGGCTGCTAAACTCTCAGAGGGTGATTTATGTCTGTTATTTCAGCGTAGTAAGATGCCTCTACTGGTGCAGCTGGAACAACACCTCTGAAACCTCTGAATCTACACAAATTTGCACAACTTCAGATCTGATGATTGTTACACAGACACACAGAAATGACAATATTGCTTTCTGTTCTAGATACAAGGAGACTGCGCTTGTTAGGCAAAGGCAGTCAACATTACACGTATTGAGCACATCCAGCGTTTGCATCTTTAAAAAATTCTGGCACTTTTCATATTTATCTCTCTCAAGTTTTAGTATGATTAAGAGAAAAAAATACTTAAAGCTAGTAACTCTCACGAAGGGCTGGTGGATGAGTCTAGCTCCGCAGCATTAAGATGCTGTGTTGCCACCTGTTCTTCTGAAGATGCTGAAATCCTGACTCCTCTGCAGCAAACCCAGGATCCTGCTGCCATCAGAAAACAGGCAGGTGGACGCCAGTTTTCCAGAACTGGCATGCTGTTCTGCTACCTTAATCTCACGCCAGGCAGCTCACAGGACACTTGCACCCCACGGTACTGGAGATGAGAAGCATCATTAGGGCATAGAAAAGCTTTGCAAAGTTGAGCTTAGAGGGAAAAAATAGCAGAGGCAGCACCTCATAATCACAGCTTTCCTTTCTGACTCAATACAAAGGTTGTAATTCAATTTCAGAGTTCTGCTTCAGTGCATCTCTTATGATGTTAGCAGAGAATCTCTCAACTGAATTAAAGAATTGTATCAATCAGGAGACAGACACTTTACACAGAGAGAAAGCAAGAGAAAGACAGTTTATATATGTGTGTCTGCACCATGTTTCAATCTAATTACTCATAATTATAAAGTAGTGGGATGTGAAACGCTAATTGAAAATTTTAGGTGCTTACGTCTCAGTCTGAGAAGAATTTGTGTGCCCATCTGGTTAATAGGAAAGGGATTTTATTTTCTAGATCATTGATTTATCATCATTAGGGGCCCAGATACGCAGTTCTGTAAGTCAGCTTCAGGAATATGCTTTTTCCATTACGTTTATACTCTGTCTAAAATTGCCTCTAGCGCTGTGAATGTTAAAATTGACTGGATTCAATTTAGTGAGATCGCCTTCTTGCTCTGTCAGGGGTTATTTATCTCATTTAGCTTTTGTAGTGGAAGTTTTTTGGTTTTGCCTTTTTTTTTTTTTTTTTTTTATTTNAAAAAAAGCCCCAGCCTGTATTGATGTGGCATGCTAACACAATGCCTTGATGGCAGCTTTTGTATAAACACAGTGATTCTTGCCAAGCAGAATCTCAATAATCAAGCGAGGCTGTTGTTTTATTACAGCCTATACAAGAATAAATCCCCTTTAGCATCCTGAAATTCCTTCCCCATCCAGTGCCAAGCTCCATGGGGTACTACAGAATGTTACATGAATTAAGAGCCACATCTATCACATCTTGTATCAACTTCACCTAGCTCATGAGAAATTGTACAAGAGTGACTGCTTACAGAAGAGGGGAGACAATGCCCTAGAGGAGCCAACCTTTACATCTAGAAAGCCTCTAGAAAGGAGTATTTTTACTAATTTTGGAAATTTCTGGTTATTCCTTGTTAGGAGAAAACATGTTACATGAGAAAACAGGGAACACAAGACTGTGAACGGATTGAAGCTGGCCAGTGTAACTTACAGCTTGCCAAAGAAATAGATGAATAATGCAACCAGAGCATGTAGTATTAATATCAGAGCACATAAAGGATGTGGTCTTGTAGTTAAGCATCTGTCCCAGACCAAGGACAGATGGGTAAAACTTTGCATTTTGCAAGTAACAGTATAAAAAATTGCACTGTGTTTAATCTTGCTGGGCCTCCATCCCACATCTGTCCCACTCTCTGCATAGCACTTCTCACACATCAGCTAAGAACTGCTGCAGTACCGGTGCTAACAGCAGGGATGGAAGCACGGACACAAGTTAAAACACCTGGTGCTCAGACTCTGCAGGAAGTCACTTTAAACCAATCTGCTTAGACTGAGATACACTGGTAAAGGCCACAGCAGTTCTGAGGAAACCTTCTTAGTACTCTTAATGATTTATTGGCTCAGTAGCTCCAAGAGGAACAGTAATCCTTTCACCCTTCTGCTGTCCCCCGGCACTACAGTACTTACGGTATTTTTCACTTTTTTCATTGAACGCATTTTACCCAATAAGCAGGTTTTAATTAATTTTTTTGAAGGGTTGCAGTATCAGAACAAAAAGTACTAAAGATATGCAGTCATAATCTTGATTTTCACAAAAATATAGTGTCAAAGGGCCACTTTCTATAAAGCACAACACTCATCTGCTGTAAGCATGCAACTTTTTCTGGTGCAACATACCTTTTTCCTCTCCTTTTACACACAATCATTCTGAGGAAATAATTATTCTATTGGGCCAGTAGGCATCTCCCCCCTGCAAAATTAATCTTACATAAAAAGAAGGAGGCTTAGTCTAATGTATGGAATATCTTGCGATAAGTACGCTTCCCTCAGGTTATTCCGAAAACTTCCATTTAACCAGTATTCCAAAATCGGCTTGCAGCATTTGCAGAATGATTCATAATTGAACACATGCCTCTGGCCACGCTCAGGTTCTGTTATAAGAAAAGTCCCTGAATCTGTTAAAGGACATGAAAGGATTTTGTTCCAGATAAAAATAAATGGCTTGCCTCTCTGGGAATCCACAAAGGGGTGGGAATCTATGCTCTGTCTACAGCAGGGGTAACGGACACACGTTCTGCTTTTCCAGAACACGCTCTGGAAGCACCTGGCTGCCACTGGTGGGCTAGGACTTGGCTGCCTATCATCCTTCTGCACATGCTGGTTTCCTTTGGCAGCAAACTCCAGCGAACGCACAAGGAGAGAAGGAACACAAGGCATGTTGCATACACCTGTTCCGCAGTCCAAATGTTGCCAGGGAGTGCTCCTGGGGACCCAGACTTTGGGACACGCTGTCAACATTTCCACTGAAAGAAGCTGCCTGCATGTTTTTCACTGAAAGCCTACTTATTACCAAAATCAAGGCAATAAAAATAAATACATGCATGACAATATTTTGACAAAAACTTTCCCTTTGGGTGCGGTTAAATCTTCTCTGTTTTGGGGAATGCTAAAATAATGATTTGAGAAATGTAACTTCCTCAAACATTCTAGCACTGCCTTTCCATTACCTTCCCTTTCGTTGCTAGCAGACAAAAAGCCCACTCTCCATCACACAAAGATGACCTGGTTCAGGTAAGGTGACTCAGAGCAGATTGCAGCATTTTCCAGGAGCTATTCAAAGTGCAATGAGGCTGACAGCGACTTCCTCCTCCTCCCCTGCTGAGCCATTCTCCCACATCTCTCATTTCCCTCACCTCCCACTAACACAACCAGTTACATCCCTACCTGCCCTTGGCTGCTGCAATCCTTGCATGAATTTGCTATTTGATTTTCTTCCGGCAGGAGCTCTGTGAAAGCTCAGATTGGCTTCCTGTAGGAGAGAAAACCAGTCTACAAACACTAGGTTGGTGGAAATCAAATTTGCTGTTATGGTTCTTGAAATAAAGACGTTTTCTCTGTAGCATTAGTACAGGACAGGTCTTTCTTCCCAGCTGGGCTTACAGCACTCAGGGTACTGATCGCTAAACACCTCCCAGTGAGCACATACCAGAATTCAGACGCTCACAGTCATCCAACCCAATCTAGGGAAATCCAGCGAATAAATGCTTTCACATTTACAGCAGAGCTATTACACTTTTCCCCTTGTTGTCTGCAGCTAGCCAGCCCCAGGCAAGTGTTCATGCACTGACAGGGTTACAAGAGAGAACACAAGCTCAAAAATGATGCTAAGATGTACTTGTGTATTTTTACTCTTCAGCTATATTCATGACTTCGTGGGAACCTTCTAGATACTCATTTGCAATTTCCTACAATGACCATGCTTTTTAACCACTCTAGAAGCCATTATAATTAAAAAGCCAGGTATCGCAGCACAACCAAATTCAAACTAGCTCACTATCCACCATGTGGAAGGCCCCCGTTAAAACCTCAGATATGTAAACCCGCCCCCAGAACCTCACAAATGTTAACCTTTAAATCTGAGCTTGTGATTAAGGCACCGAACTGTGATCTGCAAGACCTCCACTCTGTTCCTAGCTCTGCTAGTGACCTCAGGCAAGCCATTGAGTTTTTCTCTGCCTTAATTCTCTATCTCAAAAGAAGGAATAACAGCTGCTTTTAACAGAAGGAATTCTAAGGGGAAAAAAAAGGAAGCTAAATCAGTTGCTACTTAGGCTCTGCTCAAACATGGTACTGATGAAGAACACAGTGGCACACTGACAACTAACTCTGTACCTAAATGCCCTAGCAAATCTGCCACACATCTCAAAACAGGAAGACCTCACTATAAGTACTTGTCAAACAGCACACGAGTTACTGCTTGCAGGAAACCATTCCTGTGATTTTATTTTATTTCTTTTAAATGTAGACCATGTTCAGATAGCACCTAAGGAGAAGATGGGGAAAGGACAAATTCTCTCACGAAGTTCTAAACACTTAGCTCTGAAAAAAGGATCCCTCATCAGCATCATCCCAAGCACTACAGTTTCTACAGCCAGAAGCTAATGTTGAGAGAGGCAGAATAAACTGGATGTCTATATAGCTCATGGTAAAGGTGTCACAGCAAATACAGCAACCAGAGTGGAGAAATTGAAGATGCCTAATGAAGAGTGACTACAGGCACAGACAGCCCTGTTTCCTAGAGGAGCCTCACTCCATTGCAATCCAACTGTCACGACCCGAGGAGACAAAACTCCAGTATCACATGGCACCAATAAACAATCTGCTCGCTCTCCTGCAATTAGCCTCAGAACCAATTGTTAAACGCCAGTTTTGTTCAGGTAACTACAGGCAGTGCGACAGCATAACAGCCTTCTGCCTGTGCTGCTCTGCCCCAAAGCATGTCAGCATGGACGCGTTTAAGGCGCACCACAACTGCGCACAGCTATGTCAACTGTCAGCAGATGCCTGAAGTACAACGTATGCCTTGAATACACGCGTATCTTGAGTATGTCAGTCGGTGAACACACACACCAGTGCCTCTGATGCATACCCATATCAATGCAGAACAGATGTTTAAATTCCGACCTTTGCAGGTCCCTCCCCTGTGAAAGCACATCCTGCTAAGAACACGTGCGTGGAGCTGTGTGTCTGAGTGCGTGTGACAGGCACAAACGTTCCCCAGGTGTCTCAAATCAAATGTGTGTGTCTGGAGTGTCAAAGGCCTCACAAGTCCTTGGAAAGGTGATGCTGTAAGGCTACTGCTATAAGCTGCCTTGTGATGGCAAGTAATACAGCAATCAGCCTTCGTTCTAAGGAAAAGCTAGGAGTTTTTAGAATGATTGCACCTCTATCTAACAAATTCCCCCTGATACATCCTTTTCTTCTACTATAAAATTAGCATAGACCTAGAGAGCTTATTAGCATGGGCTCTTAACTTCATCTGTAATGTGCTCACATCTCAATATTGTAACAGGAAGCTGGGAAAAGGCATGAAGGGTGAAAATCTATATGCAGAGAAGATTCAAGCATTAATGAGCAAGGCTTGATTGAAAAACAAACAACCCTCCTTATCCACCAGCCCCTTGGGAACTGTCTGTCTGCTGGGTACAGATGATTTTGTAATCCATTTGGTAACAGCCATGCCTCTTACCTATAAAACATTACAAACAGCTTTAAGTTAAAGCCTGACATCTGATATCAGAGATGTAAAATCTACACAAAAGTACAGTGTGACCTGCAGAGAACAGTAGGTTGGAACAATGTAATCCCACTTCACAGTGAGAAACAGAAAACAGATGCAAAGCTTCATTTCCAAAGTATAATACACGATCATCATTGTCCATATGTGTGGGCAAGATAGTCCGTGCTCCTCCTCATCTCCGTAGCAGAGCAACTGGTATCCAGACTTGGAAGAACAGCTGTATTTCCAGAGATGCTTTTAAGAGGTGCCTGAAAAAAACTGGTTGCTGACTTGAACCAAGGAACACAAGCCCATGATACACAAACCCATTTGCTAAATGCCACTTGAAAAATCACAGGCAGCATAATTGACTTTTACAGCTTTAATAATGTAGGTCACTGCGTTATTGCAACAAGAAAATGAATGTACGCTGGAGTGAAAGACAGAAGCGAAATAATTACAAAATATAGATTAAACAAGCATCAGATAACAGGCATAATAATAACCAGGGTGAAGTCAGAGGAGAAACAATTTGTTAAATGGATAGTAGCAGGGTTCTAAGAAGTGTTGTTCTCAGATGCTAGGCTTGTTTTTTCTCCTTCCGGGCAAATTCAAGAGAATAAAGCCTCCCCTTCTTCAAGCTGATATCCTACTTCTCATGGTATCAGCTTCCAGTTTGCACAGCCTAGAGGGTTATTAAGTTAGAACCTGATTACACTAACACGGAGTTCTTCACTCTCACAGAAAGAGGAAGCCACAAACTCTCCAACAAATAAGAGCCCTGAAATCTGGCAAAGTCTTACTGAAAGTTTCGGATTATCAGTGCTTCTGCAGTTTAGCCCAAGGAAGTTGGAAAACACAGTAACACACACCTGCTCTGTCCCTCAAACAAATCTAAAACCACCCCAAGGACCCCAAAACAAAGGAAAACGTGGCAAGAGAGACTAGATAAAGAGGCACAGATGATTTTTTCCTCCATGTTAAACCATTTCAGTCCAGCCTGGCTTAACACTGCTCTGAACTTCACAGCAACAGAGAGCTGTTCAGTGACCTCTAAGTGCAGCATTTAGAGCACTGCTCCTCTTACAGCAGTTGGGTGTTTTCACATCACAGGAGGTCACCACCAGCACTACCACTCCTTTTGGGAGGACACACAGCAGCAAAGAAACACATTGACCTGAACTTCTGTTTGTTAGAAAAGGGTCTGTGCAAACCTACAGAGGGTGACACCCCAGATGATGAAGGGTGAAGATGACAAGCCAGAAGGGATCTAACACAGCTGGTGCTCACACCCAACCAGTACCTTTGGTCAACGTTTAAGTGACACCACTCTGCACTCCAGAAGAAATTCTTTTGTTTATCTCAACTCCTGCAAATTCACATCTGCTAGTTGATGTGCAGCTGACACTCAGTGATACATTGATTGTCATTCTAATGAGGACAGGGACAGATGCTGGAAAAAAAAAAAAAAAAAAGAGAGATTGAGTGTCACCAAGAACTTATTGGAAGTGAAAGAGGTGTAATATTCATACTAAAGAGCAATAAAATGCATCAGCTTACACAGCCACCCCTGAAGTTAACTTCATGAGATGCAGGAAGCTGCACAATAGCCCCATACAGATATTCACCCCAAAGGGGAAACAGGCAGCGAGCTTCACGGCAAGTGCATCTCCCCTGAAAGGGCACAGAACATCATTACACAGGCCAAAACAGACGGCTATCAGCCAGTTCCTTTGTCCCACAAGAGTGAAGAAGGCACGGCAAAGGGGACAAAAGGGCTCTACAGGCGCATGCCTAAGGAAGAATCTTTCAGTTGTTGTGAATGAAGGGAAACTGCCACCATCTCATTCACTGCTTCACTGCACAAAGCACGGATGCCTGTACTCCACAAGGACTGTTGAGTTTGGATGTTTTTCTCCCTTCAGAAAACAGGTATTTAATGGACTTGACACCCACATTTGGTCATGCATGTGCACAGCTAACACACAAACACAGCATGGGAAGGGTCTAAGAAACAGGTCTCACTTCTGCTCATTCACAGCCCAAGGGAAGGAATAGGAAAAGTTATCCCACAAGACCCAGTTTTTGTCTTTCACTGCAACAAGGGGCAGCATTGTTTCACCCAGTGATTTGCAACACAGGCCCTCACCTATGTTCTCCTGAGGCAACACTTCTGCTATATGCAGCTCGTGGCTGCATTGGATCATCCTTGTCCTCTGTCGCTCTGTTCATTAATCAATGGCTCCTTTGAATGTGAATGAGCTCAGAAAGAAGCCAGGTGAAAGGCATGGCAATTTGCTCACAGCTTGATAATTATGCATTTTTCAAAATAAATTAAAGCCAGAGCTAACAGCAGCACACTGTTTTCAGAAGTCCTGCTTACACAAAGAAATTAATTGGAAAGTGCATTGATTGGAGAGGCTGCTGAATTCCAGCATGGAATTTATTTCCCTGTTGTTCTAAAGCAGATCCCATACAGCTTACCAAATAGAACCTCTCACCTCTGCTCAAACTGGGAGGGAGATTAAAGAAACCATAAATAACCTCTATTCATTTCAAACTGACTTTGGAGAATGCTTGTTGCCTCATATAACAAAGCAGTGTTGGAGAGGAAAGGGATCACAGTCTTCAGTGAATTTTTGCCTTTGCATTACCAAAAAAAAGTTCCAAGATGAATTAAAACAAGAAGGCATATGGCAATGAAGTTTCACAAGAAAAATGCTTCAGAATAGCCCCCTTCATCCTGAGAAACACGCATCGGGGTATGGGCGAGCAAGGAACAGATAAACACAATATGAACAAATCATCATTTCAAAAACAAGTGAGAGAGAAACCCATGCACGCCAGGACCACAGAGGGTGCCTAACTCCAGACCAAACCCGTGGGCAACCTGCCACTCCACCTGAGGCGTGGTACAGGGCTAACTGCACAGATTCCCGGGTCACAGGACAGTGCAGAACGCACTCCGCAAGGACCCTGATTTCAGAGAATCCTTTCCACTGCGCGTGCTAAACATGCTAGCTTGCAGCAGGGTTAGGGCTGCCTTTCAAGCTGTTACTATAGTCGGTTACAGAAAGTGGTTGTTCTTTTACAGAACAAATTTTGGGTTGCTTTTCTTTTCTTCCCCTCCTACAACCCTGTTTATCTTACCAGCTTGCACATGTTTAAAAGGGCAGCTCTGCATAATAAATTGAGTTTGGGTAATCAAATATTTCAGGAGATTAGATTAGTTCTAATTTGTTGTTCTCAGTTCCTCCCCCACTCTTCATAAAACTGTGCCCAGCACAGCAGGAATTTCTTAACCAGGGCTTTCCGGACCTAATGCCAGCATATTGAGGCAATTAATCCGGGTAAGTAAAAGATGGGATCCACAAGAGAATTCCACCCACTTGCATCCAGATCATAACATCTGTGTGACTACACAAGGAGATAACTGCTGCTTTCCTCCTAAGAGTGAGGCACTGGGGCGCTCACAAAAAAACAAGAAAACCTTCCCTTTCCAACACCCTTAGATGTACAACATCTTCAGCAACAGCTGTTGCTGCCAAAGCCAAGAGCTCAGGCTTTATAATCCAGTTGCACTGTGACATCTGAAACAAAAGATTCATTCCTACAGTTGCCTGAATTCCTGTATCTGTGACTTTGGTTGATGAGGGCAAGCCCAATTTCCACGGATCCTGCAAGTGACTACATTTTTGATTTCTGCAAGTGACTACATTTTTGATGGTTTTTGATTTCTACCTTCATCTCCATCATTAGATTTAGTCTTTCCACACATCATTGTAGTGTCTGTGTATTTGCAAAAGATAAAAATCAAAGCAATAGCAGGTCTCCTTCCCTTTATTCAATGCCAACATGAAATGGATTACGTTCTGTTCCAACTGAAAATGCTTCTGTTAGCTAAACGATGGTATGAGTTACTCCTGAGATCCTTGTGATTCACGTTCAGGAAAGAAAGGAAAAATTGGCAAGATGAGAGCAGCTGGAGCCCACTTCTGGTTTCCCAAGCAAGATATCTCCCTAATAAAATTAAAATGAAACAAACCCCAACATCAGCCAAAAGCAGAAGCCACATACTGAAGTACCAGCTGTATTAACTCTTCCCAGACAGTTACCCTGTGAATAAGCAATGTGCTGTTTTCACACAGAAAGCAGAAGTCACTCGGGCAGCTGGCTTAGGATACAGACTGCAGTGGCTTCAGGCCAAAGTGTTTTTCTGGTCAGTCGTGCACCTTCCCTCTGCTAGGCACAGTGTTCCTGCACGCTGCATGGAACGGAGCTAGAGAGCAGTGCTGCAAAGACAGCCAGAACTGAGTTTCAGAGAGGTTCTGTGGCCCCCTAAATTTCAGCCAGAACACAGCTTTAACCACGCAGCTCACCTCCATCAGCTACTCGCATCAAGGCTGTGCACACCTCAGGGGCAAAACTCTACTGAATGATGACAGGATGATGATTAATGCCACAGAAACTGTTTACAGCTCTGGACTTGTTCACTGCTGCACATGCACTCCCCTCAATTACTGACAACACAGCTCTCATCTAAAGCAGAGCATATAAATCCCTTACGGACTCTTGACACCTTTCGTCAGTTCCTTGACACAATGTACTTAATTGCTCATCAATTCACTAGTCAACACTGTTCATCAATTCTTATACGGATGATAAAGCTTCTCCTCAGGGTCACCGTGAGCCCAGCAAAATGACCAGGATATGGATCAGAGATACTCAAGCTATCATGAAACACACACATTTCAAAACTACCTTCACAGGAAAAAAAAAAAAAAAACAAAACACATCAACCAAGATGCCCAAAGAAATACCGAGGGGAAAAAAAAAAAAAAAAAAACAAGCACAGTGTAAGTTCCATATTAATTCTGACAATCTGACAAAACTTAAAGCTGCTTAAACCTCACAGGCAACGAAGGTCCAGGCTGCACAAATACAAACATGCCAATATTTTTTAAAGCTTCTAGTTTAAATGCAGTTATGAAGTATGGTTGTGGGGTTTTTTGTTTGTTTTAAAAATTACCTCTAAATTCACACTGCTTCCATTTTTCAAGGGATCAGCTGAGGACACGTGAAAAACCTCTCTTCCCTCTTTGTCCTCCTGCACCAGACAGACTGTATCTATTGGTATGCAGGGGATGAGCCAGCCTGTAGGACTTCCCATTCATTCCCCAATTAACTTGTTTCAGTTGTGCCAACTTTCATTTTCCTGCTGAAGACATGTAGAAAACTGCACTATGGGCTGGTATGTTTCAGAAGGGAAAGGCACAGGCCTCAAATCTTCTGAAAATTCAAAGGAACACCTAAACAGAATTTACCCGTAACTGTGAACATTCCGCTTTAAGACGAAAGGTCCTTGCACACAGATACATGGCCAACTGCCATCACCATTCCTAAACTGTAACACTGAACAATTTTTTTTAGGTCCATGTTGTCCTGCACGTGCCATTTTTTCTACAGCGCATGCCATCAGAGCTTGGTTCTGAGACTCCCGCTTTGTGCCAGACCACCACTAATGCGGGACAGAACCAAGGCCGTTACTAGTGCCCCCAGCCTCTTCACACCTTTGCCTTCCACCAAGTTCCCATGGAGAGCACTCAGCTCCCCAGACACAGAAGAACAAGTCAGGAAGCATTGTCTCACTCCGCGTATTTGGCTGTGGTTTCCTCTCCCTCCCAACAAGGAAAAGCACCCAAAGCTCTTCAACCCCCACAGCCGCGGGTGCTCTGTTTTGTTTTTAAGTATTTATAACCTTACAGAATCATTCCATAATTTGGCTGCTGCTTTTACTGCTGTGCCAAGAAGGCAGGGAAGTACCATGCTAACATTTTATTTATGGACCTGAAGCAGAAGTCATATATATAAAATACACCTGTTTTGGAAGCAGCTGTATCCTTTTCAAGGAAATACACAAGATTTACACCCGCTATATTTAATCTGGCTATTAAACACATGACAAAGTGGAGCTGGTGATTGGCAAAAGCAGGCTTTTTCATCCCTCACCCCTCTGTGGTTCCCTTCAGCAAGCTGAACTCACTTTCAGCAGCCTTTCATTCACGCTGACTTGGAACACCACTACTGGCACGCTGGGGGGTCTTACAGACAGACAGAGGGCCACAGTGTGGAGTGGCTGCCGTAGACAGACAAGACAAAAACAACAGCAAAGCTGCCTCTTTCGTCTCACTCCTCCTTCTGGAAATCCTTGCGGTTTTATTTTCTGAAGAGTTTCTACCTTCCAATGGGCACTTCTACCACCAGCCTTCCTACAAAACAGTATCATTGTGGAAAGGCTCTGAATCGAGAGCTCCACACATTCAACAGGAAAACCTAGGTCCTGCTCCTGGAAGCGATGCCTGTCTGAGGCAGTCCTTATCCCCGGCTACTGCACAAAAGCACAATTTAGCATTTGTTATTTACACGTAATATTAATTAATATTTGCACCTATCCTAGAAACCAACCTCCCCACTATGCCAGCCCCTAGAAACACAGCCACCTCAAGAGGAAGGCACTTGTCACCTCCTAAGAAACCCAGAGGAACTAAGCAACTGCTGGACACAAAGGCAAGAGGAAGGACGCCATGCAAACACAAAGCACCTCTGTACTAGCAGACACCACTGCTGTCAGACCAATCCTCTGAGCACCGGACTCAATGGAGAGGCACCTGCCAACTTTGTGAGCGCTGCACGACAGCTCCACGAACACCAGCCTTCGAACAACCGATCACGGGGATGAACGCAGCTGCAACCTGCAGCAAAAGGGTCAGCGTGTCTGAGCCACATCGCCCCGTAAAGGGGGCCGGCAGGGCTGGTCCCCCGGTGACTGGGAAGGCTGCCCGGTGCCACGGCAGGGAAGCACCCCTGAGGCTTGCAGCTCTCTGGCAGACCTCTGCGGGCCTCGCTTCATCTGCTCCTCGGGGCTGCTGCGCTGCACAGATAGGCAGAGCACCAGTGATTTTGTTGTGTGTTTTTATTTGTAATTCATTTAAACAGCAGAGCTGGGTGGGACTGGGGAGGCAGCAGCCAATTAAGGAACCATCAAACTTCTCTTAAAAGCCTCCCTCAACAATGCTCCCCCTTCCTGCCTCCAGCCAACATCGTAATTGTGTCTAATTTCTAAATTTTCATGCAGTTGCTGCATTTGCCTCCCCTTAATGAGATGTAAATGTGTTGCCAGTTTGTGGATTTGTTTAATTGCAGGGTAGCTAAACTGTGATTGGCCAGAAGGTTCATTTTTAAATTTATTTATTTAGCATACATGCAAGGCATTTTAAAGATTCTTCTCTCCAGCTAAGAGAAGGAGGGGAACATCTTCTATATTCCTGTGATATTCAGGATTCTGTTGCAAAGAAGCCATCTGGTTTTCCAAGTGTTTGCCAGCGAACTTAAAAGACTCCTACCACATTCCAAGAGTTTGCACAAAGTCAGAACACCTCCTGTTCAATTCAGGTTCAAAGCTGGGCTCATACCCAGGGATCTTCGGAACTCACGGGGCACGAGGAACACACTGAAAGCATTGTAAGTGGGTTCGCTGAACAACAATATTCATTCTGTGGGCTTCTACTCACCCACCTCCCCTAAACAGAAAGACTGAAGTCCTAAACTGGGTACGAACAGGGTCATCCTTGTCTAGTCTAACTCCAAATAAGCTCCACCAAAGCTTGAAGGAAAAACAAACGAATATTGCTACCTTTAAGTGAGTGTCACTTCAGACTTTGCCCAAATACAGGAGAGCAGATAGCCGCCAAATTTCAACTAGATTTTTAAAGTAGCTTAGAGCAGTTCACATCAGTAAATGCAAAAGTAGGTTAGCTGCACAGGTGTGTAGATAAAAACCTTACCGGTCCTGCAGAACCTTTATTACTGAGGACGATGATGTAGAACAGGACCACTTTAACTCGCAGATCTCAGAACACCTGGAAATGAGGAAGCCACCTCCTACAAACTGTGACCACCCGGTGTCACTGAGGTGAACAGAACCACGGGGCCATTTCTGCAGGCGCAGTTTTCAAAATGGACCCACACAGTAAAAGCAGAAAGTTCTGGCTTTGCTGCTCTGTAACGCAGAGATCAATTCTCCCACTCTGCTGCTACGTAACAACAATTAGTCTGATCAGGAAGCCTTAAAAAGTACAGCTTTTTCAATAAGTAGCTTCTTCAATACTAAAACCCCTGTATGAATAATACATTAATTTTCAGAATTTCTTCAACTTTCTGATTTTTCTGAGTTTTACAGCACCTATTGCTGCTTTTACCACCTACCCCCACGTGATGACTCACCCATACAGCTCAGACACGCACACATAAACTTCCCCTCAACCTTTCAGCAAGATTCTGAAGCAGCAATATTCACCTTGGCATCAGACACCTTACTACAGCACCTAGAAAAACAGGTTGTGATCTCCACCACCTGGAAGCCCCAAAAAACAACATAAGGGCTGCAAAAACCAACTCTCAGGATCCCTTTCCCATTCTGATGGCTCACAGGAATGCCTTGTCACCAGAGTACAACTCCTGGATGAGTCCTAGACCCACACAGACTCGCACTGAGACCTTCATTATCCTTCATCAACTAGAGGGTCCAAACAATGCCTCTGGACCTGAAACAGCACAGTCAGGAAAGCTTCCTTTCATGGCCAGTCAGCCTAGGAGACAACGCAAGCACCTGATCACCAGTGAAAAATACTGCTGTGTAACTGGTGGCATCTTGCTGCGCATGTCAGTTCTACGTATCCTAGAGAAAAGAAGTTGATCTTGGCTTCGTTTGCCTCCTGTTCCACCAGAAAAGGATACCTACACAGGTAATCAGCATGTTCCAGGGCCAAGGGCATCACTCCTCTCAGCCGCTGTCAGTGATGGCCAATAACACCCGCCGACACAGTAAAGGGATGTGACAGCAGGGAAATAATTTAGCCTTTAACTGACACGTTATCCAGTTAAAAGCCATTTACCTTCTGCTGCTCGGTGTGTCATTGCTCATTTTAGTTTTGAAGTGACATCTCCCCAAGTGCCATTAACATGCCAGCAGTGAAAGGAAATTTATAGAGTATCCACCCTGTAGAATTATAGCCTGGGTGGTTGTGGCAAAGGAAGGCACCTGGTGGACTCTTTAATTTATTCTTACAGCTCCCATCCCACCTGATTCAGAGCATCCAGAAGGAGAAGCATCAGGCAACTCTACTGTCATCACCTTCTCCCCATGGCAGTTGGAACTGACAACGTTATTTCAGCAGCAACTGTCTGGGAGAGTCCCCCAGCATATGATGAAGTACAGCCCTAATTTTAAATCCCTCTTTCTGGAGAAAGAATGGGACAATTCTACCACACTGGCAGGCAAACACCACTGAGAGGACCACAGCAACCGCCTACCAGCCAATGCACTTATTACTGAGCTATTGGTTATAGCCCTGGGTAGAGCACAAGGGGTTACAGTGTAAAACTGAGGGAAGTTTTGTTTATGAGCATGACCCAAAATGGAGAATTTTTTCCAGGACAAGATTCCTGCACTTGCAGAAATATTACATGAAACTGGATGTCCACAAAGCATATGAAAGACAAGAACCCAGCTCATGGCTACATCTTTCCTTTGACTACATCAAATACAAGAAAATACCCAAATACAAGAAAATCCTCTCTTCTAATCATCCAAACTATCCATAAATAGGAACGGATTTCAAACTGTTGGACAAGCTGTCAGTTCACAGAACGATAGCATCAGGGTAATGATAAAAGCCACCATGTGCCAAGGAGTTGTAGTAAAAGCCCAAGGTACCTTCCAAGCCAGAATTACTGATGCTATCTGTATCTGTATCTAAAAGTTCAAATTTAATGTCTCAAAAAGACACAAGTCTGCTTCCAATGCACTGAAGTCAGGCAGGATCCAAACCAGGCCATCAGGCAGCTCCCACGCAAATCCGTACACCTCCAGGTGCCTGGCAGGAGAGGGGCAAATAGTCACTAACTGAATTCACGGTTGCCCTTTACTCGGAAATGCTCAGATGACAGATGAATTTGCATTAGTTTAACGTGAATCACCATGGATAATGGAAAACAATACTTATGCTAATGAGGGAGCAGAGCAAAAGCTTTGCAAATGAGATGCTATTTGTTCACGAGCCAGGGTGCTGCTGATTAGAAAGAGCTGCATGACTGACAGCTCCAGCCACCTCTGTGTGGCATCCCCACCGCACCCTCCTTTCCCCAGCACTTCCCCCCCGGGAGGGCAGCCTAGAAAGGGAGAAGCAACTCCCCCTCAGAGAGGGTCACACGAAGGCCTGAGGCAGGCCAAGGAGACAAACGGGAAGGCAGGCACACAGCTGAGGGGAAACCCCCACTGCTCACCAGCCTGCACCTTCCCAAGTACTTTCAACCGTTAGGATCTACTTTTCCCGTTCCCCACAGAAAGTTCAGGCCCAGCCCTGCACCTACCACCACCTCCCGCCCCCTCCGGCCGTCACCTCAGGCCCTGAACGCGGCGGACCCCCGGCTGCAAGCGGCGCTGGTGGGGGCGTGCGCATGCGCAGAGAGGAAGGTGGGCGGGAAGCGCGTGGGCGGGAAGCGCGTGGGCGGGAAGCGCGTGGGCGGGAAGCGCGTGGGCGGGAAGCGCGTGGGCGGGAAGCGCGTGGGCGCTGTCGCCTCAGGGCTGCGCTGCTCGCAGTCTGGCTCCTGTGGGGCTGTGCCGCTGTCTGGCACCCTGCAGGGCGGCGTGGGAAGGACAAGAAGGGCAAGACACTGCCTCGTGGTGTTTGTTGTTTTTTTCCACTTCCCCTCCCCATATGGATGTAGGGTGTCTTCACTACGTCTTTGCTTTCTCCCAGAAATCATCGCCCCTGAGGACAGGAGAGAGGGTGACAGTTTTTCCACAGGGTGACAGCATGGAAGAATGACTGGAGGAGCTGTTGGAAGACACTGGTAAGGGTGCTGGGCTTTTGGGGCTGGGACTGTCTTGGTGGATGCGGTCTGTGAGTGAACAAACCTATTGTGTCCCCTTGGTAGCAGCTGTGCAGCTTGAGATGTGGAGGTTGTTTTCAGGAAATATGTTTTGTCATGTTACTGTTAGGGGAGGTTGTCTAGATTTTCTGCTGGATATAGACAAGCCTCTGACCAGAAGTGCTAGAGACAGAAATATTCTGCTTCTGCTCCTTTGGGTGTCTGCAGTGTGACTGAGTGAGGTCTGCTGCTTCTCACTTTTCCTAAACAAAGTCACTGCCTCAGAGCCCTTGGTTTTGTGAATAAACACCTGATGTTGTGAGAAATACTTAGGTGGAGGAGGCTTGTCTGCACCGGTGGCCAGGAAACAGCTTCTGTGTGAGGTGAAAAAGTGTGAAGATTGGCCTGTTAGGTGATGGTTGGTATGTGACTTTTAAAGGCTGTGATAGAAGAAAAGCCTGATGAATGTACATAAATGCACAGAACAAGAAAATGCTGGGGCATCTAGAAAATGCTGCTCGGCATTCCCTGGATTCTGTTCTAGCTTTGTGCTAGAAAACGGTTAACATCCCAGAAACATGAGTGACCCTGGAAACTTGTGTAGAGTGGGATTTCAACAGCAAGGTGAAGGGATATAGCAGCCATCAGGAGCCAAATACTGTGCGCATGTGAAGGTGTGGGCAGAGCTCTGAAAGGACTTCAGAGCCTGCAGGCTACTTGCTGGCCAGAATTGCAGTAGGTGGGCAAAGCTTTGTGGAGTAACTGCACTGTGGCAGGGTATGATTCAGAGGCAATGGCACAGCTGTGCAGGGATTTGTAACCTGTCATACTGCTGAACGACAATCGTGTGCAATTGTATGGTAGGAGTTCACTCTACTCCTGCCTGTGCTAGCTCCAGGAATGTGTTAGATCCTTCAATTTGACCCCTGCTAGGAAAGATTTAAAATACTTAGGTTTTTAGGAGGGGAATAAGAGAGCGAGTGTCTAATGGTGTTGCTTGCTTGACTTGCTGTACCCAGCACTATACTTTCATAATTTCTTGCACAGTTATAACCTTTGGGTTTTAATGTGTGATTATATAAATACTCATCAAATACAGAAGCACCAAACAATGGAACCCAGCATCTCCTGAAGGAGGACTGGAGGAAGGGTACCACATTGTCTTGGGATTTCCCTCAATATTTGCATGTAATTCCTGAGATTTCTAAAGCAATGGAAAGCTCCAGATGCAGGGTGGTGCAGGCACAGAATCTGTTCTTCAGCTTATCTTCATTCTGCCAGGGTAAAGATCTGAATAAATGGGCACTTGAGAGATGTCTGAACTAAGAGGTCTCTCTCCACTGAGAAATCTTGATCTAACTCTGTTAAGTAATGTGGCTTCGTGTTTCCAAGGCCAGAGGGGACAAGTGCTCAGCAGGAGAGGATGCTCCTGGCCAAGATTCCTGTTGTTTTATCCCTTTTTATCTCCTTTCTTTTCAGCAGTGACGCCTCCAGTGATCCTTCACACAGGGTTAGGCAAATCACAGTCCTTAATGCAAGCAAATGGAACAGCTTTCTGACTTCTGCTCTCTGTGACCTTTTGTCTTGCAGTAATAGAGTCCGGTTGGCAGCGTGACCTTACAGGGGCAACTGGCAAATTTTCTGATGTTGATGGCCTTGGATAAGTCGCTCTTCTAGCCGTGTTTCAGCAGAGCCAGTAGTTACGGAGGAATGCAGTAGTGTTTGTGAAAGTTACTCACTGGTTCAGGCCAAATAATGAAGAAACACATAGTCCCTTCCCTTGAAGCTGAAGTTCCTGCTACTGCTTGGAGACTCTGAGCAGCTGTGAGGATATACAGCATTCATGAGCTTTTGCATTTGTTCTGTCTCACATCTACTGCAAACATCTGCAGCAGAATCCGTATCAGAAAGGCTGAACGCTGTCTCAGGTCAGGGACCACGGAGTGAACCGCAGCCCTGGCCATCTAGTAGTGCTTCTGCACTTTAACTTGCTGCATCTAAATTCTGGACAGTAACTTCTCCAGTGTCTCTGTTCCATGTTCCTCCCTAGCACACCCTCTCTGGACAGAGCTTTTCTCCTGAACCCCTTTACCCCTTCATATTCCAAAGAAAAATTGCGCTGGAATGGAGCCTGCATTAATCTGAACACACCATGCCTGGGACCTTGCTTTCTGTTGAACCTGTTTTTATTTGTCCATCAAAAACTACTAATTTTCCTCTGTGCATCATTCTCTGTGCAGATTTTTTTTATTTTTCATTATCTTTTAAAGCACAGAGGAACCATATCCCCTTCTGCTCGAGCCACAGGATGATGATAAAATTGTTTTTCCCTCCGGCTCTTTTCAATGCATCATTTAGCAGACCTCCTCTAACATGTTCTGAAAAGCCTTTCTTATCCCAGGTGGAGGGCAGGGAGGAGAGTCTGCAGGCTGGTGGGACTATGGAGTGGAAATCCATCTAGGTTTAAATAGCTCAAGGTCAGCTCAGGATGGAAAGGACAACAGCAGACTTCTGGAGACTTCATTCAATGAATTGTTGATTGGAAAAGCTCTTTCAGATCCCTGTGGAGTGGAATCTGGAAGAAATGTGTTTTTCAAAAGGAGGACAGCGGGTTAGTTGTTAATGATTTCAATAAAGCAAGAGAAGGCACGTTAGGAGGTTGGCCATAAGGGTAAAAAAGGAGGCTGGTGTATTGCTCATTAGTGGTTTGCTAAAATTAACTCCATTACTGTGTTTGCTTTCATTGCAAACCTTCCATTTAATTGCAATCACCGCTGAACTGCGACAAAGGGACCCTGCTTCGTGCTACAGGTTGTAGTGTAAGGAGAGCAGCCAGGGCTGAGACGTCCGACTGCTGTTTCAGGGATGGTCTCGGTGGCACAGCTGAGCCTGGTTTTGCTATGCTGTGGTGTTCGGAGGCCAGTGGGGACTTACTGCTGTACCTTCCCAAAGATACCGTGTGTTATTTTACTGGGGTGGACAGGAAGTTTAAATTAAAAGAAAAAACAGAGGATCCAAAGGGTGGTGAAATTGGTGACAGCTATGCTATTGTTTTCTTACAGAAATGAAATTTCTAGGGTTTTGGGCTTAATCCAAGGCTGACAGAAAACTATGTAGGTTTTTTTTTTTTTTTTTAATGCATGTTCCTCTAGATTCTTGCATTTCCTTTTGTGTTCTCTTTTCTCCCTTTCACATGCTATTGATTCTCATCTTGTCTCTTATTTACTGTCAGTTCTCCCTTTATGTCAGGAATTCTATACCGAAATGCCATTCTGTTCTCCGCGTACACCATTCTGTTGTCTGCATTCACAACCTTCAAATAAAGAAAAGGCTTTGCTGCTCTGTGAAGGTGGGTGCCAGTTCATAATGCAGAGTGGGAGAAAAAGGAATAGCTGGAATGCTCTTCCAGCTTTGGGAATGAGTTCTGTGTTCATCACGCAGGTATCCAGACAGTTCAGAAAATTGTGACGGGGTAGTTTTGGCTGAAGACAAGAGGATGTGTTGAGCTGCTCTTTTCTTTCCAGTGAAATCCATGAGGATTTCAAGAGTCTGTGCCATGTAGTAGTCAGTACAGCATGCTCAGAAGAGAGAAGGGCTCAGCTACATGTACGTGGCTTTGCACTTGTGGCTTCATGGTGTGAAGTTATTGCAAGCCTGTCATTCCTGTTAACCTCTGCTTAATTCTTCTCTCCCAGTAACAGGTGAATGTAGATGGTAGCTTTTTCGGCAAACAGAAGCCAGTTTGGAAAGAAAAGGCGGCAAGTAGCAAAGCAAATGGAAGGAGAGAGAAGGAAAAGGAGGTGGTAAGATGGAAGTAGGTCAGACTTCATTGCTATGGCCCTCCTCTGGGCTCCTTAGGAACAGTTACAGCTGCAGTTTGAGATGGAGATTGCACTACAAACTGAAAGCAGATGTTCTGTGAATGCAGTTAGCTACTAGCAGTAAAATTCTAAGTGTCTGGAAAATGAAGTAATTCAGTCATGTGATTTTTATTTCTGTACTCTGGTCACTGACCCTACAGTGGCACTGAAAAATGGGAGCAGGTTGTATTTAGAAAGAAAATGGAAAGTGGCTGTCAAAAAAAAGTAAATAAAATGAAGTGGCTAAGCCCATTTTAATTAAAACTTCTTGTAGATGGTTCCAAAGCTCTGGTGCCTGCTTTATGTTGATGTTTTGTGTCTGTGGATCTGATGCAGATAAACTTAATTCATAGAGTGATACAAATCTGAGGCTACTTCTGGTAATATAGCTATGTTATCAGCAGAACTGGCTGCCAGGAACTAGGCTGCTGCTGTCAACTAATCAGTGCTAATGTGTGGGGCAGTCGTTAGTATAATACGAATTGTGGGGCTGTGATTACCTGATGGTACAGGTAAGTGCTCAGGTGGCACGGAGCTGGGAGAGCATGATAAATGCCTTGGAACTGATTTCAGCAGCTCAGATACCCAGGGAGAGAGCAGGAAGAAAAGCACACTCTGGGTTTAAGTGGGGATTCCGTGCAGCAAATAAGGTCTAAGGGACCTGTATCAGAAGCAGAGGAATGAGCTGTTAAGCCCTGCAGTCCATAAGTAGGGGAGCAGACAGAATCAGTTGCATTATGTTCAGTTGCATCTGTGTGCTTGGTTATTTATGTGGATGAGATGGAGGGGCAAGGGCGTGACGGCAGACTGCAGGCAGGATGGATGCAAGTACAGGAGCACAGTGGAGCGAGGCGTGTGTTCATGACGGGGACTGGCAGTGCTCTGTGCGAGGTCCAGCAGGGGGACAGGACATCTGTAAAGCCCAATTATTGGCAAAACCGGTGAGGGAAGAATATGGAGCTATCAACTGCTGACCTTACCAGTGGGTAATGTGTCCGTTGGTCACAGCTTCTGGAGCTGGAAGAGACTGCTGCACTGTTAGGGCGTGCCAGCATTTTATGGCCTCTTAACCATGTGGGGAGCTGAGGCTGTCTTGTGATGCTCCGGATAGAGAAAGACAAATGAACCAGTTAGGAGACAGTAACAAGGACTTATGGCCAAGCATGTAATTTGGAGCTTTCTGTAAGTTTGCAGCTACCTTATCTAAGAGGAGGGCAGAGGATGGATGAAGCAGGTGGTTTAAAAGCAAAACCGTAGGAAGGTACCGCCTTTAATAGCTGTAGATGAAAAGGGCAATAAAAGAGTGGCCAGCTGCTTCTTAGCTATTCTTAACCTCCAGCCAGGTTCTCTCCAGCCAAGCTCGACCAACAAAATGCTTGTGCTCCTGACTGTTACTTTCCTGGTATCTTTGGCTGGCAAATAAATGTCTTCAGTCCAGAACCAATTTAAAAGCAAGCAAATAAAAAAAATCCTTGCAATGACAAAGGTAGAATAATGGAAAGGGGAAAATGGGTCCTGGCAGAGGATTAATGGTCCACCAAACTGGTCTCCTGTGAGCTGTGACTCTCCTTTGTGAAGCACTGTAAGGAAAGAGGAATAGTAAGGAAATAGAGTGGAGCCTATGCAGAGCAGGAAGGGATGTGGAGAAGGATGAATATGCATCATGTGGGAGTGAGAGGACAGAGGGATGAGCATAAGGCAAATGCAACTAGGAGGAGTTGCACAGGGTCAGCATACAGTGAATGAATACACATTCAGGGAAAGAGTGATGTGGAAAGTGAATGCACAACCATTCTTTGCAAAAAAGGTATGGGGGGATATTTTAACAAGGCCTAAATATCTGGCTGTGTTGGGGCTGAACCTGGGTTCTTTCACTTTCAGGTTGCAGCCAAGCTCAATCTTAAGTACATTTGGTGCCATCCTATGCCCCAGAGAGAAATGGGTCAGGAGCTGGTGCTCGCATCCCCCAAAAGATTAGTTCTACCAGGCGTAGTGGGTTTCATCTTCAGGGTTAAATAAGCCTGTTGAGCTCCTTGTCACTATGGAGATGACTGCTGAAGGGCAGGCTTGGGTCAGCAAGGCGCTGGAAAGCAGAGAGCTGCTGTGATGTGTCCTGGCTGAAAAGAGGCTCTGAAGCTCAGGTTCAGCACTTGCCATCTTTGGTGGTGGGTTAAATAAATACATCTCTAAGTTTGTGTGGGGAACCAATCAACCAGCGGGAAAAATGGTTAGAGGAAATCGATGTGCTGCACTGAAGGACACTTACCTAAGCATCAGCAGAGGAGCTAATGCAGCCCCTCTGGTCCCAGCCAGCTTTGATGTGGATCTGAAATCAGCTCTTGCTGGGTCTCTGAAGCAAGACATTGCAGCAGTGCAAACTGCTGTTCCCTGCAGAAAATTAATAAGGAGACTTTGGTTTCCACCCCGTGTCTGACCTAACCAGCTAAATAGGTTACGCTAAGTTTTAAGAAATGCCCCAGTTTTCCTTTTAATAGGCAATTTTTCTGCTTAATTTGCAGAACAAGCAAAAAGCTATTATGTAAAATTTATCAGCAGCAATTGGCTCTCATTAGGGATTGGGAATAAGAGGTTTCATAGTAAGGGGGAATGATGCTCCAAATTTTCATTTCGGCCTTAGTTTCCCAGTGTTTATGTTGACCCTTGGCCTGAACAAATTTGGGCACTGAACCATCACCATTTCTCTGCTGTTCTCACCTTCCTCCAGTCTGGTTTCAGAAGTCCTGAGTAACCACATCTGTTAGAAGCTCATGATCCAGGCTGAATGAAGTGCCTGTAAATTGCAGAGCTATTATTAGGGTGTTTGAGCACTGAATTTTGCCATGCCCAGCAAACTCAGCTCTGGTAGAAATGTTTTTCTGAGGCAATGCAGAGCTCCTTGCTGGGTCATGAGTTGGGCCAAAGGTATCTGTGCCTGTAGGACATAAGCTGTTTCCAGGACTGCAGTTTAAGTTCCTGGCTGTTTCATGAGGTGGGGTTGAGTCAGGAGTTATCTCCCCTATGCAGGCAGAGGATGAACCGTGATTCTCTTATCTTTGGAGTGAGGTTGTGGAGAGCTGTATGCAAACTTTCTCTTCCTGTGCACAGTATCAGCACGGTGCCTCAGTACTGTCAAAAAAAGAAAAAAATACAGAGGGACTCTAGAAATCCCTGGATTAATGGTGATTCTTCCTGTGTGTGGCATTGCCGTTCCTGTGCAAGGAGGCCACTGTGAGTTCAGCCTGTACATGCCACAGGGCCTTGAGCAGCCTGGGTCTGGAAATGATTCCTGAGTCTAACACCTTTACCAGAAGTGGTATAGTTGCTGATACCTACAAGGCTGCCTTTTCTTACCTTTTTAATCTCCTAAGTCCTGTACTGGATAAAGCAGACATAGAAAGAGCTGCTGTCCTTATTTCCTGGAGACCATAACTCAGCATTATCTGAAATTGTTCATGTTTTCTTCATGCTGCTGCAGCTGAAGACAGCTGTGACTTGTGCTATGCAGGGGGACAGGTAAGCTGTAATATAACTTCTTATGGGAGACATTAGGGAAGTGGAAATTATTACTGACATTGAAACATTCAGATGGGGATTTTCCTTTTCTATTCCCCCTACAGTAAATGTTAATTATACATGAAGGTTCACTACAGCAGAAGGGATTATAATTAATTTATATTTGAACTATAATAGATTTCACTACAAACTGCATTTCATTGCAACAAAGTGCATTATGACTGTTGTTTGCTGCCAGTAATTTACATAAACCGACCACAAAGCATTGCATCCATTAATCTTGCATTAAGGACAACAGCAGGCAGATAAAACTGTAAAAAAAAAAATAAATAAAGTCTGTTTAACTTGTGAGCAGAGAGCTTGTGCTTGCTGCAGAACCTATGTAATCCAACCTGAGAAACGCAAAAAGGAGTGCACTGGATGACAGTGCATTCGGAAGGTCACTGTTGATAAGGAGTCTCCCTGCCTGCTGTTGCCTGTGCAGGGCAGTGTGTATGTGCATGGTTGGCCCTAGTGTGGTGTGACGGGGCAGTGCCATTTGGGCTGTGCTGGTAGCTGGGTGCTGGAACCAGTACCAGGCTCAGGGCGTGCAAGTCAGCCTCACCTAGAGGAGCTCAGATGATCGAGGGAGTTGTATGTCAGCGTTTCAGCCTTCCACAGAGGGCTATTAAAAGCCATGCTGATACTGCAGCAGGGGTCTGTCTATGCAGCACATCTGGATGCACTCGAGCTATCTTTATGCTAGAGAGCTTGGGCACCGCAAAATCGGAACTGCAGCGCAGCCATCAGGACAGTCAGAAGCCTGCTGGGGCAATGCTTGCCCGCTTTGTGCGTCCTCTGCTTTCAGGCTAATTCACGTCTGTGCTGAAGGCAGTCATGGCCACTTCAGAAAAGTCTGGTGCGCTTCCAAGAGATCTCTTACACAATTCATACTTCTGCTCCAGCTGTAAAATTAACAGACTGTTTTATTACGGAGGCTTTATTATTCAGGAGGACCCATCCAAAGGCTAGGAGCAGTTTTAGTCCCAGCAGAATGACACCTTGGCAGCAGAGCAGAGTTGCTGCTAAGATTTTGTTGGAGGTATCTACTGAGGAAAGACACAGAAGTCCTGAAAAGGCTACTCCAGCTCCTCCTGACACAACAAGGTGCAGAATAGGATGTCCTAATTTTGGAACAGCTTAGAGCAGCAATGAGGCTAGTCTCTTCCCAGGAGATAGTGTGGGAAATAGAAATGGGGCTCTGGGGGCAGCACTGCCACGCTCACCTTGTTGAGGAGAAGTCACTGCAGGGAGTGTCATGACATTGCATGTTTTAAAGACCTGGTTCCATTGCCTTACTGTGCACCCCACAACATGAATCTCAATGTAGTGAAAAACACATTCAGAAACCACTTTTCCTGTGCCATCTGAAAATGTACATTGTCCTAAAATGAGAACTGGTGTAGCCTCAGGTGAGGAGTCAAATGGCTCCTAGAAATTTCTTCTGTCCTGCAGTGAGACAGAAGCGATTGTCCCGCAGTACAAGGCTGAGTGGGAGCAAGTCATACATGACTTGGCCTGAGATAAAATTCAATTTCCAGGAAGCACTCAAAGTGAAAATATCTCAGTTTTTGCTGCTTTGCAGTTGTCAATCTCACAAATTTCTACTCTGATGTCACCAGCAGTGGCCCCATTAATGTTATTTATAGTGTTTGTGCCGTGGGCTTTGGTTGTGCTCAAGGCCCATTGCTGGCCTGCAAGGAAGGGATGAGCAAATCTAACCCTTCCAGTGATATATCTCAGCCTGGATTGTATTCCAGATACACCCCATCCACCTGGGCTGCCTGGATCTGTGCTGGGCTTCTCTCTGTACCTTGGTTTGCTCCAGCAAACTAAGCCTTCTTGAGGCTTATTTTAGTTGTTTAGAACTTAGTTTAAAAAAACACAGTATGTCATGAGACCCAGCAAATCCGATAAAGAAGCTTCAGGGAAAGGCAGTCTGCAGAGCCAGATGCAAATGCAGCCAGCCAGAAACCAAAAATGCATTAATACTGAGGGAGCAGGCAATTATTCTTCCATCAGAGTCACAGGGTTTTCAGTGCGTATGGCTTCAGTGCTACTTCAGGACAGACAGCATTTGTTTTTGGCTGAAAGTGCGTAGAGTCAGGGTTGGTTCAAAGTCCCTGTCTTTGCCTGCATGATAGCCATGAGCTGCAGTTAATTGATACATTTAAGAAGCACTTGTCAGTCAGTGTGGGAAGGACCTTGGCAAGTGACTGGAACTAACTTGAAACATTGAAAACTCGTGAGTCAAGCTTTATCTGATGCCTCTAATCCTAGAATTAAAAAAAAAAAAAAAAAAAAGAAGCAACAGCCAGGGTTTCCATATTTTCCTGCTGAGGATTAAATCTTCAGAGCTCTTGTCTATAAGGTGTTCTGCCTGAAAGCTGAACTCTTTAGGTGATCAAATGACTCTGGAAGCTAAGACTTTTTAGATAAAGCACCAATTATTGCCAGGGATGGTACATTCGTAATCACTGGAAACAGCAGGCAAAAAATATGTCCCAGAGGAGCTATTATGGCACGTAAGCTCATCTCTAGTGTGAGGTGTGCACTGTTGTCTGTGAGCAGAAGAGAGACTTGGTCAGGTAACTTGTGCCTACCAAACAGGCCCTTGTATCTTTAAGACATCCCATAAACCACATGGCCTGGAATCAGTCCCTGTGTGAACAATTTTTTATAGTGAACTTGTGCCCTGTTCCTTATGCATTTCACATTTTTCTGTAATATTTCAGCCTGTAAGAAGCCACTCAACGTATTAATGATCAGGAAATAATAACGTTCTCAACCCAGGGCCAAGTATCCTCTATCTCCCTGCCATCTGTAATAACAGCGTGCTTAATGGATGTGTGTGAGATGGGCTCTTAGGAATCCTCAGGGAAATGCAGAGCTACGCTTTAGGCAGAGTTGCTCAGCTGTTGCTGGAGAATTTAAAACTCTTTCCAATTTTTCGGTGCCAATTTGGTGACTTTCCCAATGACGTCAGTCTCTGTTACCTGCAGCAGGTTCTGTCTTGTTTGCTGCCTCAACTGGGAGCTGATTTCTCTGTTGGCAGAAGTGTGCTGCGTGCACATTCTATGAGCCTCCCGCGGCGCAGATTGATGGTGAGCATTGAGAACCAAATGGTTGTGAAGTCTCCTAGCAATTGCCATGCATGATGGAGGAGGCTGTCAATCAGCAGTCAGCAGCATCAGTGTTATTTTATATCAAATACACTGGAGTGACTGACTATGCTTGTAAATTGCCACTGGGTATCAACTGCAGTTGGCCCGATCACTCGCTGACAGCCTTGCTCTGTACTGCCGTTATTGCGTTGTCTGTGCTGCATGCCTTTTGTGGATGTAAAGGCAATGTATGGTATTGCCTCCCAACCCAAGAGAATCCCATTTTGAGGGACACTTTTCAGAGTGATTGGTTGCAACCATTAGACCTAACACATGGCTTGCTCTGCCATCTAATCTGTCTTCAGTTCTTCAAGACACCAGCACTAAAGAAAGCGCAGCTACTGGGCTTGATCTAGGAATCACAGACTAAAAGCTGATGGCCTTTGTTAAGTGGTATGAGCATAATGGCCTCCACTAGGCATTAATCACTATGAGACTTTGAACACAGGGACTTGGGGTATTTTTCAGAACCCTGTCAATTGTGAGCAATGTGTCCTTGGGCAAGCTTTGTCTTTTCTCTGTGACCCCCCCTGCTCCCCACTGAATAAAGCATGTAATAATACTGAAGTGCCTTTAAAGACTTGCTCATAGATGAATGAGTTCTTACTGCATTTTTTTGAGATCTTTGGATGCCAACTGCTGTTTTACTGTGAAGTAGTATTGATTATTATCATGCATATATAATACAGTAAGTTGTTACTCATTTCCTTATTGCTTCTCTTCTCTGACATGATCCTTGTTAGGTGCCTCAGGGGGCAGGTTAATAAATCTGTCTCTTTATATTAAATACTAAGGGAAGTGTTACCCTAAGTACAACCCCACTCACTATCCTAACAAAAGCCCGTCCGTTTGGCACAGGGCTCCAGGGCACTGTTCCAGCAGGTCTCCTGAGCATCAGGCTGGAATTCTGCAGTGATAGATGTTTCCTTTCTGCTGCTGCTGCTGCGTTTTGTAACTGTTAGTCTGACCTGGCATTGCTACCTATCACAGAGACAGGTTACTTTTTTTTCCAAGTAATCTCACAATGCTTATTTTTATAGGTGCATTGAAGACAATGATCCTGCTTCTGAAGGGGAGATAAGGAAGAGAGAAAGACTGAGCTGCTGGCTTTTAACTTGCTGACAAGCTTCAGATGCCACAGCGATGAGGACCATGTATGAAGACAGATCTGTGCCATGACTGGTAGGAGAGTGAGCAATTGAGCAGCTTTGGTATGAATAGTGACCTTCTCAACACGAAGCGTACTGAATGATATTGTGCGAACAAGGCTTAAGACCCAGACTCACAAAGGTGACAAAGTGATGCTGAATTCAGCAGCCCTGGAGTATCTAAATACCTTTGTAGATGTGAACATAAATGCCTTATTTAATATGAATTAACATGACTGGAAAAGTGATGTGTTAGCACAGTGGAACATGCTCTGTCTGAGGTTGTATCCCCTCTTCCCGCTGTAACTGCCATTTTGTATTACGAGTAGCACGTGTTGCCAGCCTTGCCCCAGGCAAGGTTAATGAATTCCATCTCCTCTCATCTGCCCAGCTTCAGAGAGCTGCACCATCTCACGTTGAAGGATCGTCACCAGGAAACTGTCACAGGGCAGTCTGGAGCCATTGGCTTCGATTGTCTTGCCATGGTTGGCCAAAAGCCTCGGTCAACAGATCTGCAACACAGGGGTGCCGGCATGGCAGGTGTCACAGTCACTTCTCAGCCCAACACGTGGCAGAAGGCTGAACAGAACAGGGAAGCCAAAAATTGCCGTCTGGAGGCAGGGCAGTGAAGGAGAGAGGGGAAGCAGGATGCTGCCAAGCCTTAATACCTATAAAGCTCAAGATCACACAGGGAGACTACTAATATAGATTTTCAGATAGTTGCTTTCCTCTTTCCTTTTGTTTCAAATATTTTCTAGTTCCTGTCTCCAGTAAGAGCAAAGCTGGCAGAGCTGTCAGGCCTCCTCTCTCCTCAATGCCCCACTGGTCAGATTATGTATGAAACCCGGATTGGAGAAGCAACTGTAGCAGTTTTACCAGCTTTTCGCCACCCTAATGCCAACCATGGTGTGTGAAGGACTTGTTTTATGACTCTGCCATCGTTTCCCATAGAGAGAGGAATTTTCATTTAATATTAATCTCCCCTCTGTGGATTCAGGATGCTTCTGACACTGTATCAATTATTAAAACAGGTTTTAGAAATTTCCAGGATTAAAGAGATTAGTTTCTTGTTGATTTTGGTAATTCCTCCTACTTTTGTATCTCTGAGGCTAGGAGTGCGACACAGCTACTGAATTCCTGTTTGCTCAGAGTTCACCCTAGTCATGGGCAATATGGAAGTTCTGTTTCCATGTATAATTGCCACCTTCATGCCTGAGTTGTAACCAGCTCCAGCAGGCTGGATGTTGCTGAAGTAATTGAAGACCTTTTAGATGATGTTAGGTGAGCAATCACTTGTACCACTACAGGCAGAATACTAACTGTATGTTTGTGTGTACAGTTAGGGTCTTTCTGCAGTATTTAAATTAGGAAAGTAAATTTAAAAGAGAAAACATTTGCAGTTTTCCTCTGTGATGGCTTGTGCTTCTCATCTGCATAAAATGACCGCTCCCTTTTAGCAGACAGTGGAGGTGACTCCGCTGTCAGATCAAAGAACCTCGCATGCTACTGTCCCAAATTTAAAGAATGTCTGAAAATCATCAGTTGTCCCCTGCGCGCTGTCTTTGTTAGGTGTAGAAGAACCCCTCACCTGCTCCAGCCTGCAAGTTAAAATCAGAACTGCAACTGTCACTTTAGAAAATCTAGAAAGAAGGATTTAAAAGACAAATCAAAGAGCTTTAGGCATCAAGAAACAGAGAGGTGTATGAAATATACATGAAAACACCAGAAACCCCTCAATCCCAGCATTATCTGTCTCCCTTTGAATCATTAATTCCTGATTTTTTGCCACCAGGGGAAGTGAACTCCTTAAACGTGTTCTTTCACTGGGGCTTCCCTTTGGTAAGCAGGACTGCCTGAACAGTCCCACTCTTCTCTCCGGCTGAATGGAATGTTTGTGGCTTCCTATGATATCCCATAAGCATACCTTTGCCTTAATTAACTGGTCAGATTATCTTGCTTAACAAAGGAAGACTCAGTGATATTCATATCTAGAAACAAGTTTCTGTAATTACAAATAAATCAGGAAAAACTCTCGGTAATCTTTTCTTGCTAAATATTCACTGTTAGAAGGAATCGGAAGACCCATTATTTTTCTTCCCAACTGTTTCATGCTGCATGATAGACTTTATCAATCAGCCCCAGAAACCAATCTTCTCCCAGTCTCCAGCACAGTCATCATCAATCAAATGTGTAAGCAATGGTGCTAGAGCCTCACTGCAGCCTCTCCTTCGCTAGCAAGTGTCACAGCTCAGAGGGAGGTGGAGACGTGCATTTCAAACATCGATCATTCTCTCCTGCAGCAGGATGATGATGGGAGGAGAGGGAGAGAGAGAGATCACGTGTTTAAAATGTTTTATTTTTGTTGTCAGTGTCTCTGGCCAGAAACTGATAAGCTGCAGGAGCTGCGAGCACGGAGAAGCTGGCATGAATGGTGTGTGGGAGGAAGGTCAGGATGGGAGTAAAACAAAATGTCTTGGTTTTGCTACCGTTATTTGTATTATAGAGGTTTTACAACCTCTTAGTTTGCACGTTCTGCCCTCCTAGTGCAAACACCTTTATAAAAGTCAGGATCATTATCTTTGTTTTCTAAATGGAGAAAGTGAGGAAGGTATAACTTGCACAAAGCAAGCAGACCCCAGACGGAGGGGAGAAAATAACTCAAGTTTCCTGTGAGGTAGAATAGCACTGTCCCCAGGTTGCTTTGCCTTCCTTTTCTAGGAGAGAATGAATCTGAGATCAGGATTTTGCTGGGTAGATTATGCTATGATCAATACAGGAAGGAAACAGCTTTCCCAAAGGCCCCAGCATTCTTTCTATTTCCTGAGCTCTTTGTCATTTTAGGTCGTCAGTTGTCATATGGTCTTCCATCTCAAAGCTTTATTTTGTGCTTCATACACACATACAAGAAATGTGTTCCAGCTGCACATCACTGTGAGGTGACCCAAAGTGAACCCTGGAGAAGCAAGGTGCTTTCTCAAATGTATTTCATTTTGTAAGATCAAGGAAAGAAGAAAGAAAAGACAAATACCAGAATACTGATTTATTTCTTATATTTGTTTCATACTTCATTGATTTCACTTGATGTTCCTAATTTACACAAACGAAAGGTAAGACTTAGTCTCCTGGGTCTAGTTTTCTACCCATTTTTACAGACTTTGTCTGCAAATCATGCCTGTAATGTCTGCAAGGGAGGCAGAGTGTGTGTTTCTTTCTGCCTTACGTCCTGAAACACTCTTAGTTCCCCTTCCAGGCACTGGGGGAGTTTCCTCACGTGAGGTTTCTTTAAGCCATTCTTAGATGCTGAGAATATAATTTCTGTGTGTTTCTAGTAATCTGCATTAACTGCTTGGAGAACTCCGTCTGAGGCTGCATGGCCAGCTGAAACATGGCTCCTTGTCAGGTTTAAGCAGGCTGAGAATTGAAATGCAGGCCTTCACCATCCTCAGCATTACTGCGCTGTGGTCTGACTGCCCCTGGCTAGGCTGAGGCAAGCTGCTTGTGTGGAGCTCTGCTGGATGTTGTGCTAGGATTTGAGTTTTGCTTCAGGAATTTTCTGGAAAATGTATGAAGCCTGCAGCTAACCAGCTGCCTGTATGTGCAAAGCGTAAATGACAGACAGCTCAGAGCAGGAGTGCAGGCTTAGGATGATGGTGAAGAGCAGTATGCTTCTGTCTGACCCTGTGAATCAGAGATGCTAAATTAGGGCAAAGTAAATCGTTTGCATACATACCTCTGCATTTAAGTTATATGTACTATCTTGAGCTGGAAATGCAACAACAAGCAGATTTTTCAGTCTTTTCAAAACTTGCACTGTGAGCAGTCCTATGTGCAACATGGAAGCAAGGTACCTCATTGGGTGTTACACTGGACGATTGTTTGGCACCTCTTATCCAACAGTTTCCCATCTTTGTTGGTCTGGTTTCCTGCTGATCTCAATTCTCCAAATCACAGCAAAGCTTATCCCTTCCATCACTAGGCTTCTTAAGAACAAAGAGTGTGCATTTTGTCTAAAATCACATGGGGAATTAGTAGCTCATGTGCACAGGCTTCCCCATTGCTGCTTCCTCAGGTACTGATGTGCCGTGCTCTTTGAATCTCGTCCCGCTCCTTCATCATCTATGCAGAACAAGCTTTCTGTGGGATGAGGGCAAGGCAACGTTAAGGATGAAGGGCCCAGGATGGATGGAGGTACAATGGTAATTTAGCTGGCAAAGAACATCATGTAGAATCAAGTCACCTCACACTTCCATGCCTTTCTGTCCTTTTAAAAAAAAAAAAAAAAAACCCTCTGGGTGCTGGTTTACCCTAATTGGCTCTTCATTCTGGCAAGCCAAAGAGAGATCAGCTTCTTTTTCACTGCCTTTGTGTCCCTGCTTCCTGGCCTAACTTAGTTTAGTCTTCTGTGAAATTGTTTTCTCTGTAGAGGCAGAGTTGCCTCGTCTCTTGTAATTCTGCTAGAATAATCCTTGGCTCTGTGCTAGAAAAGTGCTGAGCATACTCATTGAAGGGAACACTGGGGAAACATAGGCATCTGCACACGTACACCTTAGCGCTGGGGGAACTCAGGCAACTCGGAAAACATTGAAGATTTGCAAATATCTTTCTTTCCTTTAACACTTGCTGTGTGGTAAAGTAGAAAAGGCTCAGGAAGCAGTCTGCCAGGGAGGGCATGCCAAGTGAGCAACAATAGTGGGACACTGAAGGCAAATGCAGGGGGAGCAACTACTTTGTGCAGAGACTTACCACATACAGATCAGGGTGGTTTGCAGGTGGCGCATGTAGACGCCTGGGGTAGCTTAGCAGCACCGCGGAACACAGGGCACCTAACTGTTGACCTTACCCCTGTTAGTTCAGGAGGTTTTGTCCCACAGTGCTTATGATGTCAACTGATGGAAATAGTAACCTAGGACTTATCTGTCTGTGTGACTGTGCTGCAAGAGAAACACTCTTAGTCCTAGTTATATAACTAAAGAAAGGATCTTCATCAACATCCTGTGACCAAGATAAGCGTTGCCCTCAGTTTTACGCCGAGATACAGAGAAGTACAGCACAGATCCAGCAGCAGACCTTACAATTTCCAACTTACCATCTGAAGCCCTAACCACGAGGTGCCAAACCCAATGGAGGCATAGCTATTAAATGTGTGTGATTTAGGGCCAGAGGGGAATGCAGTGGTAGGCCTCCTTCATACAACCAACTGATTCTTTTTCCTTGCTAGATAAATGATGTCTGTAATACTGAGCTTAACAACTCCCAGTTAGGCTAAAGAGCATCTCTGTGCTGGGAGTTAGCCAACAGCAATTTTCAGATGTTATCGACGTAGCTTACAGTTGCAGCCCTATCACACCAGAGTCCTGGCAGACAGTTCATTGCTCCCTGTGGAGAGAATGGGACTTCTTTCAGAGTTTGTTGTCACTGTATCAGTATTGTGCCTCAGGTCATCAGCCGTGCTGATGGCAGTGCTCAGGAAGCTGCTTATCCTGTGGTCAGATTGTTCTGTAATTTCCAGTTATTGTCATCTTCTATTAGCTTCTGAATCCTGGCCATTGCCAGCAAGGAGACTGGAGGTAGGTAAGCATGATCCAGTTAGTATGGCAGTGCCCACATGTACCCTGGTCATAACTGGTGATGCACTGAACCTGAATGAAATCTGTGGTTGTAATAGCCAGAATAGATCTAAATCAGAAATAAAAATAACATGGCTTGGGACAGAAAGGTGTAGAGCAGGAACCCACAAATAGGGAGACAGCAATTGCCATGCAATTATGGGGTCTGTCACTTAACATTTGTAATGTGATGGGTGTCCTAAAAGATGAGAGGTTGTCATTTACTTTATAGATATGCTAATTTGTTACGCTGACAGACAAAAGTCCCAACTCAGACAGTCATTGTAACTGATTAAACAGACAAACCAATCAACAAACATGGCAGATGAGGAATTTTAATGCGAAGAATTAAATATATTAGTTAGAGTGACCTTGCAGTCGTTCTCCATTGAATTTTGTTTTATATCAGAGCCTGAGCAGGAAATTACAAAGCACCACAAGGAAGGAATGACAATTGTGCCAGGGTTCCATAGCAGCCTTCATTCAGAGGGAGACTTAGGTCAGATGTTGAAAATTCTTTGCTCAGAAGGCGGTGAGGCCCTGGTCCAGTCTGCCCAGAGAAGCTGTGGATGCCCCATCCCTAGAGGTGCTCAAGGCCAGGCTGGATGGGCCCTGGGCAGCCTGATCTGGAGGGAGATGTCACTGCCCAGGGCAGGAGGCTGGAAGTGGATGACCTTCAGGGTCCCTTCCAACCCAAGCTGTTCTGTGATACTAAGGAAACGCACAGTTCAGTGGTTGAAAGATTTTGTGTTTTAGTTAAGGTTAACTCTTGTCCATCTATCTACTTGGTCTTTGTCTTGCTCATTGGAGGTGTTTTATGCTATGTTTAAAGTAATATGAGGAAGTCTTTTGTACAACCCTCAATTTTTAGTTTTAGTTTGCTTCTTCACTTCTAAGCAGCACAAGTATGGCGCATCTCCTATTCTGCTTTGTAGCTTTAAATGCAGTGAACTGGGCAATGCATTTCCTGTCTCCCTCGTTCATAAAGCCATCTGGGTGCATCAGCTGTGATCGATCGTTTCAACGTTTTGCCTTCTATCCTGGAAATGCAGCTTTCCCTCCCCTTTTAGATAAAAGCTGCTAGTATTTGAGTCTCCGTTTTGGTCAACCAGGCCATCAAGCATAAGACTTCCTGACAGCATATTTGTGTTGTGAACATGTGACATTGCTCCTTGCTTCACTACACCAGACAATAAATATTGTGGAGCCAGAGCAAGAAATGAGAAGGGAATTTACAGTGCATAGCATCGTATGGCTTGTCGGCTAGGCTCATCTCTGGGTTAGTGCTGTTCAGTTCAGAGAATTTTCCCAAGCAGTCAATCTGCTCCAATGGCAGACATGCAAGACTGGAATTTCAGCTCTGTATTTTTTTAACTCACTCTTCTTCAAAATATTTAGAAGAATGCTTAGCACAGGGTTCTGGGGATTTATAAAAAAGCATGGTTGCAGAGAGTGAGGAGAATTTTGACTTCAGCTCACTTCGTATTGAGCTTCTAAGCCTATCCAGCTTTCAGGTGGATTTGGCTAACAGCCAGGATGAGAATGAAGTCAAACCTGATTTACAAAGGTAAAAGCTGAGGAAAACTGAGGGAAGGTCCCCAGCAATGTTGTGTGAGTGAACAGATGAATTTATTTGAAAAATTCAAGGTAACTTATTTAAAAAACAAAAAAAGAAAGCAAACCTCTTTGAATTTTAATTTAAATTTAAAAACTCCATTAGTTCTTAGCTCAACACAATGCTTGTGCACTTGGAGCAGTACGACAGCCAATGCTTCTACAAGGCATGAGGACTAGGAATAGAAGATAGTATTGGTAATGCTGTGCGTCACTGCGTCCCTCACCACGAGATTTCCTTTGGTTAAAGAAGCAATGAAGCTCTGAGGGGTTAACCGTTCAAAATTTCTAATCAGCCTGAGGTTCAGAGCAAACAGTTGGATGCATGAGCTGCTCTCCTTTTTTAGGCAAGTTTTAGTTTCTTTATGGTCATTCTTACAATCTTCCTGTGCACATAAATGGTAGTGAAACCATTTAAGGTCTGTGAGTGCGTTTTGTACAGGATGAAAGGTGTTCAAGCATACAGTAGCTGTGCAGTGGGCTCCCAGTGGAATCCCAAAGTATGCAGAATTTACCTAGTAGATTAAATTTTGAAGAATGTTGGTTTATATGGAAATCAATGAAATTGATCAAATTACTAGTTTTGCTTATTTAGAAGAAAATTAAACCTTATGATATCTGTAATGCCTGATATTTTGGACAAACAAGCTTATAATAACAAAAAAGAATCCTCTCCTCTCTCCGCCCTGTGATATAAAACCATTTACACTTAGAACTGGAGTTTCCTGAAACCAGAATTCAAAGGCAGCCCTGGCCTAAGGAGGTGTGTGGAACGGGGAGTGCAAATGCAATGCCAGTGCTCATATCTCTCTGAACACCTCTGTGGCCTGTTGCCATAGCATCTGAGCTCTTCTGAATCTCTAACCAGTTTTGACTGCAGAGCCCTCCTGTCCAGGTAAGAAGCATTTCTACTGCTTTAGATTCAGTCTTCCTATGGAGAGTTAAATGGAGAGGAGAGGAGGGAGAAAGGTGTGGAGAGACCAAGTAAATCAGTCTCATTTACAAAAAGGTTGAAAATTGAAACAAGGGGAAGGGAAAGAACCAAGTGTTAACAGTAAAATGAGACATGAAGTGCCATGATAAAAATGATGTAGTGTCCAGGCAGCCCAGTGCCTAACCTTGAAAACCCCATGAGTAAAACGTTGCTTAGTGAAGGTGAATCCTTTCACCTAACCTTGTTATCAGCAACATCTTTGCAGATTAGAAAATTATTACTTCTCACTTTCCAGCTCTCGGATGACTTCCTGAATATCTCTGCATAAGGATGGGTAGATTGGATTGGCTTAGGATGAACTGAATTAGCAGAGACATTCCCTAAATCTAGGAACATTGTGCAGTATTATTCTTTTCCAGTAAGAATGTAATGAGGAAAAAATCCTCCCTGAAACAAACAGAGACCTCAATATGTTGCCATCAGGCTGTTTTTTAGCCATTGACCAGGCTGAAGTAGCTGCACTGCAGCAGAAGTGCCTGGAAAAAAATATGATGGCTTCAGCAAAAGTGCAAGTGCTGTAGGAGCAAGTTGCTTGTGGGCGCCTGCCCCATGCTGACTGTGCATTCAGCTCCACACTGCAACCAAGCAGTGCAGGAACACTCACCACCCCTTGTCCACTTTCACTTGGAAGTTGAGGTCTTTTGACTGTGAGGCTGGGTGCTTAGATACCCAGTCAGGAAGGGTCCTTGGTGGGGGCTTTCAGAGCCTGGATAAGATGAGGTGGGGTGGTCAGACCTTGCAGGTCACAGTTCCTTATGTTTCATCCAACTGCCTTTAAAAGGGGACCAGTGTTCAGGCCTCAGAGAACTAGGGGGTTCCTTGCCACAGTCAAAACAAGGAAACAAAAAATGGGTGCTACTGATGGCCAAGGTGCTAGGGCTAAGATTGACCAGAAAAGCCTGTGTGAAGGGAACAAGCGGCACCAGGAATTCTCACTGATCCTTTTAGGATCAGATTCTTTAGCTGGAGAACATGGTAATAGATTATAGAACTGTCTCAGATCATTTGGAAAAAAAAGCTAGACAGAAAAGCAGAAGCATATGGCAATGAAAAAACTGCCTCAAGAAATGGGAAGTAGAGCTTTTCTGTTCTTAATATGTCAGCTTTTGTATGAACTGGCCTGGAGCCCAAGGAAATGGCTTGCTGCTTCCATTTACAAGAAGACCGTGTCTGACCTTTTGATGGCTGAATAAATAAATGCTCCATTATGTCTTACAGATATATTTTCAATATGTTGTCTAATCCTAGATTTATTCATTCACAAATTTGGTAACCTTTTTAACAGAAGCTAGTATCTTTTATCGAGGAATTTCAAAGTGTTCCACACATATCAGTGATTTCAGCTTGTTAAATGTCACTGAAATGGAAGCTAAGGCATGGAGAAATGAAATGAACGTATCCAAATTCATGCTGTGAGTCAGAAACAGAGCCAGAAATAGACGGCGATGAACATACTGGAAATGATGAAAGGTCAGGACGGAACCCAGGACTCACTAGTTAGACGAAGCTGCCTCTTTTCAAGGTAGGACGTTCACTAGAGCTAGGATTCACTGTGTGCGCAAAGAAAGGCTGTTAAAATGGGTGCTCTCACGTTTCTTATGCTGTTCTTGTCTACGCTTTTCTCTCATTTCCCCATCTATGTTTGTGTCTTCTCAGCAGAAGATGCATAGCACTCTGTAACACCTTTCACTGGTAGCTTTGAAACACTGTTACTTTTAACCTTCCCAGATCCATCCTTCAAGTGAAGGATGGAGTTGCCTTAGATGGCTGTTTGATTTTATTTTTCTTGCAGAGGTTCGTATCATGGCTAAGCACGTTACATAAGAGAGTCACTGCTTGATGCAATTTGTGTTAGCTCATTAAGCACAAGATATGATTAACGTGAACACTTCTTTAATCAACCGAAGATGCTGTTACAGACACTTAAAAGCACCATGCTCTTCTGGCTGTTCCTTTTTCCATATCACTTCTCCGCCCAGATCTGCAGGAGAGCAGACAATTCACAGTCTCTGCATGCCAGTGTAGAACAATTTTGAGCCACGGTAGCATTTTCTTTATTCCAATAAAGAATGACGGTCTCCTCAGAATTTCGTTCTTATACCTGCATCTCCCCTGGCTGCCGTGGTGCAAATGTGCCTTTGTGTCCTTCCTGTAATGGAAGTTACTTGGCATCTCTGTGCCCAGACTGGTATTATCAGACCACAGAGCAAGCTAAACAAAGAAACACAGGCACTGCTTACAATTCAGTTTGGCTACTCACTGCAGTCTGGTGATTCTCCATTACCTCTCTGCTCATTATGAATACAGATAACAGACTATCATGAGCTGAGTAGCCTTATCCTTTAGAGATAAAACTAATCTGTGTGCTTAGATCAGCAGCCTTCTTCTTGCCTAATCTCACCTTGGAAAGCACAGTAATTGCAGAAACACAGAGAGGAAGTGAAGAGTAGGGGAGTGAGAACCCCAGTCAACGCCTCCTTCTAATTCTACCCTGTGGGCTTTCTCTGCTTCCCAGCCACATCTCTTCTGAGTATTGTGCGTTTACACTGTGCGTTGTAAGGAATCAGTCCCTTACAAGAATTCTTTTGTTCAAATAAAAGCAGGAATAAACCTTGTGCCTGACCACAAGAATAATCACGCTGGGTGAAAGAACCCCTTGTAGTCAAAGCTTAACTGGTACAACAGGCCCCATGTACAAAGCACTCTCCTTTTGTACTAGATTTCCTGTATTTTCCTGTTTTGACTCGTTTGTGTTTTCTTAGAACAAAAGCAACGTCCCTATCCTCTGATGGCCTTGATGTCAGATGGCTGTCTTTTGACCCTATTCTGCTGCAAACAATGAAAGCAATAAAAACAAGGCTGTTCAAGTTGGTGTTCAAGCTCTAAACCAATTAGGATCAAGCAGATGCACTGTCCTGCTAAAGGCAGGTGTAGCTTGTAAGGGATCTCCTGCCCCTAGACTCTGCACTTTGCAGCAGCAGACAGATCCAGATGCATGTTTCCTAGATGAGTTTCCAGTCTCTCTATGGTCTAAACCAGGCCTTTTAATTTTACTTTGAACTTGTATTTGGAGAGGAATCCAACATGACCTATAATCCAGATCCAAATTTCCGTCTTGGCTGACTTGGCAGCAGGTGTTGCCAAACCGCTATTCCGAAACTCATTGCCACAATCTTCTTGCCTTTGGTGAAAATTAGTAACAACTTTTTGAGACAGTTTTCTGCTTTTAACTCATGCCATTTCAGCCTCCAAATCTGGGCTGAGACTGTAGAGTTATACAGGTAAAAAACAAAAAGCCATCAGTTTCTAAAATCTGTGGCTTAATATTGATTTTGGAGATTCCATGAATTGAAAGAAGCCTCCTGTGCAGAAATCCTCCAGAGATACCATGCTCGCCTCTCCTCTTGCCATATTTTATCGATCTGTGTTTGTGCCATCTGAATGATGGATTATCGCATATCAAACCTTGCAGTATTCATTTAATGCCTTTGAATAAAACATGTCTTGCAGATTAACTGAGCAGTTTTAAGCGAACAACCATTTTCATCTGTTTTAAATTTTCATGGGTACTTTTCTGGAGAACAAGTACATTGTTAATAATTGAAGGGATTGAGACCGTGCTAATCTCTTTGTATTTTAATAAAGTCCTGTTGCACCCTGGTCATCTATTTTTAAAATCTCAGCATTTATAAAAATTCATTAAATTTTATTTCTCTCCCTTTGAAATGAGTAATCCTAAGATTACATGGGAAGAAGTGATTGTTTATGTACCAAGGAAATGGAATTTCATAGTGTCTAGGTAGCTATAACCGTGTCTTGTGATGGATTCAGTGGATGAGAGCAACATTTTTCAGTGGAAGCAGATAAGCACTGGGAGAGCAAGTTTAGAAACGGGGAGGTGGAGGGAGAAGGAAGCAGGAGACTAGAAGAGGAAGGATAGGGAAGCAGATTTGTCATAGAGTGGAATGGGCATATGAAAAAAGACAAAGCGTTGGTAGGTAAATAAGTAGAAATATGTGTACACAGATGAATGCATTCGTCTCTAGAATATGTTTTACTCATTCTGTCTTTTCATCCTTCCATCTACAATGCTGTTTCAGTGACCTGTGCAATTCTTTCTCCAGTTTACCTTTTGACTTCTGTCTCTTACTGTCAATCCTTTTCTTTTTCTCAGACTCCAGTTTGAATCTTCTCTGCCTCTGCTGAGAGCTTCTCAAAGCTTGACTTTACATGGTCCTATTTCTCTGTTTCAAATACAATTACTTCTTTACACACAGCCCCAGGATTACATTTCAAAGGAGAAGAGAAAACCCAATATGTACATGATTTCTTTTTATCATTTTCAGGACACTGTCAACCCTTAGAGTGCTGGTCTCAAAACTAATGTGTTTCAGCA
>VXAV01011367.1:121315-213729 GCA_013399715.1 Alectura lathami | reverse complement strand
CAGATTTCATTAAGTTTGGTAGTAGGATAGAGCATGTTAGGTACAGGAATCTGATAAAGAGGTTCCTGAAGGCCCCCAAAAATAATGTGCGTTAGTGTTATATGGCCAGAACAGCAACTGAGTGAAGAGGCTTTGGCAGCAGTAGTGAAAAAAAAAAAATAATAATTGCATTAGGTGCCATCGTATGAGGAGGTTTGTGCTCACAGAGAGGGGTTAGTTCCCTAACTGTGCGTTAGTGCAGATTTTGGTGGCCCATGGATCTCTGCTGATTCCAGCCACCCTCAAGCTGTTCTGCTGTCAGTGCTATGATCTGTAATTGCCCTTTTGTTGGAAGGGACTGTGATAAGGAGCAATAACCAAACACTGCCATGAACTGAGATCTCTGCCTCCTCCAAGAAATCTCTTTGAAACGTTGCCTCTTTGATATTTGACTGTCCTCTGCGTAATCTGTGCCAGGTTATTAAAACCACTGAAAAGATGCTGAAATGCTGAGATAAGTCAGTGTATTGGTGGGAGGAACAGAAATTGGACTGGGCAGCACAGCTTGGGTTGAGATTGACAGACTTCTGTGTGAGTGATTTCAAGCAGCAAGTTGTGGAAACCTGCTGTGGGAAGGAGCTTAAAATTGCTCTGCATTAAATCTTCCTCTAGAGGAGAAAATCTTCTTTTTTCACAATTATAATCAAGTTTCTGCTCACTGTTTACTGATGAGCTCATGGTGGAAGATGGAAAAAGGCAGAATAAGTGCACGAGATAGATTTCTAAATGGTGCTGCTGTTACCACCCTAAGCAGGTTGGATTTGGTGAGTGTTTAGGGTGAGGCTTCTCCAAAAAATGTTACTGTGTTGCTAGAAAGGGTTTTCAACAAGAACATCAGTGTATTAAGTACCACTAATGAAGTCCTTGGCAGAGCATGATCACAGAGGTGACAGCAGTCAGGGCGGTTGGATTAGATATAAAACAGGGTGTCTGAGTACCAGTGATCTGGGATGCCTTCCCATCTGCAGGCTAATATTCCTCCTATCTGTATTCCCCCTGGATTTGCTCAAGGTAGAGTTCCTTTCACTTCCAATTTCAGACTGTGTAGCATCATCCTTAAATAGATGTCATGTTCCACCCAAGGTGGAACGTGCTGCATCTCAGTGGTGGATGCGATTTCAGTTTCTGCACAGGAGAGAAATCACATGGAGACTGAGCTAACCTCTGGGCTGTGCTCTAGAAACGTATGCTACTTCTGTGGCAGTTTCTGTGGGAAACTAGTTTATCCATGTGCAGACAGACTCCCAGAATCACACACAGATTACATGGCTATTGGAATATTCAGCGGCACTGAATGCTACCTGATTTACATTTATTACTCCTGCTGTGTCTTCCATTATGGTCCTTGGCCCTTGCATCTAGAGACGGTGAAGAAGGTTCTCTCCTAGGGCAGTAAACAGCTGGCTTGCCCTCCCCTTGGAAGTGAAATAGAGGCCAGCTTACATCTTCCATTATGCATTTGTTTAGAGCAGTTGCCTCCCTACCAGGTCACCAGTCTGTCCCTATGTACCTACTTGTCTCTAAAAGATACGAACTGCCACTTCCCTGCAGTCCAGGCCCAGCTGACTGTGACTGATGGCTTTGCTAAGACCTTGGGAACTTCAGGCCAGTGCTGCATCTCAGAGGAAATAAGGATTTAGCCTTTTTAGAAAACAAATGACTTGTCTGGAAGTTCACTCTCTCTCTGGGGTATAATGCAGTCAGTGCTCTGCTGCACGCACTCCCTGTGGCCATAGGCTGGAGAGCAATGTAAGCCTGGGCTCAGCTGCAAGCTCTTTGTACTTCTGTGACATGGGCTTATTTGGGCTTGAAGTGCAGTGATTTCAGTGCTCTTGTCACCTGGAGCTCCATCCTCCTGATGATCCTATTTTTGCAACTGGCCCAAACTGACCTCCTTTAGTTGCTACTTAACAAATGCACAGTCACATGCGTACCATGAGACATGGGCATGCAATCCCCAAATCATATGTACTAGTCCGTTCTCTTTCTTTCCCTGCTCTCTTCCAGTACACTTGCACACATTTTTACAGTCTGGCAACAAGAATCATGCAGGTTAGATCTCTCCAACACACAGGCTGTCATGGGCACATACTTTATTGCTTGTACATGCAGCCAGACACACAATCCCAAGTTCACAAGCAGCATTACTCAAAAATATTCATACTTCTCTTCCTTTCCTGTGGATATGTGCACGCTCCCCTGCATCACACACCCACTGCCAGCACAGAGCACACATAACTGCGTTTTTATTTTGTCTTACCTAAGATGGACAAAATTAATGAACTGAACTTCACTCTAGGATCAGTAAAGCAGCTGTGGGAATGTTTTGAAATCATGTTACATTCAAGGTCTGTTATTTTTTATATCCCGTTTCCCCAGGTGTATTTTCAGATATGATCTGTGGGTGAACACTGAGCCAGCTGTAACCCTGACAGCAGTGACCCGGATGGTAATCAGCAAAATGGACTAATTGAATAATGTGGAGTTAGAACCAGTGCTTTGCAGAATTCTGTTAGACCCTGCAGTAACTCAGTATAATTTAAAGGTGTTGGGTGAAGTTCACATTCTCCACTTTGATCCCTCACCTGAAAGGGACTCGCATACAGACACCGCAGACAATGTGAGGAAAATGGCCTGGTGCTGCAGTGAGTGTCTGGGGAGATCCTTCTGGGATCACAATAGCTGGATTTATTTATCCCCATAAAATTCTTTGAGGCCCTTGAATAACCCAGGTACACAACTGTACATTACCAGTCAAGAGCCATAGTCAGGGGCAGATCTGCCATATCCCTCGGTAGTCAGAGCACCATGATGGTATTTTTAGGGCTTTCCATTAGTTTATGGGGCTCCTCTGTGCCCCAGAAAGGGTGGAACATACAGCACGTTTGTGCATGCTTTTTGCTCTGCTCTGCTCTCAACTAATCCAGGTTGTTAAATGAAACCTCATTTCATACGTAAGTGCTGCAGCTGGCAGGCTAGGGGTGTTGCATTGTTGCTCACTGGGATGGGGACTGCAGTAGGATGGGGTGCCCATGGAGCAGGGTGTCTCTGTGCCAAGGGCCAGCATGGCTCTGGTAGAACATGATCAGCAGAAGAGACGTTCAATGAGTCAGCCCACATAGAGAAATGTCAAACATCCGTAGGAAGAGTGTCACAATGATTGCTATAAAAGGAGTGAGGAGCTAGCTCAGGCCTTCCTGCCCATTGTGGCCCCAGTGAGCACACAGGGCTGAAAGGCCAGGCCCAGTGTGGGCAGCAGAGATCTGTTCTGACCGTTAACTGAGGCCTGGGCCAGAGGTGAGTGTGGGAGGATGTGATTCAGGCACCCCTGTGGCCTTTGTTGCTGGGAGCTTTGGATCAGCCAAGCTGCAGCAATAGAAAGCGACGATCGCAAGCAGAAAAAACCTGTCCTTGAATGGGAAGGGGCGTTGGCTTTCTGTCATTAACCTTTGAAACTCTCTTTGGCAGCCCTAGCAAGGAGAAAAATAATGAGCAAAGGCCAGTGATGTCGCTTTGCAGAGAGCATTCCAGCCAACTGATTTATGGGGCAACTAAATAATTCAGCCTGCCTCTGCAACGCTGTATTCTTTCTCTGGCACCAGCGCTGAGATTTGCCCGGGGAATATGGGCTTAGAGCAGTTGTTTGACAAGCTCGTCTTCCTCACTGTGCCTGGGATCTAGAGCCAGGAGCAGACAGGGGAGAACAAGTGAAGAAGGCAACTGAAAGTAGCAGCAGAAAGGTGCTGCTGGTGGGAAGTGTTGAAAATTTGCTGGTAGAAGTGGAAAAGGTCGGCCTCATCCTCTCTTGCTAAGCACTCTGTCCGCAAGAGCTTAGCTCATCCTGTGGCTTGTGCTCGTTGTCCCTCTGCCTATAGGCATGTCTGCATCAGGGCAGCTATGCTTGCCTGACTTGTTGTCATATTTAAGTGATAAAACCGAGTTTGGCAATGTGATGTTGATTAGAATGGAGTTTAGGGGTGGGATGGAGTTGACGGGTGGGATTTACCACCTTCCAGTTAGCATAGATAATACTGCCTAAAACCACATTTTTCTGAAAACTTACTTTTGTCTATGTTTTGCCTTCAGCAAACCCAGACAGTGTTCAGTTTTTTAGGTGCTTGGGACTGCTACACATTTCATTACCTTATGCTCCATCTTAGCCATTTAGCTATTTATTATTGCTATTGATATCCTTTGGCTTATATTTTTCTTCTGGCAAAGGAAGAACCAAAGGACGCTTTAAATCAGGGCCAGACATTGTTGCCATGAGTTAAAAGTCACACTCACCTTCTGTCTAGAGACTGAGTAACTGATGTTTTTTCATTTCGAAGCACAGGGTCCTGCAGCCCTGTAACTTCTGTCCTGAAGTCAAAAGCTCTGGAAGACTTGTCCAGTTGATGAGGGTCATGTGAGAGATCTAAATAAGTCCAAGCAACTTTTTAGCCAGCAAAATTCTTGCAGGGTCTGCAAATGATCCAGGAATAGTTCTTGGATGAACAGGGAGCCCAGAGCGATGCAGGGTAATTGCCAAGGACAAGACCAGGTCAGTCCAAGCCTGGAGCATCCATCAATTCAGCCATGGTAATTCCAGCAGATATGCACAGCTTTGTCCCTGCTTGAGAGCAGAGACCGAGGGAACTTCTTAACTGCAGGTCTGAAGAGCTTTCTCCGGTACATAATCGCTTCAGCTATGGTGATTGTTTGCGTGCTGCTAACTCCAGTAAGTACAACAGCTCCAGGAATGCTACAGCTGTAGCGTTGTGTTGCTCCTAATAATGAGTCAATCTGTGGATATCACAGCCACCAGTGTGAAAAACGTTTTGAGACTGCATTCAAAGGTCCATCAGAGGATAGTGTTTTGGAGGGAAAAGTCAGGAGAGAGAAGAGGACACTGAAGTATAGGCCCAAGATGTGGGGTTGGCTGACAGCATGCTTTTGTCAAGGTAGTCTGGATGGCACCTGACATTTCACAAAGCCATGAAAAGCCAGAAAGTAAACAAGCCTCATTCATTCCAGCAAAGGGCAATGTGCTTAGCTGCCAGCTTCTGCTCTGTTCTTTAGCTTTCCCCCGTATTGTCTGAGGACTTCATCATCATAAACAGCTTCACAAATTGCATAACGGAGTTTTAAAATATTTAAAGAATAGTTGAATGGTAAGTCATATTCCATGGAGGGAGTGAGTCTTTTTCTTCCCTCCTTCTTTCCATTGCCACAGATCCCTCCTTTTCTACTCCTCCCACGTCTCCTTGTCTCTGTTCCCCCAATGTCTTTCTTGCTCTCTGCTGCTGCCCCGCTGTCTCTCTCATATGTCCTCAGCTTCTCACTCTGCCAGACAATACACATGCCTTCCCAATGCCTCCAGTGTTTAGCACAGTTATTCTCCTAGCTGTTGTGAAGGAAGAGATTTGGGGTGGAAAATTTAATGAGGTGATCCATAAGCCAGCTGTTTCCCATTTGTGTTTGTTTCTTGCTGGAACGAGATGATTTGTACATCCACTTGGCAAACTGAGGGACACTGTGCCAGTCTGGCTCTGTGGCACATGCAGACTTCCACGTGCTTTTGCTCATGTCTGAGTTTAGGGGTGCAGAGCTGTAACCCTGGGTCACAGCTAAAGGCAGGCTAAGCCCTACCCTGGGCTATGCCCAGCATAAGGCTGCCAGGAAGAGATGCACAAGCAGGGCGCCTTGCAAACGGAGAAGAGCAGCTTGAGAAAGCAGCTGACTCTGAAGAGCACACGCAGCAGTGACAGACATTATATGCAGAGGTGCCAAATCATTTCTGCAGGCTATTTCAGTTCAGGCACAGGGTAGCAAAACCACGCTCCCTCATAATAACACACCGTGCTGAGGAGCATTGGGAGTGGATGACAACACAGCCAGAGCTGCTTTCTCACTTTTCATGGGGCTAGGCTGTTGGCCCACCCATAATATTAGGACGTGTTGCATTGTTAGATACGAAGCATCATTTTCAGGCAGTGAATTTATTTTCAAAAATGGACTTGCAGTCTGTTCCTGTTTGTGGAAGGGTCCCTTTCTGAATGACCTGAACCAAAAAACCTTCAGACTCATCTGTCGAGACTAGACACAGCTCTCCCACTTCAGAGAGTTTAGTTTCTTTCTTGATGCTAAATTATTGGAAATTCAAACCAGGCAAAAGTCAATATAACAATAAGGATTGCTTTATTACTTAACAAAACTACCCAGAGTTATAATCACAGTGAAGAATAACTTGGGAGTGCATGTTTAAATATCGTGCTCCAGGATGTCAGCCTCACCGTGTGCATTAAGGGTAAGATGTGATGCGATGTTGGAGATGTGTTACTCCATATGCAATGGGGTAGGAGTTCAGGTTACTTCCAAAAAAAGACCAGACCTTGGGCCCTCTGGACAGACCACAGATTTAATACTGTTGGACAATCCAGGTGGTGCAGGGCCAGATGCAGCCAGCCTCTGCAGGGACATCATTGCTCCCAGGCTGCCCTTCACATGCACAGGAAGATCTGGGGGGGGATGCAACATTCTTATCCAATGGCTGTCAGCCTTCTGCATAAAGGACAACAGGTGCAACAGTGCCAACATTCTCGCTTGAAACTAATCCAGCACAGGTATGTGAGGTGAGAGTAGCTGCACAGAAGTCACAGCTCCTTCCGAAGAGTTCAGGAATGGTCTGCGTTTGGCCTTCTTGCCTGGGCTGTCCATTTCTGCTCTTCTCCTGTTGGCCTGTGACACCGAGACTATGCAGCATGGAGAAACTCTTTCTCTGGGCCAAGGATCAGCCTGAAAGCAGTCTCCAGTCTTCTGTGTTTCAGCTGCCACTGTTTCAGAGGTTTCCTGTTACAGGAACCTGGAATTCATTCTGTGCTAGCCACGCCTGTGGTAATAGCACTGCTAAATTCAGTGCCACTGGGATCTTTCCTCCTGCTGGAGAATCACCATGGAGACCCCAATGTGACTGTACCCAGCACACCTCTTGGCCCTGGCATTAATCCTTTTGCAATGTACCACAAAGTCAGGTTTAGCTTGGAGGAGTGATCAAATAAATATGAAAACTGCTCCCAGAGGAGGTAAATATTCGCTAGACAAGCAGAAAGAAAAGCAATAATATACCATGTAAGCTACTGCCTGTTATTAGCTCAGCTCCCTTTTCTCCTCTTGTAAAGTATTGTTTCACTGCTATATTAATCTTTACTCTGAAGCAAATTAAAGCAGGGACAGTTGTCAGAGTGTTATTAAGAACATCTGTTTAATTAGGGCTGCCTTTGCATCAATTTGAGAGAGAAATGTAACACCCCTGTTCATGCACTCCTGCTGTCTCACTCCCCCTTCCTACCCTTCCCCAGCTATGTTGTGTGCTGGAGAGAACGTGCACTGAATACAGGAGCACCTGGGGCCTTTATGACATTCCATTTCATCTGCTTATGAGAGGTGTCAGCTCTTCCTGTTAAAGCTGTGGAAGGAGGCAGGGCAGGCAGGGAGATATAGCTGTCGTGGGTTTTTTTAGTGATCTCTGTCTTGAGAGCCTCTATCCCTACTTTCTTCCCCTCAGAAAACAATTTGGAATTCTGTAAAGTGATCACAAATAACTATTCATTATCATTAGCAATTTGCCATTCCAGGCCAGCCTTTCATCTGGGAATCTCAGAGCAATTTTGCAAATGCTAATTAATTGAGACTACTTCACGAAGTAGTCTGTTAAACTCATTTTACAGGGGTAACTCAAGGCTAAGAGATACAAAGCGACTTGCTTGTGTCAAAGGTGATGCTGACAGTGGAACCCAGACTTCCCAGCTACAGGCTGCGTGTTGCAACAGCTCCACAAGGGAGGCTCTCAAGCTCTCCCACCTCCACTACAACACTCTGGTTGGATGATGGCGTTCCCAGGACACCCACACAAGGCAGTGCCAGGAGGTGATGAAAAGAAATCACCAAAGGTTTGGCTTCATCCACTTCTTTATCTGGGTGAGATGGCTCTCAGAAGGTGGGCCCAGTTGTAAGGATAGGGTACAATGGTCTAAATGCAGTCTGCCTGTGATTGCTAGAATTTGAAGAGAGGTTTAGGATTTCTCTAAATATACTCTGCTCTTCCTTAAGCACTTGCTGCTGGTCTTTGTCAAGACTGTGATGCAGGATGGCTTTTGCTCTGACCCATTTGAAACAGTCCTTTCAGTCTTATTCCTGCCTATCTGTCTTTCTCCACATAACTCTGCTTTTCTATGTGTCTCCAGATTGCAACATCTGATTGTCTAGGCACCATTCCTTCGGTATTTATGTAGCCACTTACCCAGGCAGCCAGCAGTGAATTAATCCTTATGTCTGCAGCCTCAGCTGGGAGAGGCATCGACTCACAGATTCCAGTCCAGGAGGCCAAGAGCTTGTTTGTTACCTGTACAAATAAACTTCATTTGGGGCTGCCCAAGATGTCAAGCGTGGTTTAGTGAACTAACATGGTGAACTATGAAGGCTGGAGGTTAGCTCTGTGCCACTGCACAGGAAACACGCGGTTGGTCTGACTAGTCCCGTTCTACGTGCAGCAGTTCAGCATGCTGCAGATCACAGCATTTCAGGGGAGCACTTAGAAAAAAGCAGCACTAACTTCACCTGTGCAGCCCTTCATCTTCTTCGTGCCTTGTGTGTCCCATCACGTTTTTTGAAAATTAGTAACTTTCATTGAGTCAAACCTTCTTTGTCTCCATTTAGCACAGACCATGTTCCCCTAGAAGTACATTCCCCGAGGGGTCTGCCTGCTCAGTTCCACAACTTGTTCACCTCCTCAGGCTTTCTGATGTGGTAATGGTGTTTAGAGCTTTGTCAGGTCGCTCGGTTCAAAGCAGTCCATAGCTGTGTGTGAATCCGAATTCAAGTGAGGGATCTGGCTAGAATATTAAATACTAGAAATAGGAAAAAAAAAACATAAATTGTTTCTCAGATTGCAAGTGCAGGGAAATATCTGGAGTTCTGAGACAGTCGAAGGAATCTGGACTCTGAATCTCTGAGTTTTTCCCATCATTGTAAGAATTAGCCATAGAATTAGGTATTATCTGAGAATTATCCATAAATACTCACCACAACATGGTATTTGCTAAGTAATAATTAAACAGTGAAAAGAACTCAAATAATACCTTTGTCAAGAAAATTAAAGGCCCTGCCTTGCATTTATACAACACCATGCTGAGGGGGTAATAGGGTTTAAAATTGCAGTAAATTATAGCTAGACCAAATCTCAGCCCCCTTAAGTGCAAAGAAGCTACAGGGCACAGGAGGATCAGGCCTCCTAAGAGATTTCAGAGCCGGAAAGCTACATAGAATCCACTTCTTTCCAGCAAGTTTGAAATTCACTCAGTGAGAGATGCAGGCATCACAGCGTCCTTTAACATCCAGCTCCAAGATAAGACAGGATAGGGCTCTGGGTCTGTTCACAGGGACAACGCCTGTGGCCTACACCTGCTTCAACATTTTCATTGTAATTAAAGTCCCCATTTTCCAACTCAGGCTTCTCTCAGGAATACAGGATTTTTCTTTTCTTAGTATTCTTTTCCAGTACCTTAGAGTGGGTGAAATAATAACTCCCAAAGATGGAGGGGATTTCAAGGGGCAGAGTTACATTTTGCTTTGGTTTGCAGTATTTCAGAATCCTCCTGATGAGCACAGCAGAATGTTAGGTATTTATTTATCATCATTAGAGAGTTTGAATTTAATCTGAGGAAGACAAACAAGCAGATTTCACTGAATTTCATATTTCCCTTGGATACGTTTCAGAATCACAGGGAACAAGCACAGCAGGCCCTCAATTATGCAGCAAACCTTTGCTGCATGTGACAAAGTGCTGAGTGTCTCAAAGCAGACCACAAAATTAAAGGAGAATTTAAATGTTACCTCATTTGTATTTCAGCTGCCCTCCCTTGCTGAATACTGTGTAAAACAGGAATAGTAACCCCCATTTCAGTGTTACAAATAGAAATCTGCTCATGTTTGTGTAGATGTGTATTAGATAAACACTTCAGAAAAGCTCCAGAGGAAGTGAGCAGTTCTGCATGTGCAGCAGGACTAGAAAAAAGCAACCTGCAAAAAAAAGCTTAGGGCACCGCAAAGAGCTTTGAAGGTAAAACAGCACACTGAGCAGCTGCCCGTTTGCAGGGCACCGAATGTACTGGGCAAACATAGGGTCAGCTTTGGATGAAGGTGGGGTCACGGAGAGAAGATGTGCCAGGACACTGGTGGCAGACCAATCGTAATGCATTGACAGAGGGCTGAGCTAAACATGGCTGGGGAAGCTTGGATTCACAGTTGCCTGAATTTTGCATGTTGGATCCTGGAACCTGACCTTTAAAGGGAGTATTTCAGGTTGTTTTTTCCCTGCTCTCAATCTGTTTTTTTTTTTATTTGAGTACTGGTGGTCTCTGGGTAGTAGTCAAAGCCCACTGCTGGTATCCTGTCTGGATTTACTAAAGGAGTCCTTGTGGTTGGTTGTCTGTGGCCTTTTCAAAAATAAAAGCAGCATTTGCCTTTTGGAAATGAAGAAGAAGAGCACACTTCTTACGGGAAGCTTCCTTACCCCTCTTCCTGCATGCTTTGCCTGTGGGATTACCCTGCACACACGTTTACATTTCCTCTCCTGTGCTGCCAAACCTCTGAACAGATACTTTGGTACCTGGTGCAGTTGGATCAATAATACTTGCCGTCTCTTAGTTACCTGTAGAGAGGGAAGTAAATGAGAACAAATGAGACAACAGGGTGCTGTAACACTGGAACCAGTCACCCTCTGCAGCAGCTGACACACGACTTTTTTTGCCATGATGACGGAAATACCCTGCTTTGGCTTAGCTTACCTCATGTAGCCTCACAAGTCACATTTAGAATAGATTTTAACATCCCGGTCTTGTGCCTGACCATTTGCTCTTAATTTGTAAGTTATTTGTATGTCCAGACTTTGAGTGGTGTTTTCTAATTACAGCCTTGCATTGAATGGAAATTTAGTCTTTGTGTGCTTTAAACACTTCCCTAAATAGATCAGATATGATGAAAGGTGCTGGTGCAGCAGTTGTAGTGGTCGGAATCCTCTGCAGGAGGGAACCAAAATGAGTGAAGTCTCACCTCACACCTTGTACCATCTCTATGCCGCAGACCTCGCCACCGGGCCTCTGCAGCTGAGAAACAGCTCCCATTTCTGTCCAGCAGCAACTGCTGCCAGTGGACTCAGTGCCTCCTGAAATGGAGTTTTCTTGGTACAGAGCTCTGACTGCTGACACTGGGGCTGAGCCTCGCCAACCTCAGTCCATGCCACCACCCTGCAGCCACCAGGCAGTGCCAGTCTGGGTTTATACCAGACTGAGGCCTGACTGCCTCTGGCTTAAAGCAGGTGACAGTTTGGAGTCTGGCATCTGGATGAATTCCAACCTCTTTTACATCCAGCCTCTGGCAAAGTCCATTGGTTTCAGGAGATCTGAATCCTGCTCTGGTCATTCAGTAAGAGAAAGTGGATGTGAAATTTTCATACCATTAGGAAGTAACAGCTGAGGAAAGAAAACAATTTGTCCAAAGGAAAAAAAGTGTTTGAGGGCATCGGTGGTACTTAAACCTGAGCAGAAAGAACGGTATAAACATCAGCTGCTGTGCAGGAAGCTGTATCAATTGAAATCTCAAGCAGATTTAAAAATTGTTTTTATTACAGCTTAGCAGTTCCCCTTTCAACCTTTTTATTGCAGGTTTTAAATTCTAATGTGCACTGAGGACAAAGTAGGTGACTTAAACCTGCCACTGCCCAGTGAACTTTAGCTTTATGCAGCAAATGCCTTGTGGTATGTTGGGAGTCCTCTTCCCAGAAGGCTTTGAAGTCAGTATCAGGGGACAAGATGCACTTCTGTTCTCTGATCCGTGAAGGATCTGTGCTATGTTTATTCACTTCACTGAAATAAACACTTGTGTGTTGAGGACAGAAAGTTTAAGTGCAGTGCCATGCTATTAGCATTGGAACCAGCTTAAAACTCTTGTAAATTTGGCTGAGGATGTTTACGAAAAACAGCCCATATCCACTGTACACAGCTACACCAGCTTGGGCTGCTCAGATCAGCAGCCTGTAAGAGTTTTAGACAGGAAGCTGCAATTTAAAACATCTCTGTGATAGGATCCCAGAGTTGTTAGTTGCTCCTCAGCTGAGTGATGCACAGGGTCCCATGCAGGCAAGACAGGAGGCATGTTTGTTTTGCAGAGCTCTGTAGATCTGAGTGCTGCAGCCCTGTCCCAGCTATTTGTAACCCGTGTTCCTATCGAAGATTACCGTCTGCCTGTCGGTGGGAGGAATGTTCCATGTGAGTGCTCCGTAAGCCGCTTCCATCAGACTCAGCCAGGTCAGTGCAAACATATCATTTCTGCCATTTGAGCTAAGCTGACCGATTAGGACTGAAGTGGATCAAGGAATGCTCTCAAGAAGCAGTCTGTCTGCAAAGCTGCAGGGCTGGTAACTTCTGACAGAAGGGCAGTGACGGTGCCGGGAGGCAGGGAGACAATGTCTTAAACTTCCCCAGCTGGCTTGCAGAAGGGCCATCGTTTGGAAAAGGCGTTCTGGCATGTATGCCAGCCGGTAGGCTGAGGCTCCTCTGCACAGGCAGGGCTGTCCCTGGGACGTGTCAGTATAAATCCCGTAGCAGGTCTTGTTTTGTGAATTGCTGCCATCTCAGTCAGGTTTCCATGGTGCATTCAGGTAGATGGGTAGATCTTTTAACCTTGCTTTGCCTGTTGTGTCATGTCACCTCACGCTGCTTAACTGCAGGCTTCAGGCAGCCTCAGCACTGGTTCCACCTCAGCAGTGGCTGCTCCTCCTCGCTCATCTTGTTCTCTTGCTTTCTGTTTTGACTCAGAAATTTTACAGACTGGAAACATAAAACTGAGGCAGAGAACATCATCTTGCTCCCTCCAACAGGGAGCTGTTAATACCCCTCATTCATCAGCTTTCCCCCTAACATCTCAGCAGAATAGTTCTGTTCTCAGGCTCTGTAGTTTAAATTCCTCTTCAAAACAGAAGTATCCTACAGGCAGTATTGAGGTGGACCACAGCATGCTTTGTGTACTGTGCTAGATCACTTTCCTGATGGTTTTTGAGACTACCTGTGCTTGATCCCATTTTCCCATGTACCCTTTCTCCTGCTTCATCTCCTGTTTTTGTAGCCCTGAAAAGCCCAGCTATGCTGATTGCAGAAACGTCCATATTCCAGCCATCTGGCATTTTAGGGATAAATCCCACTGCTTTGCAGTGAGACAACCCTAGATCAGCTTCCTCAGTCACCAGCATGCTTTCCTCTGCAGCTTCTCCCAGTCCCACTGCTGGCACATGGGGTGCTGCATTCTCCCTGGTGGGCTTTGGCTCTTATCAATCTATCTTGCAATCTCTTATTGCAAGATAGAGATCCCACGTGGCAATGAGGAGCAATCGGCACCATCTGCCAGCGTGCAAAGCCCTGGAGGCTTCTGTGTAACTGGAGGCTTCCCTCCACTGCCACCTGTACGCCATTTAAATTATGTATGTATCCCCTCCGTGATATCTTTGTTACCAAATAACAGGCAGAGATGTGACAGCAAGATGTTACTAGCTTGCCTAATTTTCAAGCAGAGTAAGTCTGCCATGTGTCATTTGGAGTGGTTTGGGCTGGGTTCTTGGGTGGTTCCCTCTGGGCAAGACGTGGAGCCTGTGGGAGAACTAGCAGTGTCCCCCCCACTGGGTCCAGCTGCTTTTTTGCCAGATAGCCATTGAGCAAAGACCGTCAGCTACAACATTCACTGTGCAGTGCATCAGCCTAGGTCAAAGCCAGAGGGAAAGGGCTTGGAGTCCCATTATTTTCCATTCTTGAGCTCTTCTTCCCCACTTTCTCTCTTTTTTTTCTTTTTTTTTTTTTTTTTTAACTTAAAAAAATCAGGACATGGTATTAAGCTTTGGAGTCAGAGTCCCTCATGGATTATTAACACAAATAATGACGAGCACGACTTTATGAGGATGAGGAGTTTGTTAAACTCATTAATTTTATTCATAATAGGGAATTAACGTGCAGAAAGGCAATGCCAGCCTGGCTGTAATTGCTTTTTTGGTTTAAAACACTAAGTGGAAAAGTTAAAAGTCATTTCCAGCTGCTGCTTCCTTTCTCTTCTCCCTCACTCCCCCAGTCTTCTCTTACTCTTCCTCTCTCTTATTTTTGATGCGTGAGAATCGATGGACTTTTTTTCTTTTTCTTGCTTCTGCCTCGTGTTCATTATGAGTCATTATATTTCATCTTTTCGAGACTTTGGTCATATTTCATTGCTTGCCCGTTATGTTTCCACAATTCTTTCTCCCTATATTATTGTGCAGAGTAGAGCCAGGCAGAGAATTCAAGCAGCTCAGGTCTCCAGCTCTTGCTGTAGTTAATGAGCAGCCATATCTCTGGCCACTATTGGCCTTTGGAGAAGTAGATGCAATCTGTTTTCTCTCCTTCCTCTCACTGATTACACCACCTCCTTTCAGCAGTGAGGTGTCCCGTGATTCAAGGTTAATGACTGGTGAAAGTGAGAATACCATTTCATGCTCTCTTTAAACTTCAAATAGCTTTTTCCCGTAGACTTCAGAATGTGGGAGGAGGAAAGATGATTGAATAAAACAATTGAAGGAGAGCACTGACCAGCCGGAACACATGTTTAACAATGTTTGGCATTGAGGTCTTGTCTGTTCTTGGAAAGGAACATCCTTTGGTTTTTGCGCTGCAAGGAGGTGATCTGCCATGTCTGGCTTGCTGCTGTTGTAATGCTGTAACCATGGGCTCAACCCATGGTTTGGTAACACTGCTGTCAGTACAGCTTAGTCCTCGGCTGGGCACAGCAGTTCGTGGCCATCGTGCTCTGAGTCAGGTAAGGTTCGTGCAGAAGATACGTAGTTTGGTTGCCAGCATTCCATGTACATGCGCACCCAAGTGCATGCAGTCAAATTCAGCTTTACTTGAAGATGGGAAGTGGTGTGAAAAGGTCAGAGACAGGCGTCACGCTTCAGTTTGGAGAGAGGAAGAAAGGAGTAATGTGTGCAGACTTTTAAATTCAGTTTTTATTATTGCAATAAATTTTATCAACTGCCTAAATGCAAGCAGACTGAAAAAACACATGCAGAGTTCCCTGAGCCTTACAGGAGAACTAGAAACTTCAGAGGCAGCTTTGGAGTGCTTTTCTTCAGGGATGCTAAGGAGAGCTGCTCAGTCAGACTCAGCTAAGGAGCCTCAGTTTGGTCTTCCTTTTAATTGTCTAGACCAGAACATTAAGTCTGAAAAAGTCCTGTGACCCCGTTCCAGATGCAGACCCTGTAACTGATCTCTACCAAAATGTAAGAAAAAACAGTTATCCTTTTCTTTCTCTTTCCTTCTCTTTCTTTGTTATGCCTTCAGTGCATGTATAGCTTAATTGTAATTCGGATAACAGCAAATGACATTTTAATTTTTATAGCATGATTTATTGTCATTTGGGTTTTCACTTATGAAAAAATGATTGAAAAGAAAGAGATTTAATCCTGACCAGTGTTTGTGATAGCTATGAGCCATAGCTATGAGGCTGTAGCTATTTCAGAGCATATTTTATTCACCCAAGCAGGACAGGGCTATATCATTTTAAGATACTAGTTCTGTGTAAAGTCCTAATTGTTTCCTTGCTGCCTGAAAGATTTCAAAAGAAAAATAATCTGGTGGTCATAGTACACATTTTTTCTACTCATTTTCTGCAGTCAATATTAAATATCAGGGAAATATACACGTTGTTTATTCCAAATCTGTGCACCATCACTGTCCTTCTCTGTTGGTTTGTGGTGTGACCTCTGTGTGATACTTATTCCACGTGACATCGAAGAGTCAGGAGATAGCTGTATTTCCATCCAGCAACATCTGGCCTTGGCACATTTGCATGTAAAGATATTCTCACTTGCATCGGGAAGGTTAGGTTTCTGCTCCTTTTCTGCTCCCTGACACATTCGCATGACTACAGAGTGCCAGGGCTGTGAAGAAAAGCGTGCTACCAGCAGCCATGCATCCTCAGTGCCCACGCTACAGTCATTCAGGAGGAATGAGGTCTCCTTTCTTTCCTTTGGAAATGATAAATTCTGTTCCACATCACCAAGGATTTGTCTGCTGTAATTTTATAGCTGCTTTGGAGAACTCTCTGCCTTCTGTCCCTCCTCCTTTCATGCCCTGCTCGCCAGCACTATCTGGCAGACCAGGAAGACTTTCATCTTTTGGCTGCAAGGATCGTGGTTCTGTCCAGGTCCTAAGCAGACGGTGGCTGCCTCATTGTCAGAAGTCGTCTATACCTCTGCCACAAGCAGCCTGGCAAAATATGGTTACCAGCCTGCCTTTCTGACTCCTGCTATGCTCCTGCTCTGTGAACTGCAAAGAGGTTTCCTGCCGGGCTTTGCTGGCCAGGGCCTGACCAGGGCTTGGCAGTGTCCAGCAGTGCCCCGCAGAACCGCAGGCACACGTGCACCAGCACCTCTGTTCTTTGGGGATGCACACGGTGACTGAACAAAGCCCAGCCATGCTGTGATACATGGGTCAGACCCCTACAGCCTGCCAGGGCTCCAGCCTCAATCAAATGGCACAGAGCTGTGTCCCTCGACACTTCTGCATGAGAAGCTGGCTGTGGGAGCGTGTCCTGTGCTCCCTCGTATGCTGGGGATGGTACTGCGGCTGTGCTCTGTGTGACCTGGAGGCACTTGGCAGCCAGAGAAGCAGCAAAAGTGCTTGGACCAGCCCCAGCATGTGCCAGGGCCTAACTGGCACAACTGGTCCTGGAATGCTGGTTAGGTTCCTTGTTAGCCTCACCCAGCAGAAGCAGGGGGATGGGGTGGGCGCGGTAGCAAACAGAAGCATAAGCAGTGCTACACGAGTCCAGTCAGGGTCTGGCTCATCCTCTGTCCTGCCTAAGTGTCTGGCACACGCTTGGCTGCAGAGAGGGATCTTCTTTCTAATGCTTTTCTTTATCTTGTGTAGCAGCTGTGGTATTTGTATTAGTTCTTTTGAAATCTCTATTTTATCTGGTACTGAATTCCACAGCTTAATTATTCATTTGGAAAAAAAGTAGCAATTTACCTTTATTCATCATACATGTGGTGCCCTCCCCCACTACTTTATTTTATGTAGTCACAGGTTCTCACATGTTCATAGCAAGGTGGAAGTGTTAGGAGGGTTTGGTTGGTGCCTGCTGCCTACAGCACAGTGAGCACTTGCCATGGTGAAAGATGAGCGTGCACAGGGCTGCAGCTTCCTTTTTTTTCCTCCCAGTAATGTGTCTCTGTGCGCTTGGTCAGTGGAGATTTTTGCAACGTTTTCTACGTATCAAAAAAGCAATACTCAAAAAACTTGGCTCCTCTTTCGCCTGCAGAGGGAGCTCTGTGAGGGCCAGGGAGTAGCCAGCTCTGCCTTCTCTGTACTGTTCTGCAGATTTATCAAATTTCAGCCCTGGGCTGCTAGTCAGAGGCCTTTCACCACAACTAAACCTACCTGAGGAAAAAAGATCCCACTGCACTCATTCCCAAGCAAGCTTCTGTGCTGTGCTGCACTTTAACCACTTCTGAGTAAAGTGCTGGCAACGGCATCCTCTCCTTGCCTCCATGGGGCTGACTTGTGAGCACAGCATGGGTGAAGATGAACAGCGAGCAGGTGTTTGGATTTCACACTGCACCTCTCCTCCCTCCCCGTCTGCCAGTCTTGGAAGAAGATTTTTCACTATTAAGTGCAATGAGAATTCTTCGGGAATATCCTCTGCTAAGCCAGAAAAAAAATGATATATGAATTCGAGAAGCAGCTGAAGGATGTGTGCTGGTGTCAAGGGCAGGGTGCTGGAGAGCGCTGGAGAGACCCCTTGCTGGGGCAAGATGATTCTGAGTTCCTCTAGCCTTGCTTTCAGCAGTGGGCAGAGATTAAAGACCGTTAACCAGAGCTTTGCCAGTTCTGTGAGGCTTTATGTGGCTGTCAGTCTGTGACCCACAGTGTTGAAAGGCTGGTAGTGCAAACCAGAGCCCTGGTGCCTGACTGTCTGCGGTCTTGCATCTGAGAGACAAAGAGGAAGAAGCTTTTGATTAGCTTTCTGAGATGCCTATGGCCTCCTGTGTGAGGAATCAAAGTCCTGGCCCTAATGTTGTGACATTGACACCCAGTGCATTTAAATGCTGGTATTTATTTGTGCAGGAAGGAAGGAGGTGAAATCATAACCTATACAAGCAGGCTTCTAAAGTGCAGTTCTAGCATACTGTGCAGTATTCTGGCAATAGATAGAATCACTGTGCTTTGCATGTATTAGAGATGTGGTCATAAAGCAGGCATTCAGATGGCCTGAAATTCTCGGTGGATTACACTGGGAAATGCAGCCACTGAAGTAGGATCTGAAGGTGGAGTTCATTTTACCAGCCAGAACATAACACAGTCTTGGGATGAAATAAAGCCAGGGCTGTGATTTCTTGTCAGTCCATGCATGCATTTCTTACAGAAAGATTCTCCCCTTTGGAAACATTGTCTCTGATTGTGATTCCGCTCAGCAGTTTTCTGTGACCTTTGAGTTTAGAAAGACCTTAAATACCAGAAAGATGAAAAGCAAAATATTTGTAGTGATAAATTTTCTCCTTTGCTGGCAAGTCAGTGTAGTCCTACTTTTGTGGCGTTGTCAGGCTTTGATGGATCAAAAATAGACCTTGTTTCCAATAACTTTGACAGCACCAAATTGCCAGCAGCATCCTAAATTAGAGTACATGTAAACAGACTGTGTTACATTTGGAGAGCCTCTCTGCGCAGTGGCTCATAGCGTAGAGCCTCAACAGCTCCTGCTTATGCAGCTCTGCAAAGTGGCAGCTGGGACTGTGCAGCTGAAGTGTGGCCACGTGGACTCAGCAAACCCCGTGACTCAGCAGGCAAGTCTTGTGTGGAGGGACATCCCACCTAGTGCCATGGTGTTCCATTGGCAGAAGCCCTGCTTGCTGGAAGCACCCTTCTCTATGTGAGTTGAGAGCTGGCTTTGCTGCAGCTTGCAGGCAGCAGAGTCCAGGGACTCTCCGTTAGGAGGTGGCTCACCTCCGTGCGCGTGCTGTGGTCTGGTTGGATTCCTTCCACTCAGTTTCAGTCACTCCTGCAGTTTCAGACAGATGTGCTATGTTTTATAGTCTCTGCTGAACTGCTTGATTGTCTGGCAGCGTGCTGCTGTAAGGTCTACTGCTTGTCATGCCAGCACTGCCTGCATTTCAGTGACAGATGACATTTTCCTGTGTATGCGTAGCTTATAACCAGGTTTTATTAAAGCTTTCTCCTGGAGCAAAAGGACGTGTATTAAGAGGCAACATTGGCAGTGCAATCGGGGTCTCTGATGCCATCCTGTTGGTTGACTAAGAACCGCCCATGTCCTGCTTCACAGAGCACAGCAGGAGTCAAATAATTTTTTTCCTTGCATCTTCAGCTCTCCCTCAGCCAGCTCTGGGTCCAAATATTCTCCTTTCACTGTCTTTCAGAGCCTTGCTACTGGTGCTACTTCTGCCTCTGCATATCTTCTCTCTTGGCATTCTTTAGCCTTGCTACTCTTCCACAAACATACAAATCACTGAAAAATAGCCAACTGCATGTCTGCTTCTGGGAGTATCTTGCCAGTGCCTTTATTTTTGGCAGTTATCTGTTAGGTTTATTGATGGAGCACGCTGTTTTACCTTCCTCAGAATCTCTATACATCTGCCCAGTGGATGGGAAGGGAGGTGTGAATACACATGGCATATGAATGTGCAGGATATGGATTTTGTAGGAGTGTAGATATGAATATACATTATTTCTGTGTAGATGTATGCACGTCTTTAGATGCCTCTTGGTCTGTGCCGGATGCAGTACATAACATTACAGTGATTTTACACATATTCGATGCGTTTCTATCCAACATCAGTATGGTTTATTCTTCATGTGAATTACTGTTTTAGAACCCTGCCTTTCCTTCAGGTGGCTTTATTGTTTTAAGCTCTGCCTCACTGTGAGCTGAGCTATGACGGGTAGGTGAACAGGTAGCCAGAGAATGGAGTGAGGCAGCTGGGAGATTATTAATATTGAAAATATCAGCAAGTATCAGCCCTTTGATCAAGAGGCATGTTTACAAAAGGACCTTTCCACTGTGTGAGGATGCTTGCACACTCCACCAAGCTAGTTGGCATTCAGAGCATGCCATAGCATCTGGTTCTGTCTCCTGCTTTGTGGCTGTCGAGAGAGAGATTGTAAAATGAGCCGACAGGTAGATAAATAAAGAGATAAAACTGGGCTATCGTCAGAGACAAATACAGGTTTATGTAGATGCAGCTGGACAAGAGGCGGGGAGGGAAAAGTCACGTTTGCAGACTGTGTGTGGGAGCATCACAACTGCACTGGAGCCTCTGGCCCAAAGGGTCTGCAGAGTTGGCTGAGAAGACTGGGAAAGGAGAGGGCTGTGGTGGGATGTGCAGTGCCAGTTAGCTGGACTGCTGTCCAGTTTCATTCCAGGCGTGCCACATGGATGCTGCTCCACCAGGTCATGTTCTGAGTGTGCTGATGTTGATTGTGGCATGTGGGCACTTTCAAAACAGAAATAAGAAACAGCACAGTTCTGGTCAGTGCCGCATCCCCACCTGGGTGCTGTCCAGCACATTTGCTGAACCCTCCTTGGGAGAGGGTTTGAATCACTGCAAATCAAGAGTGGAAAAAGAACTGCATGATCACCCTGTCCTGTCACTTCCCCCCCCCCCCCCTCCCCCCCCCATAGGAAACAAATGTATGAATCTCATGCCTTTTTTTCGTTCGTTTGGTTTTTTTTTAGCCCAGGAATTAGCAATATCCTGCAGGACAGTGGATCCAGTTCAGTACTTCACAGCCTTATCCCAGGTATGCTGTGACTGGTGTAGTACCACCTGTAGCAGGAGATGATGCAGTGGAATCTCTGTTCCCTGGCTAGGACTGTGGGATGCTGAGCACAGTGTAAACACTAATAGTAACTAATAATGTGTGAGTAGTGATCTGAAACTCTCCTTTGCTCAGTGCCATCCACATTGGCAGGCAGTAGCAGGAGATGGTTCAGTATTTCATAAACAACACTTGCAAGCTTTTGTTCAGACTCAGCGCAGATGTTCAGTTCAGCCATGTTTGTGCCCCTTTTTATTCACTGTTGGCTAATACATGGGGAGAGTATGGCTGGAAAAGGAATTACTTGTGCTTCAGATTTTTTCTCTATCAGTAGCACAGTGCATGCCTCTGCTCAGAGAAAGTTTAGAAAGACTGTTACAGGTGAGTGTGAGAAAGGACCCTAGATCATGTGTTAAATGAAACCTTTACAGAAAGAGAATCTCAGTCCCTTGCAAATGTGCTCATCAATGTATGTCTGCCACGTAGGGCTCTAAATTGCACACTCCTCACATCCCTGCAGATTAGACCTTGTTTGCGAATCAGAGAATTTCTGATGCTGTCAGAGGAAAATATCCTCATGAGGAAGAACATCTTAGATTTCACTGAAGTGATCTACACACTAAAATGACAGGAACAGAAAGTAAGAAAGGGAGGCACCTCGCCTGTCACGGTGGCCACTAATAACCATGTTCCTCAGATGACATAAAGAAGAAGGGTCCTACATTTTTAGCTTCTGAATCTCTCTGACACCATCTCTTACACACAGAAGATATTTTTTGTAGTTTTAACCCCTTGTCTTTTCCTTGAGCATACAGGCACTGTTTTATAGGGTTAGGTTCTGTATCTTTCTTGCACGTATCCATGTTCAGAAATGTACACAAAAACTGTTTTTATAGATTTAATTCCTGTGTATGTCTGCCTCATAATTGAAAAGGTTCCTATAGCTTTAGCTCCTGTGCGTATACGTGAGTAGTCTCTCTCACAGTCATACATGAAAGCAAGTTTCTATATCTGTAGTTCTGGAGTCATACAAGAGCAGGTTTTGCTTCTTTTCAAACGTAAGAAGTGTGGGAGGGGGTTGCCTAGTTCGCATTACTAAAAGTAAAAAAAATATGCAAATCCTTTTTCAGTGACAAACCACAGTTTAGCCATAAGAGCCTGAAATGCTTTAATTTAGCTGAAATGATTGGACTCAGTAGAGGTATATCATGGTAAATATAATGCTTGTGATATACAAGAGATCATCCTAGACAATCAGCTGGCTCCCTCTTATCTTCAAAGAAAGGCCGTGTTTTCTTTTGTGCTGTTTACTTCTGCAAGAGAAAATGCCAAAGCAGTAGTGGAGTATATGGTAATCATATTTGTTTCTCTGCTTTCCAAAATGAGAAAATGGTATCAGAAGCCAAGTATGTTAGTAAAAACAAAGAAAGGTTCGTTTTTGAATAGCAGGTAATACTTTGGTTTGCTGCAACTTTGTTCTCTTCAGGGTTTTGAGGTTTCATTATACCAAAATAAGTCAAGCAGTAAGCAAGCAAGCAAAAATGTATTCATAGGAAGTTGGGTGAGGTATTTCTCCTGCAAGATTTCTGTCAACAAAAAAAAAAAACAAAGAGCATTTTTTTTTGTCTGCTTGTCTATGGGCTTTTGATTCAGCCCTACATCCAGTAATGACCTGCTGTAGAATGAATCAAAAATTTCTTTAATGTTACACCTCAAAACTAAATTTAGGGCATTCTTCATACAGCTTTCCCCTGCTTATGCCAGCAGTGGTCTTACCCACAGGAAAAGGAGCCTTTAGTGGGAGCTGCTTACCTTTGGAGAGAACGTAACTGGCACTGAGTGCACAGATGTGAATTAGCTGTAAATTTCATCAAGAGTGAATGTTACCCTAGCAGCATTTTTAGCATCTTTGCCTGACAGAGAACTGGAGCTGAATAAGTGGTAATATTCTGACGTCATTGTAAATGTTCTTAGGGCTATCTCTAGTCACAGTGTTTATACAGTTTAAGGTCTGAAATATAACAGTTACTGTTACCCCAAGATAAGACACAATGAAATGATGTCTGTAACTGGTGAGGGTTATTTCTGTATATCAAATTATTTCATGCTACTAGGTTTTCAAATGGACTCTAATTAAATTAAACAGTTTTTTTTTTTCTTTTATCACCACAGGCAGATCAAGATTGTGTTGCAATTATGAAGGAAGATCTATATTTATAGTGTGAAAAGAATTTGTTCAGAAGCCACAGTTGTATCTCTGCCTGGCATGACATTTTCGTTCTGCACTGTTGTGCAACCTTCTGGTAAGTAAAACACTAGCATTGTAAAGGCAAAGCTACGGGTCTTTCTTCTCTTCTGCTTAAAATTTCACTGGAGATGCTAAAAAACCCTTTATTTCTTCTGTGATGATTATTAGAAATTGAAAGGTGAAATTCATACGTAATGACATGGATGCAAGAGCTAGGACTTCAAGAGAAATATCAGTTATCTTTGGTTGCAGCAGAAAGGTACAAAAGAAATACAATACTGGGTAGTATTTGCTGTGGAATTCCAATTACACTTTGGCTTTCATTTGCTGCCTTACGCAGCTGTATCTGAGTATCTCACAGTCTTTTGTGTACCTGTCCTCAGAACATCCCTATCAAAAATTGCTGACCTATTTTCCCAGGAGTCACAACAGAGATTGGCAGAAGTTCATAACTTTTCCAATATCAGCCCCTCATCAATTCACTGTTGACAAAGGTTACACTGGAAAATTGGTTTCCCCCAGCACAAAAACAGTGTGATCGGAGGCATTCAGTATCGATGAAATATGCTGTTTTTGTAACAGGCCTTGGCTAGGGAGTTGTAAAATCTGAGTTTGGTTTGTAAAATCTGTTGTAAAATCTGAGATCAGTTTTGACTTTGCCAGAGGCTTCTTTAGTGTATGTTCTTGGACAAAGCAGGCCTTCCTCTGCCTCAGTTTCATGTGTGAATTGCACAGCTCTTTCTGATTAAGCACTCTCATTAGTGGCCCAGAGGTACTGGGGTATTCAGGGATAGAAACCATATCAGTCCATAATTGTGTGAATTCCAGCAGTGCTTTGCAAATAGGATTCAGACATACAAATGCTGGCTTGGAAAGCTTGCCTGTCCCTCTGGAGCCTGTCACTGGGCATTTTCATTACCATAATCAATACAATTTATGCCCCAAATAATCAATGAGTAACCATCAGGAGTGCTGAGGTCTCAGTATCTAATCCTCTGCTCTAATTCTGATCACGTTTTTCTCTACTGCTTTCACTACAGCTTGAATTGTTATAACAGTGTCTAGAAGCCAAGCATAATAAAATCAAATAAAAAAACATTAAATTTAAAGGTACACTCTCATTTAAGGTTTCCAGAATACCTCAGCATATGCAAATAGTTGCTGTCAGTCTCTGTGTCCCATGTCTTTATTATAAAAGTTTGTGAAAATTGCTTTAATGCATAAAAAATAAAATGAATGTAGATGCAGAACCCTGCTTCTTCATGACTTTCCAGTGATAACAGTTCAGATTAAGGAAAAATTGCTACTGAATCTGTTGCAGCAAATGAATTATAACATTAACATGTTGCTTTGTCCATTTTCCTTTAACAAGCTGTGATTTTTACCCCTTTGCCAACACTACAGTTTCTCAGTGAATTGCTCAGTGGGCGGCTGGCTGGCCAGCCCTCAGACAATCTTTTAGCAGCAGGAGATGACTCTGTACCAAAGTTCTCTGCAGCTGCATCAGCAATATACATGATCCATGCACATGGTGAGAACTTGATGGACCCCAGCCGGGACAGATTCCTTCTGTGTGTGCAGATCAGCTGAACTATCCGTGTGCAGCCAAGAAGTGTTCATCCTGCTCCCTGTTTGGATTCAGGGTGGACTTCGCACAAAAAAGCTGGTGAGGGTTGTTCCCACTACTTGCTCTTCTAACCAAGCTCATGCTCATCATGCAGCAGGAGAGAAGATTGTGGTTCACCATGACAGTTTATCTCCCCTGACATCTGAAGGACCATTTAGGAAGAGGGGCATCAGAAGCAGGCTTTTTGTCCAGAAAATTGGCTCTCCATGATGCATAGCCTGCATCCGTCTCTGCCTAAGGGAATGCATATCTCTGAAGAAGGAAATGATCACAGTAAAAAATCATTTTATGCTTGGCCTGCAAAAAGACCTAAGAATCGCTGCATCTTGTCTTCATGCAACTGATTTTTTGGAGCCCTTGTTTTTCTAAGTGACTTGCCCAAGGACTCATAGCAACTTAAAGTCAACACTGGAAGCAGGAGCCACATGTCCTTGACATGCCTGCAGTTTGATAACACCAAGGATGCTAAGCAGGAGTCCTGGCACTGTGCTCCTGAGGCAGCATTGTGTTATCTGTTCAGCACTACTGATCTGTGGGCAGAGTTGTAAGGGATCAGCTGAGTAAGAAGGTGAAGGCACTGGCTCTTTTTTTTACATCTGGAGATGAGGATACTTCCAGATGGGCACACGAGCTTTCCAAGCAGAAGATTCACATCATGTGCAACTGATAGTTTGCATCCAGAGAGGTCTGGCACATCCTGCAAATACTGCATGGATAAGAATTAAATTAAAAAATCAGTTAAGAATGGAAGGACAGAAGGAAATTATGCGAGGTATGAAAGATGGTGGCCTGTTTAGACTTGATATCCTGCCTGTCACACCTCATCTGGAGGTAGGCTGTAAAGACAGTGTGCTTGTGCTCAGGGGCCTCAAGGTAGCAGCACTGTTGCATGTCTGAAGCAAGAGGACACCTGAGCACTAGCAGACATAGTATATCACAAAGAACATCTCGCCTGCCTCATATCATTCATCGCAGGGCCAGTTCTGTCCTCCCTTTTAATGTTGCATATCTTGTTGTGCATCCATAAGAATTCTCCTGGCTTGACACTTCAAGCTCTAGTCACTAATATTATTAATCTAAGTCACTAATATTATTATTGCAGTGTTGTTATGGTGAATGTTATTCAGTGTGTTTGGTTTTGTCACAGTTGTGCTTAGCAGTCAAACTCAAATTCCTCTTTTTCTTCTGCACACCTGGTAAATAACAGCACCTTTCCAAAAAACAGATGCCTCAGGTAACCCAGGTAAAGCAGGTCACCAGCATTTTGCAGCATTTTGCATCTTTCTTGCGGTCTCAGTGGTGTAACAAACTTCTCATGTCAAGTCCTGGCACCACTGAAATCAGCAGGAACTTTGCCACAGGCATCAGCTGGACAAGGATTTCATTTCTAATGTGCAGAGTGAGCCAGGGCAGTTAATGACACTTGGGTTTCATCTTCGTTCAGAGGGTTTGAATTTATTTATGTATTTGCTTTTTTATTTTTTTTATTTTTTTTTGCTAATGAACAGGTGGCCTCTCATTCTTGACTCCTCTTTGTAATGAAACCATTTGCAAATATGCTGCAGAATTGTTTACTAAACACAGTTTAGCAAGCTTTTGGAATAAAAACTACTTAAGATGTCCAACAGCTCCGGTTGGTGATTCGCCTTGTGCGATCTGTTGTTCAGTAAGAGATTATAATTCCGAACACGACACTACTTATTCCACTGTGTGGAGTCTAATTAACTGTCAGAAATGCATTGTTGAAGGGATGATAGATTATACCAAGGAAAACATTAATGAAGCTCATTCCAGGCAGTGTACGTGAAGACCACAGCTGATGTCACTGGCTGCATGGAGAGTCCATTCCTTTGGCTTCCAAGGCCTCAACAGTTGAGGGAGAACCTCAACTGCCTGTCACTCCCTCCCAACTAAGAGCCCATTAGATGCCCCCCTTTCTATAGCTGTCATGATCAAGATGATTTTTGTCTTTGCAAGTAGCTAGGTTTGCCACAGAAACAGAGACTATGGAAAGTGAGTGATGTCTATCTGGTAGTCACAGTGTGACTTTGTTATTCCTGACCTGACAGTGCTACCTAGAAGCAGAGCGGGTGTAACGTGGCCAAGGTGAGAGAAGAAACTGTGAAACTCTGCTTGGCAATACCTGCTTCCTAGAAGTCAGGACCTGCCTCCTTTTGCAAAGCTGGCAACATCTGAAATGGCTGAGCTCTGAAGAAGAAACAGCATTCATCTTTGCACTGTGTGTAACCTCCCACAGGGGAGTGACATCACACACAGCGACATCCAGCTCTGAAGTTGTGATTCTGGTCTGAGGTATGTGCCTTCTCCTCGTAACCATGGCCTGAAGACAGCTCTTTCTTGTCTGTGCAAAAACATGAAGGATCCGCTTTTCTCCACCTCTTTTCCTGCCACCGCCACCCCCAGCAGAAGCACTGCAGACGGGGCACTGCCCTGCTGTGCTTCCTCACACAAACTGGGAAGCTATTTGTTTTGAGACTGTAGTGGAGAACAGTCCTCCCAGCAGTGAGAGCTCCAGTTTCCCAGCCAGCCTGCAGTGCCTGATCCTCTCAGCAGGGAACTGCTGGAAACAGGGCAGAGAGCATCCGTTCAGCACTCACCACAAACCGTCTCCTGCTGGCAGAGGCTGTGCCATCTGCTGAAGAGAGAAGAGCATTTCTCTCCAGCCACTCTACAGCCTTCAGGTGCCAGTTCAAAGGCAGCAACAGTGAATGTGACAGCATGTAATTAAGTGGGAATGGATGCCCGTGTGAGCCCAGTGGATAAAGGTGAACATAAGATGCTGGCAGAATTCTTGCACCTCATCCTGAGCAGATGGCACCAGAGTCACTGGCACACAAACTGTATGGCTGGAAATGGATTCTGTTAAGTGACTCCACGTGTTAAATCTAGGATTAGAAATGTTCCCTTCCATCTGAAGACCTTTGACCAGAGACTTAAATTAGTGGATATTCCACCACTGCTGCCTTTTTTACCACTAGAGATTTTCTCCCCAGTCACCAAATCTGCAACAGGCTGGAAGAACAAGAACGAGCCTTGCTCTAAATTCAGCTGAACATCACATTTGCCTGACCTTGGAGTTGGCCCTAGGCTGGTAGGAAAACAGGTCAGAGGCTAGGCTGTGCACTGTTGAGTTGCTGCTCAAGGGTTTCTCCAACTATTTAGTATAGTGGGATGTCCTGGGAACTCAGTCTAAGACTTGCCTCTTCCAGTTCTTACCCCTTGTCTCTGAAGGACCAAACACATTCTCTGAAAACCAGTGAGATTGAGTAAAGCGCAGAGAGCTTTATGCTATCAGAAATTATATCCTGTTAGATTACAGGGTAATGCCAAAAGAGGTGGAGTGCAGCAAACAGTTTAAACCAAATTGCAGATACCAGCTTGTGAATACTGAAAGGTAAAAGGCAGCAGATAAATTAATTAAAAATCCACGGTGCAGGCGTGCCTTGAAATATCTCTTGCTGTCCCTGGAATTCATGAAGAGAGAGAACAGTACAAAGCAAATGGAGTGTCACAAGGGCAAAGCTCTTAGCATTTTTCTGGCATCTGATTATGTTAGTTAATTTAAGCCATAGACACTCTAACACAAAAAAACATTCCAGCAAACAAAAGTCTTATCTGAGCAAGTCATTTTTCACCCTTTTTATGACTGCATTTATCAGACAATCTCTGAAATAAAGTTCACCTCACTTATATCTCATCATGAAGACTCAGTGTCTGCTGAAATGAAAGCAATTAATTGAGGTCTTTTGCAGAGAGCCACATTACTTTCTCTTATGCATCACTGAGTTAATTATTTAATGACATACAAATCCTAACGGTTCAAAAGGTCTGGGGCTATGCTGGAGCCACGCTGCAGAGCTGTCTTTTATCTGTCTCTTCTCACAGAAGAGCAAGCTCCACTTTCTTGTGAAGAAGGAGCTATCTCTTTGAAATTGTGTTGTGGCAGCCATCAAAAGGTGCGATATGAAATGTTTATTCACAGGCAGATCCCAGATATTAAATGAAATGAAACATATGTGGTTGCCTGTTTGCTTGTTATTTCCCTGTTAAACCCTAAAGACATTTTCCTATCACTCTCTCTTACTGGATTAGCTGCTGAGTAGTATACGTCTGTTTGATGTAGCGTGTTAGCTTCATTAGATAATATTTCTCATTAAGGAAATATCACTAATTAATTTGTAAAAAGACTGAACATATTGTTAATAATAATGCTTTGGATTTATTTGGTACCCTTTATGTAAGAATCTTGGAGTGCTCTGCAGAACTGAATTAATTCATGATGAACTTGCAGTTTCTGTCACATAAGTGCAATCTTGGCACCACTGGGGCCACAGCTTTTTGTCTGTCCTCCAGCCAGGGTATTCGGGCCCATCCCTGGCAGATGCTGAGCACTCAGGAACTCACAGACCCTTTCATGCGCTTGGCCACGCCTTGCTTGATCACAGCGTAAGTGTGCTGACCCTTGTCTTGCAGTCTTTCTGGGGACACTTACTGAGCCATTGTTCTGGGTTCTTCTGCTTCCCAGAAATTTTGTCTTGTCGTGAATAGCTAGACCACAGTGAGGGCATCGTTTCTGCAAGTATCCCTACCTGACTTCTCTTCCAGTGGCAGAACATGTTCTGAACTTGGAGCGATGTGCCTCATACCCTGCTGACAAAAAGTGATGAAAAACCACACGTGGCCACTGTGGCCTTCCCTTAGCTAATTTTCTTTCAGCTGACACTGGCTTCTTCTTACTTGCAGCCATTTTCTGAATGGGTTTGTATGCCTCTGTTTCACAAAAAAGAAATGGCTGTTTCTCAAAGCCTTACTCTGAAGCCTAGAAATAATCTTTCTTCATTGCAGACCAACCTTCACAATGTGTGAGTTATCTTGTGTCCATTACAATCAGTTAAAAATCTAGCACAGATATATCCATTGCGGCTGGGGAAATTCAGACACATTCACAAACATCCCTTGTCTGCAGCTGAGACAATAGGCTGAGCACAGCTGCCTGGAAACAACTCAGCCACCAGCAAACAGCTGCAGCTTTTACAGTGCCTGCTTTTCTGAAAGACAACATCTGTGAAGGTGCTGGGGCAGGGCATCAGTTCTGTGTGAGAATACCCTCAGCGCTGACACTGTGACAAGCCCAGGCACCTGCAGGAGCTACTGTGGGCCTTTAGCTAAGAGTTAAATATATTCTGCACATTGGAGCAATGCTTTGGCCGCATAACTCTGTTTTAACACGATCTTGGTAGCACCTGTTTTGGAGCTGCAGAAGCACTTCGATACACAGGTTCTGTGCATTTCCATTGCGTGCAACCTTTCCAAGATGAGATGGGAAAACAGCCAAAGTTTCAATATGAAAAGCACCCAGAATTTCAAATGCCCACCAGAGCGGGTTTTTTCTCCAGTGCCAAGAATGTGCTAACACTGAGGTAAAATAGCTGGGATAAATGGAGCTTGGGAGAGGCTGGCCCTGATTCTCTTTTGGCTTTCATCAGCCCCTGTGCTGGTATAAGCAAACTGCTCTGGGAAAGGTAGCTCCAGCTGCACTGCTTTAGCATGGCAGGGAGACAAGCCCACTCTCCTGGAGTGCAGAGACTCCTCGGTTCACCAACATTTTTGCATTTCTTTTTATTAAAGAGCTGTGGCAGCCTAAGGGGGAGCTCTGAAAAGCCTTCTATTTAGGGACACTGCTGCATCCACGTCAGCTGGCATTTCTGTTCTCTTTGTAACCGTGCTGCAGGGGCCTTCCACATGGAAACAGGAGCCCTGTTCCGCTGGAGTTTGTTTCTGCAACAGCTCCTCCCTCCCCATCTGAAATGAGGGCTTTCTGCAGCTGTCGAAATCACAAAATACAGGAGAAGGGTCTGAGTTGTGTGAATTGTCTTGCTCAGGTCAAAAGTGGGAAGAGACAGTGAGAAGCCATGAAGAAATGCAAAATTTTTCTAGGTCAGTTGTACCTAGTTGAAAACAGCAAAACACACAGGTATGCCTGCACAAATTAATGGAAAAAATATCCTTCATGGCCTTTGAAAGACAAAGATGCCACCTGTGAATCAAGAGATCCTTTACTGACCATCTCTGCAGGCCGTGAGATCATGCTGGGGAGAGGTACGATTGCCCTCTGGTTACACTTCTTCCTTCGCATTTGGTTTTACTCTGAGAGACAGGCTCTTTGGCAAGGTAGTGCTTTTTAATAGAAATACTTTTCCAAGGACCCCTGCTAATAAAGAGATCAAAGAAATGCCTTAGCTGGTACAAAAGCATTTGAAGACATACAGGTTAGACTGAATATGAACAGAAATTAGCAAGGAGAGCAAGGACTACTCTGAAAATAATTCTTATGCTTGATATAACAAGAGCTGTGCAGTTTCAGTAATTATCCCTAACAGTTTTAAGGAAATACTCTTTTTTAGCTAGTTCCTTGCTGATTCCTTGTTTCAGCTGCAGCTAACAGGTTCTCTTCTGTTTCCTTTCCTCAGGGAAGTGGCTGTAATTGAAAGAAAGAGGGAATGAATTAAACAGATCCCCTTTGAAAGTGAATTGTAGCTTTTCGAGTTCCCAAATTCAGACAAGCTGCCCATGAGAAAAAGCTTTTGCTTCTGCAGGAGAAAAGCAACTGGATGGCCATGGCAGAGGAACCACTTCCAAGACATTTCAGCCACGCTTTCTAAAGTAAGTGTCTCAAAGATTCCATTTAGATTCTGTCAGGCAGTTACTGGATATTAATTACGTACCAGATGATTATAGGAAACATATTTATGGGGATGTGAGACCTGCTGGTGTCTCTAGGACAATTTTATAAAACATTCTGCTTACAAATAATTTTTGCATTGATTTTTCCATACTCTTTTTTTTTCACTTAGTTTAAGAATATTATCATGAAAATAAAGATGTTTCTTTAAAAGTTTTCCTGCAATAACTTCTAAATTTTCTGCTTCTTAGTGGATGAGCAGGGGAGTGCAGCTAATAGACAATGGAAATGTAGGAATTTCAATTCAGAAAGAGATGGGAATATTTTATTCTGTTTTGAAAAGAAAAATATCTTCTGATTTGACACATTTTGCTATGAACACCACCATATTTTTATTGAGAGTGTCAGCAAATGAACAGTTAAAAGCTGACGAAGAGGATTAGAGATCCAGTGACACAACACATTCGCAAAACATCTTTGAGGCTTCCCTGCAGGAAGAGCATTCACGTAAATGCAATAAGTGTGTGTGGAGCTCAGGAAATTTATCCTAGGAATATAGGTCCTGTGACCGTGATGTTTCACTGTTCATAAACAGCCAAGATAACCAGCTCTTCTTAGAAGCTTCTGCATAATTGGTGTCTGTCTGTGGGTGCAGGGGGAGCCTTTGCATGGCTGTGATCTTGCAGAGGGCTCCCGGCTTCATGTTGTGCCGAACTGGTGACATTGCTCACGCTGGACCACGATGTAAGATCCTTGTGTAATTCAGCCCTAAGGAGTCTGTCTGAATGATACCATGCAATATGCACAACAAGGGGCCTCCAGATCTGACTTACATGTCAGAAATCCAGCACCAACGTTTTACTTGAAACTATTAACACTGAGATTAGGAATGCTCTCAGAAAAAACAGAAATGACAAATGAAGATGACTGAAGCTCAGATAGATCAAATACAACCCTTTTGGTCTAGCAGTTGCCCAAGAAAGTAGGTGAACAACTTCACTTTGCAAAAAGCATCAAAGATCATCAGAGACGTGGCTTAGTGTTCCATCAGAGGAAGCACAATCTCTGCCATACATGCAGGTTCCTTGAATGTCACGTTGCACTGCAGAAGGCCTGGTGCTGGATCTGGATGAGCAAAGCAACCAGCTGAATCACAGAGACAACTTGATGTATCATCGTTTGGCTTTTATTTAATACACAATAGCATTCCCTCTAAGCCTAAATTAATTGCACGGTAGTACATATGAGTCACTTAATTGTAATTGTTATTACCTTAATTTCTACAATTACAGTAGATAAACAACTGTACTTCATTTTCCAAATGATGTGGTTTACATTTATAGCATGTTGTCTTTCTACCTTGTGCATTTCTCAGAGCGATTCTCAAGAAAATTTACATTTACGCAATATCCTCCCTAGCAGAGGCTTCTGAAGCATCATAACATTGTGCTCAACGTTATGCACAGACTTCAGCTGTGGTCACCTCCTGGGTGGGATGTGGTGACTAATTAACACCAGCCTGCCCTACTATGCAACAGCTCCAACTGTTAGCTGAGGAACCAGTACCTGCAGCTTACACTGTCTTCTTTTAGTGGCTGTACCCCACAGAGGCATCTACAAATCCATTTTCCTGTCAGGTTTATAGCTTTTCCAGACATTGCCCTTTTTCATCTTGACTGGTAAATGTATGTTTTGCAGATCTCCTGGTTCTGGGTTCAGTTCTAGTAGAAGGCTGAGCCAGGAGCAGTGTTTGCTTGTGGCTGAGTGAGACAAGGCTTTTCCAGCAGCAGAGCTCTGCAGATGCATCGCAGCGGCTGCGCACGTACAGATGTATAAGAGGAGAATTCACTAATAATTTTAATTCTTGTACTCTCCCTTCAAGCTACAATCCCTTCAATTACAGACCTGTAATATTTTTCAGCAGGTCTCCCTTCCCAGCAAATAGTTTGGCTAATAGTAGCTGTATTGATGGACCCATCCACCAGAGCAGAGAAACAACCAAAGCTCATAGATTTAGGATGAATTGAGTGTTTACCTGTACATCATTTTAATGGATGGTGAAATTCATTCTCATGATAGGCCCATAAATGTCACTTTCTGTCTGCCACAGCAAAATACTTGTGTAACAAACGGCATGCTGCATTAATACCCAACAAGAGGACATTCAAAGCAGCTTGACTTGCATTACACATGCTAATAATGGCTCAACCTGGGATTTTTATTCATTCCACTGGCTTGGAGAGCAGCAGAAACACATGGGTAGAGGTACAGCAACAAGGAAGATGGATGGTGTGTAGAAAAATACACCAGTCTGACTTCCCAGAAATGGCACCTCTTTGTTAAGCTAGGGCTTATTGCAGATGCTCTGGTAGAAACAATTATTTTTTTACCAGTAGCTCCAAGAGAACTCCAAGACTGTCTTGCATTTGTCAGAGTAAATTGTCACATCTCTGAAATCCCAGTGCCGGGAGAGGCAGTGAAATCAGAGCTCTCAGACTGACACACGTGTGCACAAAGAGGGCAACTTAACCCTTTCTTTACATCCTGATTTGCCATAGTCTTTTAGGACTGCAGCAATGTCTTTGTGCGTGCCTGGAAAGCACTTTGGGCACTGGGCAGTGTGCAAATGGTAAACATCAGAGCGCCTTCAGCCTTTATTTTTACATTGTGTCTGTGTACTTTCTACACAGGAAAACCTTTCCTCAGGTTCCCTTTACTGGACTTTGAATTCTGTAGCTGTACAGACAGAAACTGCAAGGGACACAGCTTGTGTAATGCAGATGAGTTTTCCCCTGCCTGCCAATTCCCATGACCAATGGCCATTTTCCTCAGCTTTGGCTGCAGCTCAAATGGCCCCGAAGCATCCAAAAGGGCAATGTTGCTCAGCATGTGGATGGAGTCATATCTTAGGTCTCCATCAGGACGCCAGGAGCGTCTGTTAATCTCTTGAGCGCTGTCATTGGATCAGGACATATGGCAATTGACAGGCCCTCAGCGGAGATGCGATCTGAAGGGTTCATCTGCTGCTGCTGTTTTCTCTTGCTGAGCTGCTGTGCGAATATGTTTAAGGCAAAAACCCTTGCTCCACTCTGATGGCCTCTCCAGCTTTTTATGTGAGGAGAGTGGTAATTCCATAGTGATATTTCAAGCAGGCTGGATCTCTGTACTTAAGAGCTATGAATTGTGAAGAGAAAGGCAAAATATAATCTTCTTATATTATCGTTAAAGGCATCAGCTAATCCTGCTGCAAAAGGTGTGATTTGCTGATTGGAAGGAAAAAAATTCTGCTGCATGGAAATACATATCACCAGCTAATGAATACTTCTTCCCAAGTTCCTCGAATGCTTATCTGCATCTGATAAATTCCTTATCCCTTCCTAGTTAATGCAGAATCCCCACGTAGCAGGTGCTATTTCCCTTTCTTTACATATTTTCCTTTCTTTTCACTGCTGTGGAAATTCAGCCTGCGTAAAAACAACAAACTAACGATGCTGGGATGTAAACATGCTGCAGTTTGGGCAAGAGGTGGCACACAGTCAGGAGGGCTAATCATTTGCCTGTAGAGGGTACGCAGGCAGTTTTTCATTTTGCTGCTGCCTGGATCTGCTGCCTTAGGCAAATCACTTCACCTCTTTATGCCTCACAGTATGCCCATGGAGAAAATAAATATTAGAATCTCCAGCTTTGCCCTACTCCTTGTGAAAACAGAAAAGAAGGAAAGATCTGGGAAGAAGCATCTATGCCTTTAGTTGTGTGACAGTGATCGCTGTCTGCCCTCTTGGCCCTGGCAGGATGAGGGAAAGGCTGACTGTTGATTCCTAATTTTTGCAGAGACTCCCCAGCAAGTGAGCCATGAGGCTGGACAGCGGTTGTGCGAGGGAGTGGGATGTGAGCAAGGTAAGTGAACTTCTATGCAAGGGGATTTATGTTGTCAGTTTGCTGACAGTGCATTTTTTCCCCCTGGTGTGTTTTGCGATGATTATAGGTACAAATTGCCTAGATTTACCTTGCTGCGATGTGTTTATGACAGTTCCATCTACAGACATGCAGCAAGTTGGCTCTGCTAATAGCACACATTGCTTCTCTTTCCTTCTGGCCCACATCCTTGTACAGAGATCAACCACACTCTGGGCCTCGAGCAGAGGTTTCAAAATAACGTTCCATGATTTGAATGAACTGAGATATTCCTGAAGCCTGTGTTTTGCCAAAGCTGAACAGGATTACAACATGGAGGGGGTTTTAATTTAAAAGTAGCCTAATTTATTTTTACTTTGATTAATGTTTTCATGCTCCTTTGGACTCTGCCAACAAGGAAAGCCAGTCTGGCAGCCTTGCTAGCTCTATGAAGTGTCCTGTGAGTGACACCACTAGCATCACAGCCCAATTTGCAGGCTGAGTTTGAGGAGTCTGCATCTTTACAGCTTCCTCCTTTACAGCTTACACCATAGGCCTACAGACTTTGGTTTTTATTGTTCTTTTGGGCTTTGTCACAAAGGTACTGAGTGTGCCAAAAATTCCTAGAGACTTATTTTCTTCAGGGTTCCCACCTTTCTCCCCCTAGACCAGCTGCATCATACGAGCAAAGCATTCCTCCCACACCGTCCCAACACCAAAAAAGCCAGGCACAGTGGAAAGAAAGAATGTGGGGCAGCATGGGATCTAGAAGGAAACTGCATAAGAAAAATCTGAGCTAAAGGCTGGTGGAGGACTAAAATGATATTAACAAAAGTACAAAAGTGGAGTTTCAAGTTTGGAGTAGGTTGTGCAAAAATGTGAGTCAAAGCCAAGAATGCCTCTAGAGGTTTGTGGGCTGGGGACTATAACAGAGGATTTAGTTCCAGAGGAAGGTTTCACCAGAAGGACATACAAACTAGATGAATGCAAAGGGGTTATTGCTGAGAAGGCTGGAGGAGTTGAAGCATCTAATATGTGAATGAGAAATATTAAGAAGAGTCATTGGGAGCAGCAGTTCTGTGACAATAGCTAGAATTGTCTTGGACACGTGGCTTGACCATCACCAAGTGCAGAGATACAACCAGCTCCCGACAGTGCTGTCAGCAGACGAGGTTTGCAGCCAGCTGGCAGCAGAGGGTAAGTCTCTTATTTTAACATTTATTTTGTGCCAGTATTTTGCAGTGCATCTGAGTGATTGCAGCACTATTTGAAAATGAATAAAATTATATTTGGATTTCCTAATTCTTTTTTTTTTTTTTCCCTTAATGACTTGCTTTTAGTTAATGAAACGTCCTGCTTCTTGGGAAAGAAAAGAATAGGCCATGATTTCCAGCCAAATGTGTATGTGCTTGCCAGGACCTGTCAGCGTAATACCCCATTAAAGTTGTGCATGGATCTGGGCACAGGAAGCCATCTGCAGGATCAGGACCTGAAACTTCGTTTGCCTCGCCCTTTTTGTGCGAGAACTGGATTTGAATTTCAGGGCTGTTTGTTGGTCTGTTATAAAGAGGTGTGAAAGTACTGGTGTGATTACCTTCAGTAATCTGGGTGGGCAACCAGAAACTGGTAACTCCCAGGCTGGAAATCTAACTTCCTGCAGCTTGCACTCCACACGCCCATCTTCTGTAGGTTGCACAAAATGACTGGTATAATCCTGACTGGAAAGTGGCTAACAGTTGTAATTTTGAAAGAAAGCATCCTTTGTTGCCTTACAATAACAACTGTGTCTTGGAACCGTTTTTAAGATCCCTTTAAATATAAGCTACAGCATGTTTCTAGAGAGTATGACCTGCTATTACATTTAAAATGCAGCGGTGGTGTTTTATGAAGGGGAAACATTTTTAATGCAAAAGTAGTGCTATTTTAAAATGAGTTTCTTTTATGGAATGGATGAGGTGGTTTTATTTAAAAAATAAGGAGGGAAAAGCATGGCTGTATTTCTGTCCAAGAGTATACGGCAAAGCCACGTTTTCTCCCACCCCTTTTTTGGAAGGCAGGGCTAGGCTCTGGTCTTTTGGGTTTTCTGTGGAGATGGCTTGGGCTCTGCACACACGTACACACTGCAGTGTAGTGGGGAGGGCACTGCAGCAAGTCAGGTCTGTAACCACCCTGCATTGCAAGGGTCAGGCCAGGTCTCTGCTTCTGGTGGCAAAGGACTCTGAAGGAATCTCAAGCCAGGGAAGTGGGCACCAGCTCTGACACTTAACTGGCGATGAAGCCACCACTGCATCCCTCCTGCAAGAGCCGCTAGGCTGGGTTAGGCCCTTTTAATTGAGGCATGGTAATTCACTGTTCTGCTGCTGCGCAGACAGAGAAAGCTGCCCTGTAGCTGTTTGGTGCAGTTACGGCGGCTGGCTGGGACTCCCAGCTTTAGCTGCAGGCTCATCCTTCCTGCCAAAGGTGTGCTCCTGCTAGAGGAGAGGAAGGCGTCACCTCTGCTGGGCGCTAAGCAGGCGTGCCAGCCTAGCACATCTCCACGAGAGGATTGGAAACATAAACGCTCTGTAATTTGGTTAAGTGGGAAGAGGAGGCAAACTCATCATAATAGTTCAAAATAAGGAACCCAAAACCCAACAACCACCCCAAAAACAACAAATAACAGCTGCTTTTTGCTGGAGCAGCAACGGCCAATTTTCCTTCTCATAAAAGAGAGAAATGATGTGTGTCTCTGAGCCTGCTGCAGCTGCAGCCCTCTCTCCCAGCACAGCCCTAACCACATTTCTGAACAATGTGATAGATTATATCTGCATAATCAGCAGAGTGCAGGATCCTGACTGAGCCCAGCTGCTAACAGGCAGTAAAGGCAGGGCACTAAGGTGCTCACCCCATACAGCACCTCCTCAGTTACCTTTATCCTTATCCAAGTGCACTGCTTATGGATAGGTTTCTGGTTGAATACAAGGCATTTGTGACTCCTGTTAGTGATGAAGATGCTTGTGTTCAAACAGACATTAGGGGGAACATGTACCACCTCTCTCCCAGCTCCTGTTGCCTGAAATCACTCCACTGTGCCCATCTTCTCTGTCATTTTATTTCCCAATTGTGCTGAGCTGTACTTGGTTCTCATCTGCATCACCTGTGTAGCTTGCTTTCTCATTAGAAACACTTGTTCCTGGAACTCCGTTATTTTCTCAGAGTCTCCATGGACTTCTTTCTCTCCCACATCCCTTGTCCCTCGTGGTGAGCATCACATTTTCATTGTGGGTACAGGGTAAAATACTGGGAATGCACAGTCCAAAGATCAAAAAAGGTAAAGTGCTGGGAAAAATACATGCCTTTTGTTACGAGAAGTTGTGAGTGTAGAAATGACTGCAGCAGTTCTACAGAACTGTGATGTAGATCCATGCTTACAGAGTGATCTTGAAAGCTAACTGTGGGTGGCATAGGACCAAAAGTAGATTTAAACTTTGTTTTCAGAGGTGAAACTCATTCTTAAAGTACTGTCTTGACTCTTGACCAGTGCTGTTGCAGTCAGTGTGTGCAAGGGGTGGTGTTACGCACATCCCCTAAACACCTTACGTGTCCACAACATAACTGGCTGCAATTGAACCCTCCATAAAAGCCACATCTGGCAATTCCCTGGCAAGGAGTGCAGGAGGAAAAGGACACTCAGGCACCAAGAATCTTATTTTTCCTCCACAGCCCTTGAGTTTCTAGAACTGCACAAGTATATGAGTATCTCAGCTTTCTGTTCAAATTAAGAAGATAAATAGTTATGTACCTCAACTGGTTGCAGACAGAGTGTGCTTCAGGTTAAGTTTCTGTAATTGCTGAAGTTGAAAGGCAAGGAAGAAGAACTCCTAGTGTTTGTTTTGTCTTTAATCATGCCTTTGCAAAGTCAGTTTTGTGGCTCCCTGGGGTTTAGCTGCTTATTTTTGCATATCTGAGAGAGGCAGTGTTGCCTTCCTCCTTCCCTCTCCGTTATTTGTCTATTCCTTTGTGTCAGGTCCAGCCTAAGTTGTGAGCGTTCTCTGAGCTGTGGTGATAATTATATTTATTCCTCTGAGATGGCTTTCACTGGATTTTCAAACAAGACAAGGCCTATGAGATCCTCCTGTCTTTGGCCCTCTGATTGCTTTTGAACCATTTGCAAATTTCATACAAATTTCTCTGGAGTGTGTCAGTTGCATAGAGAACCCACAGGGGATGCTGTTACCCGAAGGGACTGGCAGAATCCTATGTGTCTATAGGCTTTGTAAACATAGGTGGCAAGAGAAAATACTCTGTTAATCCCACTACTGGGAACTGCACTGTAAGGTCACACTTATTAGAAACCAGAGTCTGTGCGGCAGACATTGCAGATGTCCCAAGAACAGGAAAAGCTCCTTTGTGAGCTTGCACCTCGCTGAACGAGGCCCTAAACCAAGATCCATTTTTGCGGGAAATTCAGAGTACTCTGTTTCCCCTGCTCACAGAATGACCTGAGTTTTAATAGGCTTATATATTTAGCTTATTTCTGTATAGAGCATTCCTTTCACCATTTAAGCAATATACCTAACATCTATCACATTATTTGCTTTCCTGTGTCCTGAGAAAGGAGCATCTGGGGACTGGAAGTATTATAAATTTTGCTGTGCTTCAGACAGAGAAAGCAACGTCAGAGAAACACACCTTGTGTCTGGCATTTTGGAAAGTGCTGAACAGTCTGATCTCTTCTCTTCCTGGAGACAGAGGTGCTTCTGGGGTGCATGATTCAAGTTAACTTAATGATTTAGTTTCTCTTACATCTAAATGAGCTGGTACAGCATACCCTGGGGGATTAGTGCAGATGACCTCATGTCTGGAAGAGCACAGTGCACCCTGTTTGTCTGCTTCCAGCAGGAACAAATGCACTTTCTGAATGTTCTGAGATCTGATTTTCAGCGGTGCACCGTTCTGAGCATCTTCATTCAAAAATAAATACAGAAGTAAATAAATCTCAGGGCTTAATGTGTCCTCTTTTAAGGGACCAGGAGAGTGCCAGTTTCCTGCGTGAGAAAAAGATAGGCTCTGACTATTGGACAATTAAGCTTAAATACTCAGCTCTTTTTAAAGATGCAGCTAAAGCAGTGAGATATCTCCTTGAAAACTGCTAGAACCTCACTGACCAGGTATCTCCTTCACCACATTTCAGCAGACTCTGAGGGCAGAGCCAAGGTCTGTGCCGTGACTTGGGAAGGGATCTACACCCTTCCCCCTGCGAGCCTTGCAGCACAAGGACAGTCATTGCTCTTCTCTGTCAAAAGCTCTAATTCCTAATTTAGGAGGTAATTCTAGTGCAAATTAGTGCGCCTTGCAGATAGAATTAGAGTCTGTGTGATGATTTGGAAAATACAATCAATTTACTCCAATTGTTTGTACATGTCAGATCTCTCCAATAATGAAGAATTTACTCCTCGTGCATGAATACAAACAATGAGCCATTAGCCATGCGAGATGAGAGAGCCTGTCAGAAGCAAAAATCCCGAGATGCTACGTGCCACATCTGAGCATCAGCGAGGATGTGCCCAGGTCTGTGCCGCAGGTTTCGGTGCAGCAGATCCTGCTGTGCGCAGAGACTGCAGGTTGGAAGCACCGTGGCTTTAGCGCCTGACGAGGGGGCACTCCTCCCGGCCAGGGGACAGAAACGGGCTCCCCAGTCCCAGGTGATGTGGGAGGAGCGTAAAGGGAAAGCTCTCAATCCTGCTGCCACAACAGGGGAAGAGAATCTACTGGGTTCGAGGTTGCAGTGCCTCTGAAATGGGGGTGGTCTTCTACCCTGCTGTTGAGCTCTGCTCTTGAGTCACGGCTGCAGCGGCCCTGTTAACCCCCCTCAGGCTTCTCTGCAGCTCCTTTATTCCACAAAGGCTTGCTGGGTCTCTGGAGCCTGTAAAGGGTGCTACAGTACAACATCTTCTGAAGTTTTGTTTGAATCTTTGCTGATGTGACCATTATTAGTAGTGTAGCTGTGGTTTCTCAACTGCAGGAATACTTACCTTAAGATTTTCCCTATGTGGAAGACAGACTGATTTTCAGCTAGTTCGGAGAGCTGTGGGTTGTTTGTCCATACTGTGATTTACTCCAGCGCAGAGTGGGTCCGGTGCTTCTACCTCTTTTGGGGCGGCTGCACACTGTTCGTTTGTACCACATCCATCCAGGGCTCATTAGAGGGTAAATGGAGAGTGACTGTTGGTCTAATCATTAATTTCTGATCTTTTCACAGTTTGCTTTTTAGGAAGCAAACAATATACATATTTCATGAAATTAATTTCAATGTCTGTTTGATTGTGAGTGCTCTCTGTGAGGCTATGAGATGCTTACTGCTCCTTGTGAATTGTTTGAGCTAACAAACACAGAAACTGAGAAAATGATAATGAATTGCTGATCTCTAAGCCTCCTTCAGCCCCTTTTTTGTCTGGTATGTCCCCATAGTTCTTGTACTGCCAGAGTTAGGAGGAGAAGTAGGTCATGCAAAACCTCATTCGTATCATGTTTTACTGAACTGCTTACTGCCTGCAACCTGCCATACTTCCTGTTTTTTCCAAAAGGATAGTTTGACAGCTAGGTTCTTCTTTAAGTTAAATGACAGGGAGAAGACAGATCTGAGGTCTCACTGTCTCCCAGAAGTCCCAGGCAGCTGCTGAGCAAACTTCCTGCTGTGCTGCTGGCTATATGGTATTCTTTCCTCAGTGGAGGTAATATGGCAGTTTGGGAAATGTGCTCGATCTTCTTCCACTTTACATAGATGGCTGAGGAACCTTGGCTGTGCCAGAGAAAGGCTGTTCCCAGAAACAGCTTCTTCAGCAGGAAAGCCCATTGCCCTGGCAAGTGCTATAGGTGGATGACAGTGAAAACCTCTTTTCTCTACATTTTTTTCCTCTCGTGGTATTTAGCCTGATGGAGAAAACAGAACTGTGTTGAGATGTGTGTGTATTTCTGGCAAGGAGGATCTCACTGAAAAGCAAACACACCGGGCAGTTCGTCAGCAGCCTGTGATCCCTGTGGTGCCTACTGGAAAAGGTGACTGCTTCAGCAGGGGCCTTGGTGGCTTCTGGGAGTGGAGGCCAGGATGCAGAGATCACCTCTGTGCTGCATCCAGGTACGAGCTTCTTGTGGCTGTGAATTACTGAGGCATGCAGATGTTTAAGCATATGTATTCTATCGCTGGGGCCAGCCTTAATACTGTGGGAAATGTATGAGATGGTAAAACCTCCATTATCTGGGATTTGGGATGTTTGCTTTGCAGAAGGAGGGATTAGAGAATAGAAAGCCTGAAATGACCATCTGTCTGGGAAAAAGGATCCTGTGAATTAAAATTTCTGTGGTCATTTTCCCTGGTCTCCTTGACTTTGATATCTTCTGTCAGAGCCGATGTCCTTGTGCCCCAAACAGTAACATAATTCATTTTCTACACACTGAAATTTTCTTCTACTGATGTCCTTCTACATGGAGTTGCAAGGTAGCTGTAGAAAGCATTTGCTTATCTGTTGGTTTTCTTGGGTTTCTACTGTTTGCAGCCCTGTATAATCTTAGTGCTTCCAGCACCTTCTCTCTAAAGAGTGACAGCTGTGAGTGTGCACCTCGTTTTTGTATTGCTTCTACATCTAGCATGGAAATGCAATTGCCTCTGAGGTGGAGTGACTCATGCTGTTGAACCATATCACTGCACAATAGTGTAGGTCAGGAAGTAAGTGGTAATACTCTGTGCTTATATACTGGTGTTGTCGATTTTTGCAATGTGATTGTGGATCTAATGGTATTTGATGTTTCTCTGTATAGCCTCTCTTCCTGGAAACATGGGAATCTTGAGCTTCTGTTTTTAAATAAGCTGCCAGGCCTTGCAGCTATAGAGAAGGAATCTGAAAATGTGTTAAAAGTATAGCCTGCAGATTCACAGTCCAGGATATCTTGGGGCATAGGAGCTGGAAATTTTTTTTCTTTCCTTCCTTCCGTCCTTCCTTCCTTTTTCCAGTTTACGCACAAACCAGCACCCCCACTTAGCATTTCCTTATTTACAGCAAGGTGAGTTGTATTTACAGTGCTGGGGAATTTGTCAGGAGCTGCATTCTGCTCATCATCTGTTTCTTCAACGTTTCAGAAAGCAATTAGCAGGCGGAGCATGTGAGTAACAAAATGTGCTGAAAGGGGCTCTCACCCAACTGTGCTGAACGGAATGGCTGCTGTCAGTTGCTGCAAGCTGACAGCTCTGACACCAGGGTACAACCCAGGTCCTGTAGACTGAGATGCCCTGAACTGGCAGGTCAGCAGAGGAGAGAAGAAAGAGATCCACAAGAAATAGTAAGTGGACATTAGGGAGTTTGAGAGGACTGCCTTGGGGCAAACAATGATGATTAGGAGCATAGAGTGTAGAGCCTGGTCCTTCTTCTTCCATGGAGCTGAAGAGCTGGGCAAGCAATAGTGGAAAAAACCTTTTTCATGCTGACTTCTGCTCCTTTAAGTGCAGCCCGAGCTGAGAGAGTATGCGAGACTGAGGTGTTTTAGCTGGGGGAAAGCTAAAAGGTGCAGGACAACAGAGTAGTATTTCATAGACAGTTAAAAAAGAAATCACCTACAAGTGTCATTTAATATCAGTTGCATGGGAAGTTCCTCTGCGCTCGAAGTTATTGTACTGAGTTTGGATGCGTTATTCAATCAGAGAAGCAGAGGGATTTTAGTCTGCTGGAAGTGCAAATGTTTGTGCAAACTTACGCATGCAGTTGCTACTGACTGTTCCGTTATTCACAGATGTCTTGCTCCAAGTATGGATTTGCTATCTCAGAAACTCAGCCTCTCCTCTGTGTGATGTTTGGGGGAGGGATGAGATTAACTGCCTTGTTCTAGAGTTGGAGCAGGGTGAGGCTTTTGAGCTGCAGGACCGAAAGGCGTGTGTTATTTGTCCCATTCTAACATGGCAAACGCTGTCTCCCCAGCAGGAGGTACCAGATGGGAGAGAAGCAGCATCCTCCCAGGCCTTTGGATGCTTCAAAATCTTTTCCATCCCTCCCTGATTTACTGTGGAGTCCTTGAAGTGAGTAGGCTGCCTAAAGAGCAGGCCCACCCATAAAGCTCCGCATCCAGCCAGCTTACCATGAAACAGCAATCATCCCATTTAGAATAGGAAACCCATCAGTACTGCCCGAGGGCAGACACACCCTTGGAAGGGAAAGTTAAGAGTGTTGGTAAGAGTGGGCAGGATAGAGCTGAGTGCAGGCGACAGCTCCTCAGCCCAATGCTTCCTGACGGCAGAGGCTGCTCCTCCAGCAGCCGGCTCCTGCAGGACCCATCGTGCTCCCCGCCTGCAGCCGGGGTGAGCGAAGGTCTGGGCAGCACTGTGAGCAGCGCAGTCCTGCGCTAACTTGTGTGTGCACCTCTGTGGGTGGGTCCAGAGCTTGGTCCCAGGAAGGAGAGAGACTGAAGAGCTACCTTGCCAGAAGTGGCTGTGGGCAGAATCCACCTTCCGTTAATCCAAATGTGTTCATGGCAGCTGGTTCCCTTGTGGGAACAACACTGTACATCATCCAGATTAGAAATGATTGTCTTCGCAGGCCCACTTCCCAGTGGAGCACTGAGCTTGTTCCTTTCATTGCAAGGGAAAAATGCTTTTCCTGTCCTGTCTGTTTGTTTCTCAGCTGCTGGCAAAGAATGTTCATAGGTATCAGAAATAATCAGGGCAATTTCTAATTTACCTGAGCTGACATGACGCTAATATGCTCCACAGAACTCCTTCAGTTCTTGCAAGCTAGTTTCTTACAGTTTGTGTGCTGGATCTGAGAAATTCTTTGCTTTATTGTTCAGTATTCACAGCAAGATCTAGAAGCCCTTTTTTTAGAGAAAAATGTCAAGTTGGGATAGTATGTCCTGGGAGAACTGCAGATCCTACAGTTTATCTTGCAGCATCTGGTTATCACAGGAAGGATATAGAAGTGGGCCCTTGTATCGAGATCTGTTTTTACTGTCAATTTATATCAGCTGAACAATTTCCTTCATCAGCCCATGACAAGAAATTGTCTTATTTACCACCACAACACAAATGCTGTGTCTTGGCAGGCCATTAACTACATCAAATCCTGGCTTCTGCACCAGCATCGAGCACAGCACTAAACCAGGTCTTTGCAGACCCAAGTTTGTTTTGTTCCCAGGACACTTTGGGCCAGTTTGATAATGTCCTTTCTGCAAGCAGAGGGCTGTGACCCAAGGAAGAGCCCAGATTCCATGGCTGTCTCTGCCATCATGCCTGTGTGAGAGAAGCATTGCAGCAGCTGCGCAAAGGAGCTTTGAGATTCGGGAACAAAGTGGTTATTTAGAAGTGAGATGTTTGTTGGTTTTATAATAGTGCGTTCCTTTGAAACGATGGGCTCGGTTCCTTGGCACAGGATGCTGCTGGATATGAATGCCACACACAGCCTGCACATCACGAGCACTGCGGACATCAGCACCCTACGTGCTGGAGACAGCCCAGCTCCTAAAGCTCGGGGCTCTGCTCCTGCAGGTGGAGTCCACGTTTCTGTGCCTGCACTTGAGTCCAAATGCTGAGCCTTTTCCTGGCTGTACAGCCGCAGGCAGTGTATGCTGCAAATAAGATTGCTCTAAGTCTGTGTGCTCCTGCAAGCACTCTAGGTTTCAGCAGGACTTGAGCTCCTTTATTCTCAGAAAGATTCGGGCAGCCCGTCACGTAGTGTGGTCACAGCTGGTCTGCTTTAGGTTTGTCTGCTTTCTAGACGGGAGATAAGAGAGGAAAGGGGGTAGAAGAATGAATAATGAGAAGATGTTAAATTTCTGTTTATGAAAAGGCTTTTTGATGGTAGTCATTTAAACAGCACTCGATAAAATACATTCCCTCAGAAAAGCCTGTTCCGTTCCGTGCCATACATGGATTTGCAGTATCCAAGACAGATGAGACCTCTCTTCTGCTTTCACAAGAAACAATTTCTTTACAGGGTGAAGCTGTCAGACCTGTATGAACACTGCCAAACCTGGCAGGCCTGCAGAATAAGCTTTTGTTTGGTTTATCTTCCTCACTTCTTCCTTCAGCCAAAGATTTTTTCCAGGAAGGTCAAGGGATGGACCCTGTTCTCACCCGCCAGCTTGTCCTGACTGATGCTGCGTGTGTTTGGCAGCGTGCTGTGTGGGACGGCTTGGAGTTGAAATGGAAACTGCAAAGGTGTTTCTGCTTGAACCTCTGTGGAGAATTGGAGCCTGATTACTCTCTGTAGCTGGGAATTAGTGTGGGGAGTGACTCGCTCTGCTGTCCAAATAGCTAATGCTGCTTGTGGGATTATCCCGGACTCCCCATTCATGTTGTTCCAGTTACTCAAGTGAGTGACACTTGGCCTTATTTAAAATCTGCAATTGTTGTTGTTTCTTCTTCTGTTTGCTAAGCTAATGAGGAGAGACGCAAGAGGATCTGCTAAGAAAAGAACTCTTTTGTGGCATTGCCAGGATGCCAGAGACAGAGCTCAACCTGGTCTAGTTTGTCACATCATTTTTTTACCAGGAGAGATCAAACACCATGAGCTTCACATCTTCTGTCTTTAGGAGATTAATGTTTCTGTTCCACTGAAGCCTGTGGTTCAGAAATAACGACCTAGTGAGAGGCACACCAAAATAGGTCATGGTAGGTTACAGGAGAGCAATAAAAGCAATTAAGTATGCATGGCAACTTTTTACTTTGAAAGGGCGGGGAAATCCCGTTTGGAGAGGAGCAGAGGTCATGCTGTAGGGAGATGATGAGCATGATTGACGAGGCAGGTGGTCGAGCTCTCAGTATCCTCAGTGTGAGGATGCACATCCTCTGAGGCTACAGCATCGCGTTCTGTCACAGCGATGCCTCTCTGTTCCTGGGCTGCATCTGGTGGGCTGGGAACATTCCTAGCACCGGAGGTGTTATCTGCCACGCTGCAGGCTCATTCCTCCATCCCTGCCAAGGGGCCATAGCCTGTATCCTCTGCTGGGCAAAGGCGTCGTTTTGCTGCCAAGAGGGTGGTGTAACTGAGATTTAAGGTCAGTGTGTGTGCAAAACCCTGCCATGTTTGAAATGGGAGTAGAAACACAGTCATCCTCAATCTGTTTTTTGGTATGATTCACAAGGGGACTTCTGGGCCTTGAAAAGAAAATGTGTGTTCAATGCCAACAGATAAAGTTGCAGTGCTTACTGCTGCATTAGCAGCATTTTAATTGCAGGATTCATGTCAAAGCACTGAGTGAATGTGTATTCATATCCCATCAGCTTTATCAATGACAATGTTGTTGCTGTTTAAATGGGTGAGGAAGCAGGCTCGGAGTTCAGTGACTTGCACAGGATTGTTTGGAGGCAGCGGCTGAACTGGAAATAGGACCCTGGAGCCTTGGCTCTCAAGCCTCTGTACTCACAGCACTGGAGGTGAAACAGAAGACTTCTCCAGCCTTCTGCTGCTGGTGCCCGGGGCTGGGATGCCCATCTCCTCCCACATGGAGCAGAGGTGAGGGCAGAGGGCTGCCTGGGGCTGGAGAAACTCCTCCTGGTGCTGCTGATCCAGCGTGCTCTGGGGCTGCTGGCCGCCTTTGCTGAGCTGGAGGAACTGCGGTAACACACCCTGCTGTTAACCCCAAGCTACTTGTATATTCTTTGATTCTATTAGAAAGCAGTATGCTTTGCTCCCTTACTATTGTTGTTGGTGGTGGGTTTTTGTTTAACAGCAATTTCACCTTTGTTGCTGAAGCTGCAAGTGGGGCTGGGGGAGGAAGTGTAATTAAAGTTTGCTCAGACAAAGGCGTTTGGTGACGAGACACAGTGTTGCTGAATCCACAAGGGGCACAATTAACTGATAAGAGTAAACTAATTGTTATTCATATTAAATTAGGGCACAGGTGATTTGGAAAATCTATAGACACTCCCATATGCTTTGCAATTTTGCATTGCAGATTATGGTTTTATAAGGCCCTTCTGGGATTTGGATTACAGAGGCAAAGCATGGAGCTGTATCTAAACTGAACCTACTCTTTCCTGATTAACTATATGATAAAAACATAAATGTGCACATCAGAGAATTTATCACTGTGTTTGCATATTAATTTTTCTTTTCCAGAAATGAACACAACAGTTTTTCATAGATCCAAATGATTATGCTTATTGGCAGCTGTGTGAACCCAGAGCAGGTGACGTGATTGCAGTGTTGTCACATAATTGTTTTGAGATGGAGGTTAATAGCAGGGACTGGGTGTGCGACAGGGACGCGGCTGCCTTAGGAGTGGTGTGACAGGCTGAGGTATTTGCCACTTGAGCTTCCGTGCTGTGCGGTCCTGGTCTGTATTTACTGGTCTGTAAGAGGCAGCAGGGCCACAATGGCACTGGCAGGATGAGGAGGGGCTGCAAATAGGTGTAGGCTGGCTGCAGGCTGCTTGTGTGTTTGGAGCAATTCTGTCGCAGGCTCTGCTGGTTTAAAAGAGCTCTGAAATAAATATTTATAAACAGGACACGAAAAAAGAGTGGAAATTGCTCATGTGATCTTGGGACGCGTGAGATATTATGATTATTTATGCGCTTCTATGTCTTGCTTTATCAGTTCATTGTGCTGCAATCCCAGAGTGTCACAAGCTGCTCCTGAAGGAAGTTTTTTCTTAATAAGATCCTAACTTGCCTGGCAAATCAGTGGTAGAAAATGTGAGGACAACAGAGCAGAAAATGGGGCAGAGCATGTTTCAACGTTGCAGTTAAAGTGTTTTGCAGTCCATTTTGCTTGGACTTGCTTGTAAGTCTCCTGCGCCCTAAAATCAAGGAGGGCCTATGACTTAGGTTATCTGAAAGTCCCCACTTGGGGGCTTGTCTCACTTAACACAAGAGAGCCAACAGTAATCCCAGCCATGCACTCTTTTTCTTATTTTCTCTCCTCTCTTCTGGTCTCAGGCTGTGGGACCCAGAGCAAAGCCAAGTGTCTGACCGTGTGATCCATGTATGGAGCGCTGGATGGAGATTTTGGAGGCAGTGCTTAATTACAGAGCAGTATGGACAGGGCTGGATCACTGTTTATGTTTGTTTGCGAAGAGGGTGCTTCCCAATGAATTAAAATCCCTCTGAGGACAGTTTGGATGTACGTGATTTAAGCATCTGGGATGCGCTGGTCTCTGAACAATCTCTGCCTTGGATTGTGGCCAAGGTAACGATCAGAGCAAGACTGAAGCTGGACAAGGAGCCCAGGGGTTAGTGAATCATTCCTGCCAGCTCCCAGCAATGTGCTAAACCATTTCCTCTTTGATGCTCCCCAGAGTTAGGTTTATCTACAATGGGTCTTTAGCCTGCGAAGTTTCTTCCAAGCCATCAAGAAGCAGCGCTGTCCACCAGGAGCTCGGTGCAGTGTGTGCCTCTCCTTCCCTGGGCTCTGAACTGTTGCAGGCTCTGTCTCACTCTCAGCAGTGCAGAGAAGAGGGGTCATGTGTCAGGCTGAGGTTTGTTTTCTGGAGGAAATCCCAGTGGTAAAGTGCCAGGCTCAGGCTGAACTTGTTTGACGATTTGAAGGGGAGAGCACCACCTGCTGATACATCACTGCGGCTTTTCTCTCTGTCTCCCCCACACTTGCTCTGACCCTCTTCTAACTCCAGTTCTCATGTATCTGTGAAGCATCCCACGGGCATGCTGCTTCAACACGTTGGGGTATGCAAATGCCCTCCATGCATGTGCAGAGACTTGATGGGGTGAAACAGCCCCTGACAGGTGATGCTGCCAGGGAGGAGAGCATCTCCCCATCCTAGCGTAAAGGCAAGGATGGGCCATAGGGTTTCCTGCAGCCCTTTTATGCTCAGGGAGTGGTTTTCCCCCAGCAGCCCTTTCATGTGGGTTGCTGCTACTGCCTGTCTTCCAAAGCCTGCTACAGGTGGCCAATCCCTTGTGCTGGCTGCCCAGTCTGTGCCTCGGGCTGCTCACTCCAAGGCAAGCCGTGGGAGTCACACTGGACAATGAGGAAGCATCTCTGACAGCTTGTATAGGTGAAGTCTGTGAGATAGACTCTCTGGGTGAAGAGCAAGGAGATTTTGGATGGGATGACAGCTGTTACTGCTGCTTGCTGTACGTTTACTAAAAGAAAAAGAAACTTTGGCTTCAGAGTAGATTTGTCACAGAATTATCTGCTGGTTTCCCCCCACTGAAGCCCAGCAGACTAAAAGGCTGAAATTGCTCTTTGTAGAGCAGCTGAACATGGCCAGTCACAGCCTGTGCTGGAAATGGTCTCTGTAACAGAGTGGGTGGCTCCACTCCATAAGAAGCTTTTCCTCTGCTTGAAAACCCATCGGCCTCCATTTGGCCCCTGGAGAATAACCTGGATAGCAGGCACTTGCTGGAGGATCTTTGCACCCAGCACACACCAAGGTAGGAGCAAGGGTCTGTTCCAGAGACTGAACGGGACAGACAGGGCTTCTTAAAGGGAGCAGCATAAACAGGCTGAGGGATGTTACTGCATGGAGGGCTAACAGAAGCTCCAAGCTGGATCTGTGGGTATAAGCAGCTACTGCTTAGCCCTAGAGTTGTACTTTCAGATGCGGTCATCCCTTCCTAGTGTCTTTGGACATAGTTGGCCAGTCTCTTTCCTCATCCACAGGTCGTCATTTCTCAAATCTGCCACCACAAGGCAGTAACAATCTGGAGCCCAGACTAGGGGCTGAGGAGAACCCCAGAAAGCCTGAGGTAATTCTCATGTTCAGGCTGCCTGAAAGCAAGACATTTTGCTCTCTGCTGGAAGCGGCCAGGGTCCAGGGCATGGAGCACACCGGCCACTGGGTTGCTCTGGCTGCTGCACTGCTCCTTCCCGGCAGCCCAGTGCTGAGCGTGTGCTGAGCTGTACCCTGCTATTTGCTGAGCATTTTCCCTCGTGCTTTTCCCTTTGCCCTGTGCTGCCTCTGCTAATGGGGTTATTGTGTAGCTGGAGAGAGGCATCCGCTCGCGCTTGTGCCTGGCTGCAGCGCAGCTCCGAGCAGAGATGCTCCTGACAGTGCCAGATGGCGAGCTGGGGAAAGGGAGCTCTGCCCCCTCCCAGGAGAAAAGCCCAGCGGGAGTGTGTCTCCCCCAGCTCCCAGGCTTTGGGGTCAGCAGGGGGAGGTGGGGCACTGTGAGGCAGGTGGGATCTGGGTGGCTCAGGCAGGCAGAGCACGCCAGGCTGTGAGCGCTGAGTTTGGGTTTTGTTGTGCCTCCAATCCTGTGGTAATAAACCTTACATAAACCTAGCCAGAAGCACAGCATTAATATTTAAAAAATGACATTTAAGGTATTGAATATACGCTGCGTTCTCTAGAAGAATATCTATGTGTGTGTGCGTGCGTGCATGCGTACACTTGGGGCTTTGTTTTGCTTTTATAGTGGATTGCTGTGTGTATGTATTTTACTCGGGGTATTTGTGCCATAATAGGAAGGGGGAGGGAGTGGGAAAATACTGCTCTGTTTATATTCGCTGCTGTCAACAGCAGAGCTGCATGTTTTGGATTCGCATCTTCTGAAGCACTCTGGATTCCAGGCAAACGGCAGCCTTCCCCCTGCCCTGAGACCCTTCAAGGGGGTTGCTGAGCCTCTCCTCGAGCCCTCTCCTGCTGGCACGCTTGCCCTCCGCTGGAATTTGGCTCCAGTAATGTGGCACACTCCATACCCAGCACGCAAACAAGTCGATATGCTAAAGTTCAAAGGGACAACCTTGGAAAATGTCAGAGCAGCCTCTCTGCACCATTGTTCTGCTGCTCTGATCACAAAAAGGAGCTCTGAGTGCTCTAATTTGCAGACTGGGGGGCAGAGGAGGGACACAGCAATGTCTCTGTGTCTGTGTCCCTCCTGAGCGTCTCTGACACTTTTCCCATTGCCTTTCACCTTTGTGAGTCTTTGGAGACTCTGATGCATGGCTGAACCTGAAATGTTACTGCTCACCCATAATTTTTATAAATCTCGGGTGTAACACATCTCTTGTTTCTCTCCTCCATGACTTTTTATGTGTTTAGGTTTTGTAAGAGGAGTGGTTTTATGTCACTTCTCCCTTGTTTTCTCCTCTCTCACCCAGCACTGAAATAGTCAGTGGCAATGCCCTGTCTTGTCTCTTGATACAGGCCTCCAGGGACAGTTCCTTCCTATCCATCTCCTGCGTGCCATAACAGCAGGTAGCCAGGGACATGGTGGAAAAGCGCTGGGTCTGAATCTGCCCTTCTGATATAAGTGGACATTATGCATTTTTAATAGACATAGAGCTCAGTGAAACCCTTAGTACTAGCTGAATTGGCACAAAATTCCCAGGCAAATAGTCTTTGGAGTTGATCTCTCCCTAGGTACCTTGCAGAAAATGAGCCCAAGGACAGACAAAGGCCGTGTTCTCTTTGATTTCCAGAACTGGCTCATTTTGCAGAGGACATGGCTGAGCAGAAGCCAGCCCGACAGTAGTCCTCCCTGTGGTCTTGTGCTGGTGCAGGATTCTGGATTGGCCATCCCAGAGTTGTTCCTCATTCATGCACAGGGCAAATGCAGCGTGAGAGGAGAGGCTGTTGCACAGCACCTTGCTTTTAGGCATCTCCCTCCACTGAAAGCACTTCAGCACTGGCCTGCAGTGGTTATCTCTGGTTTTCTGCTGCAGGCCTTGCCAGTCCCAGAAAAGCTCATGTCCATCCAGGGCAGTGGCCTGAGGCCATGCACAGAGTCCTCCAGTTTGCTTCACTTCAAGAGGAAAGATTATGGGTGCTGCTGGCCCTGGCTCTGTGCTGCAGTTAGTTGGGGTTTATCAGAGTGTTTTCTTGGTGCCTGCTAATTTGTGGGTGATTATTTGACTTCAAAACTACACAGCATACATCTCTGCTCCCCTTTGGTACCCCAAAATGAAAATCCTGGTGAAAATCACTGAGACTGCTCCACAATGTGGAACTCAGCTCTCTGAGTACTGACGCTTTTTGCAAGAACTTGGAGGAGTTTTTTCTTTGTTGTTCCTTTTTTGGTAAAGTGCAAGTAAATCTCTCCATACCTACATGTTACCATGGCACTGTAACCTTACCAGATCAGGAAGAGGGAGCAGCAGGGGAGTAGCTGCAGCTGTGGGTCTGTACATGTCCACTGTGGGACAAGTGGCGAGGAGGTGATGGTGGGGTGTGGAGGGCTCTGGAAGCAGGTGAGCAGGCAGCAGTGGCAGGGCAGTAGGAGGTAACTCATGCCCAACCTCCAGGATGGTTTTTGGCTTGTGATAAACTGTCTAGCTGCGAGTGTGGCATTCTGAGACATATGTACCGTGGTGTTCAGCCATCTCAGAGAAATCTGCTGCTGAGCATGAGTCAGCCCTCCCTGGGTTAACTGTTAAAGGGCAGTATCAAGAGATAAGATCTTTACTCTGCTCTGCAAGCCCATGAAGCCCAGCCTCCTCCAGGTGGCCCTGGTGGAGGAAGGGACCGAAGGTCCTGGTGCACTGTTAGAGGTCACAAAAGTGTCCTGTCTTCCCACTGCGCTTGGTGCAATTGTCCCCAGATTAGGGGCTGTGGAAAGACGTGGTGCTAGACAGAAGGGGAGTTGAGATCTAAGGAGCATTACCCACTGGTTGCAGAGCCCAAATGGTCTCTGCTGGGGAACCATCAGTCCAGGTCTGTGTCCTGCATGGAGTGGAGCAGAACTCAGCCTGCCTTGCTGAGAGGCTGCACGTGAGCCTTGCTTTGTGTCTAGCATAAGGTCACCACTTTGTCTCGAAATGGTGCTGAGCCTCCTCACCAGCAGGACCCATCCCTCGCACCCAGCCCTTCTATCCTCACACTTCCCTTTCACTGCTGAGCTGGGAGAGCATCTCCCCTTGCCTGTGGCTGCAAACTCGGTGGGTGATGCCGTGGAGCGAAGAGAGCAGGAACCAATTCCTTAAGGGGCCATCGCAGAGCCTTCCCTGGCTTTTCCTCCTGTCGCAGGGAGAAGTGCCCCTGCCTAAGTGGAATAAATTGGTACAGACCATTAGCAGCGCAGGTCCTCCTCTGGCGGGGGGGGGAGGGAGAGGGCTGTCGGCACTGCTCTGGATACAAAGCAGTCAGCCACGCTCTGGCTCCTTCCTCCCGCACCCCGTTGGCCTCCTCCTCCTCCCTGTTTGCACGCTCCCTCCCTCCCTCCGTTCTGCTCTCCCTCCCTCCCTCTCCACTCTTTCCTCTAACGCCACGCTGCAGAAAGGCAGACCTGGGGAACTGGAGGTCCACAGAGGCAGCGGAGGAGGAAGGAGCTCTCTCCTGCTATTTCTTTGAGAGTGAAACAGGGAGGCAGCGATACAATGAAGGAGTGTTTTGGTTGCTGCCTGGAATAAGAAAGAATACGTAATTAAAAAAAAAAAATCTGGACCCAACAAACGAGGAAAAAGAGAGAAGGAGGAAGAGGTTGCTGGGGGGAGCCCACGCCAGTGGGTGAACAGCTGCTTGGAATCGTGCCTCTGTTCCCAGGGATTAAAGCATGAATGGGAGCAGCCTCCCAGCCACGATGGAGAGAGAAGGCGGTTCAGGCTGTGGGAATAAGGTAACTCGCCTCCTGCAGACATTGCATGGCTGAGCTGAGCAGGACAGAGATCCTTTATGCACAGGGCTGGGTGTGTGTATTTGTGTATGCAGCGGGCAGGGAATGGGAGGAAGCAGGAAAGACTCAAAGCAATTTTTCTACCCCTCCCAGTGTGTTTAAAGGATGCAGAATGGGTCTCGGGGGCTGCAGTGCTGCAGATCACTTTGCCCCCCTTTCTCAAGCTGGGTGCCTTAGGATGCCAGGCTGCTTTGCCTGGGGAAGGCTGGCTGGGTTCTGGGGAAAAATGCCCATGTCTAGCCTCCAGGAGCACTGTGTTCCCAGCCTTGCCCTCCCAGCCCTGCACCTGCTCTGGGGCTCCCCTCGTGGGCTTGTGTGTGGCTCTCTGGGATCTCTGTGGGGACTGCAATGGCCCCGTGCCCCTCCAGCCCACCCGCGCATCCTGCAGTGACAGGAGAGAGGTGAGAGGCGACTGGAGAGTTGCTTTTCTCTTTCCTTGGTCGTTCTCTGCCTTTTCTTTGCAAGAGAAAGAGAAGGGGTTTAGGAGGAGGGGGAACTGAAATCCCTTTCATTCGTGCCAGCAGTGATGAGAGCCAACTTTGAGACTGCTTAAAGGGAAAAGCTTTCCAAATGCTATCTTTTGGAGGAAGAGGAGATGGCTGAGCGATGCTTTGCCAGCTGAGGAGTGATCTCTGTGTCAACTTATGTTGTGAGAGTGGGTGGGGATGAAAAATAGTGATTATGGGGGAGAAAGTCCATAGTGATCAAAGAAGCTGCCCACAAATGACGCTTTCCTTTTCCCTGCTGAGCCTCTCTCTGACACAGTTCTTAGACCTGTGACCCTGAAAGTCCTCATTTCTGTAGTCAGACCGGAAAGCGCAACTTCGAGTAGTGTTGGGAGATGGCTCAGCCCAGATGTTGTTTGGGAAGGCACTGAGGAGCCTTCATGCCAGCCCTCCCTCACTTCTGGGGGCTTCTTGGAGGGGTCTTCAGCTTGGCTTTGGGTTAGGAGGAACTTGCTTTCTTTACTTCACCAGTGACCCGTCACAGTGCACACACTGCAGAAAGTCATGAGCCCCTACAAGCCATCAACTGACATAAGAGCTCATATACACCTCTAAGGAGCTCACGGCCTAATGTTTGTGATGGACTCAGAGGCTGTGCAGGCTGCTCACAGATCTGTGTGTGCTTGTCAGAAGTGTGTCCCCAAACATCTACAGCGAGGTGACACCAACTTGTGTCGGTGGGTGAGGTTGGGTGTGTTTGTGCACGCACATAAATGCAGAAGGGATGTGGAAATGCACAGTGGAGCTTCAAGCCGTGCTTGTGTTTTGTGAGTAATTCTTCCTTATGTGAGGAAATTCTTCTAAGGCACCGAGATGCACCTTGCCTGCCTTGGCTGTGTGATTAGTGTACACACATCTCCAGTGGGAATCAATTGACCAAGATTTGCCTTGAGATTGTGGTGGCTGAGATTGCTTGGGTAACCTTACAGCGTTGGGTTGGAAAAGGTGTGAGAAAATGGAGGCACTAGGGGAAAAAAAGATTAAATAACTTTCTGTATGTAGCACCCAGGTCTTCTCTGTGTCAGCTTCAAAGCACTGAGGAAGATGGAAGATGTTCTGGAGGAGGGATGGAGTAACTAGGCTGTGAAAATAAGGATATCTCTGCCAGAAGGGCTAATTCTGTGATATGGGCCAAGGGCCTCGGAAATGGGCAAAGCCAGAAGGGCAGTGGATGCTGCTAGAAGGGAAAGGTAGTTGAGAAATTATTTTATTTTTCTGGTTGAATATGTTTGGATGTGTGAGAGAGGAAAAAAGTGAGTACTTTCCCATTTCATGCAGCTGGGTTGTAAATGCCCGTGCCTCACCACAGGTGTTCCTGCTGAAGCAGGCAGCTTCCTGGTGAGGCGCTGGGAACTTGGAGTCGGTAGCAATGCGGTAACTGCTCTTCTGACAGCTGGCTGCTTCTGAGCTGGGCTGACCCGAGGAAGATGCAGAAGATGGGATGCAATTCTCGTGTCATTTCTGTTCTCTAGGATGGCAAAGTGAGAGGACACCCAAAGGAAAGGTCTCCCTCTGCATGCATGTGTTGGCACAGAGAAGCGGGGAGAACTTTCACACGTGTTCGTTGGCATCCAAAAGGTTCCTGACCCACCATGGTGGCTCAAAGTGGAGAGTGAATGCTGTCCTGCAAAGGGGAATAGTGGCCCAGGCCAGGGACAGGACTGTCACCTCGTATGTGTCACAGGCCAGGTGCACTGTCACTGGGGTCTGCGATTCTGTTCTCTTGTGGCTTTGTCCTTATCAGAGCCCAGCCAGCTACACTGATGCCTGGATTCTCTCTCTCCTCCCCTGACCTGCAGTGTTGCCCTCTGTCTTCCTGGTTTTTGCTCTGCAGTTGTATACCCTCTGAGGCGAGAAGAGCCGTGAGTGCCTCTGGTGTGCATGGCCTTGTCAAGTTAGCAAACTCACAAACACACAAAGATTTCTGGCAGATAATTGCTCTAACAGGGAGACCCAGCCTAAGCCGACCAAGAAATCTTCCAGTTACAAAGTGTGAGCACACACTCCACTTGTGCAAAGCTGGCTGCTCAACATCAAAATAATGCTTTGTGAAAGAAAAGCAGGGCATCTGCCCTTTGAATCTTTTCCAGCACCCTCCTGTTGCAGCAGGAGAAGTCTTGGGAAATGAAAAGAACTGTCTTTTAAGGGACATTAGGGCAAATGTTGGAACTCTTTTTTTAGTGTTTCTTGGAGACCTGCCTTTTGCAGTACCTTTGCTCTCTCTTGCCCTTGTTTCACTTCTGTCAGCTTAAGGAAGTTGTGCAACGGCAGTTTTTTCTTCTTCAAACAGAATCCAGTGGGCAGATTTAAATCCACAGAAAGAGAGGATATGGTCCTGGCCTTTTTTGCGTCACTGTGCATTTTGTCTTGCAGGGATAAGCACTGCGAGAGGCTGCCTGGGTTCCAGATCTGCTTTTCATATGGGCTTTCCAGCAAGATCTCTGGCTTCTGGGGATGCAGCAGACTGTGGTCAGCATCTTTCCCTGGGTTGCTGCCCTCTGTGACATTCTTGCCCAGCATTTCTTTACAGCTCTCCACTGTAAAGAGCCATGCAGTAGTCCTGAAAAGTTAGCTGGGCTGTAGCTGTAGTTTCTGTTTGAGCACATGGCTGGAGGTGCATTTGGTGTGGCTTCAATCTGCCCTAAGGCAAAGCATCATCTGGAAGCAATGCCATCGGAAAGGCCCTCTGCAGTGTCTTCTCCATGGGTCCTTGTTCTCTGTACTGTGTTGTCTTTTATGTTTTATTTTTGGACATCCTGAACTGGGATGCCCCCAGTGATTTGTTTCTCTGGTGGAGGAGAATTGGCCTTTACCAGGTGTGGGGCCTGAAGAGTGAGAATAGATTCTCCTTTTTTCTCCTGCCAACCCCAGCTGTTTGTGTTTGGGTTGGCAGGTTGATGTCAGGGCTGGATTCACCTTCATGAAGATAATAAGGGCTTTGCTGAGTGGAGAGCACAGGGTGTGGTTCATAATTAATCTTAATGTCCTGATTAGACACGTGGACCACCCCCAAGTACTCCAAGTAACACAGCATATTACTCACTATTGAATATATCCTCCTACATTTTCTAATGGGAACTCCACACCTCCAGGGAGCTGAGGCACTGAGAGACTGAGGAATTAGAGAACAGCTCCCTGTGCTGGGGAGCAGAGCCCAGCCTCTCGCAGTGCTAATGGCTTTGTCCCACAAAGGTAGGCATGCCGGTCCCCTGTCCTGTATTTTGTTTGTACAAGTGGCATTTGCATGTTTTCCACAGTCTCATAAAATGACACCTGTGCAGCACAGATACCTTATGGGTACCTGCACTGTGCCTGGAGCACACTCACACGTGCAGCTTTGCACACTTTTGTTTTCCATCCTGGCTTTGTATAGAAGTGTGTGCTCTCCCCCTCATGCAGCTGTGTGCAGATGCACACACACTGCGTGTTTCTGGCCCTGTCCTGCCTCAGTACCACAAAGCCTTTAAGCAGTTTGCCAGCTGCAGTGGTACCTCAGAAATCCCTCCGGCTATGCTACCAGATGATCCATGGGGAACACAGTGTGATATTCTTGGCAGTGACAGCAGAATAAATAGGAAATGCTCAAGATCCCCCTCCTGCCTGGCTCTGAGCTATTTTCCTCAAGACGGGAGAGGAGCTAACCTTCTGTGCACCTCTGCTGCTAATGCTGTTCTGCAAGAGCAGGTGGTGGATCAGCACTCAAAGGGTGTCTGAATGCACCGGTCACTGCTGGCCTAGCTCCAGCCACTGTGCTATTTATTGTTAGCTCCTGAGACGTGGTTTGATGCTCCAGGGTCATTGGTACTGCATGCATTTGAAGCACCAAACACATAAGTAAACAGGACAGACAGAGGAAATTGGTGTTGATGGAAGGATAGCTGGATGTTGACAGGGGAAAGGTCACAGAAGACACATGGCGTCTCCTGGCAGAGACATGGGAGCCCAGAGAAGAAATTCTGCCAATTAGAGTGGGCCAATCTTCAGCCGTGCATAACAGCCCCCAACTCTGAAGCCTCTGGGGAGGTGATTTACAGCTTTGCTTCATGATTGAGAATTCTCTCCATTCAGCTCTGGGGTGTTGCAAAAGTGTGCATGCACTACAGAGCCCACAGAAGACAGATCTCTGTTGATTCCTGAGTTCCTTCTGCGATGCCTGCTGGAGACTGGTTATCCTCTCTGAAATAACAACAGCTGGTGCACAGCTCATGCAGTGTGTAGAGTTCAGACTCTCTCCTTCCATTCCTGCCTTGTGCACTCGACCGGTGGGTTGGGCTGTCAGAAAAATTTGCTCTTCTGCACTGTCTGCTGTCTGGGAACCCTGTCAACGCCCAGTGGACAGGGAATTGAAAGCTGTGGCACAGGGAACAAAGTCTGCAGGAAGGTGGGAATCCTCTTGCTTACTGAAGATGCAGATGTCTGATTGCGTAGGTTCAGCTGTAAAGAGACATGGGCATTGCCAGCATTCAGCTCATCTCATCTGAAGGCATGCACCTAAAATAGGACAATTGAATTCTCCCTGCTGAATGTAAAACCAAATCTAGACAGCTGGCCCTGCTGTGGGGGACAGCACACTGGAAAGCAGGGTGGATGCGTCCCTCCCTGAGCCCCTGCAGCTGGGCGTTGCCAAGCGGTGTAGCCCTCGTCTGACCTTTTGGGAGTGGGAATCCGTCTGGAGCTACACGACCACCTCTGCAGCACCAAGATCTCCCCCTGCCGGCTCTGAGCTATCGCTCCTCCAGCCTTGTGAACACTGTGGAGTGGGGACAGAACCCCAGTTTTCCCAGGGCTGCAGCTTGCTGTGGTTATGGGGGCCAGCGGTCATGGAGAATGAGACATGCTTCACTTTGTGACAGGAGACAGGCATGTGATTTGTCTCAGCTGCTTTGCTGGATGTCATTCTTAAATGCCCTAGCATAGTCTCTCCATCAGATTTGGCACCTCAAAGACAAAAAAAAAGGATAATCCAGAAGAAATACCTTGACTCGGCCTGTTCCCCCCTCACCTTCCCTTCAGCTGGAAAGAGACCAAAAGCAAAAGGATGGATGCTGAGGCTCTGCTCTGGATTTCATGAATGGATGAATGTAGAGAGGCAAGTGGGGATTTCGAGGGGATTTGGAAGCCTGCTCCAGGATTTGTCTGGCAAGCAAAGCCTTTATAATACTTCCAGCATTATGATAACATAATGCCAGCATGATTCAGGGACCACTCCAGCTCTTGGTGAATAAAAAGCCTAACTCCTATCACCATCAGTAGGAGAAGGATCCCACTTTTGACAGGTTGTAGTTTTGAAAAGCCCATCCTCTTGTCTCGCCTTGGTGTTACAAAGCAAGGGCTAAGATGCTTTCATGTGCTGCTGTGGATGTGTGGGTCTGGTTGCAGATGCATGTGGGAGAGGAGCTGAGCGAACTGCACGAGCGGTGCTGCCATGGGGCTGTGCACCGGGGAGTGGGTGCCTGGGCCACCTCCCCTGGGCTGCTCTATAAATACCACTGGGTGCTGAAGCGTTCTGGCTAAACTCCTTAGGTTTCTTGCTTTGTTTTTCCATCTGTTTAACAGCTGCTAAAGCTAAAGAAGAAGTGTGTACTGACACATTTCTGTTAACACAGGAGGCCCTGTGAGGGCCAGGACTAGACTCACCAGAATCTGCAAAGGAAAGTCCTGTTGGGAGTCTAGCTTCCCAGGAAATGAGAGAGCAAAAGCCAACAGGTGCTGGGGGATGACATTGCCCTGACCACATGGGACCAGACTAGATGATCTGTGATTATTCCATCTGAATCCCATAGACTGTGGCATGGAGAGTAAATCTGGAGTTGTGCTGAGACACTGGTGGCCCTGCAGAGCTGCTGGCTCGTGCTTTAATCCCTTTGTCCCCGCAGGAAACTGCAACTGCAAGCCCAAGGGAAGGGCTGGAGTTTGTGGAGTGTACAGGAGGTGAGTGATGCTGTGCCGTGCCATTAACGAGGTACATTAACCAGATGATGAGGGAGCGGCCTGACGGGGCTGTTAACTCCTGTCCCTCACCATAACAAAGCTGTAAAACCCTGCAGACGCATCAAAGCAGGAGAGCAGTGCTGCACTCTTCCCTGTGAAGTCCACACTGAGAAAAGAGAAGCTTTGCAGGAGGAATTTTGCTAGACACTGGGTGTGGTACCTGGCACCTATTTTGGCTCATGAATAAGCTGATATTTCTTCTGAATAATAGATGCACCTGATGGTTGCTGAGAGGCAGAGACAGGAGGGGGCTGGGTCCTGAAGGAGGCAGTGAGCTGTATGGGGTAAGCTGCAGTCCTGCAGGATCCTGCTGGAATCTGGGAGCTGTGCTCAGATTAGCAGGGTGCTGTGAGATGCTGCTGCACGCAGCGGTGCTGAGAGCAACCTCTTCCTTGAGAGACAGCTTTCACCTGACTTTCTACTGGCACGTTTTGCTTCTAATTTGGGAGACAGAAGTATAATCTGGCACAAGCCTGACATCCTTGAAAGGTTGCCATCCTCTGCCTGTATGCTCTCTGCAGCCTCAGGCACAAAAATTGCCCACCCTTCCCATCCCCAGCTCTTGCAATATCTGCAGGGATGCAGCACCCCAGGAGAGCCTGACATTGGCTGTGTGATGTGGAGTTATAGGGCCATTCAAAGGTTCGTTTGGATGGGCTGTGATCCACTTGGATGAATGGCAGCTGGTTATGGAGATTAGAGCCACAGAAGTCACTACTAATGAATAATTCTCCCAGTGTCTTTCCTATAATAGTGGTGTATCCACCAGGCGTGACTTTAACGCATTCATTTTCAGTGAGTGTGCAGCTCCTGGAATGCCCATCTGCTAGGGTTTGGAAGTACTTGTTTCTCCGCATAAGTTTGATGAGCATCATCCAGGTATGGTTTTTATCAGGAGGGAGTTGCAAGTGTTGAAATTCAGTGCTCTGAAAATATTGAGTGGGATCTGAGTGGTGAGGGTGGGTGTTGAGAACCAGGAGAGTTCTACCTGCCTGGGACAGCAAGATGACTGTGCTGGGCTGTTTGGGCAGTGGAAGGATGCTCATGGATTTGTGTGTGCTAGCTTGGTCTGAGCAGTGACATTCAGGCATGGCAGGAGATTGTTTAAGAGTTTGTGAAGCAATTTGACAAAAAATCAACTCGTTCTGGGTGGCTGAGTTTGGAGTCACATCTGCCTTACCAGAGTTAGTTACTGTAACGGTTACTGTAAGGTGCTGGTTACCTCAGCTCTGAAATTCTCCCAGTGCAAGCAGCCAGTGTTCAGCCAAGGGTACTGAGAAGAGGGCCTGGCAGATATAACTGTGAAGGAAAGTCCGGGCTGAATCCTGGCAGCAGGGTGGAGCTGTCTGGATCCTGGAAGTGTAGATTCTCTCTCTACTTGAGCCCGGCAGACCAGCCTCAGGAAGAAGCAAAAGCAGCAAAAAAAGGGTGCTTTTCTGTAAATATAGCCCAAAGGGCTGTGGGAGGGGAGCTGCTAATTAATACCCTTTGTGGAGGAGGAACTGGCCGTGATACTGTGAGCATACTGGGATTATTGTCACTGTGATCATGTAAAAAGGTGCTGGGCAGAATACTGCACGCCATACACCTGCTGCTGCTGAGTGCTCACGGGGCTTTGCACTGCCAGGGCGTGTGGATGGGGTGAGCAGGGGGCCTGAGCTGTCTCCCAGCTGCTGCCATCCTCTGGCTTTTGGATATGTGACAGCTGCAAAGCTCCTGGTGGCAAAGGATTTGTTACAATCCTCTGAAGCTCTAGCCCCATGCATACACCTCCTTTCTTCCTCTAATTTATCTTTTAATAATGCTGCCAACATTATTTCTCATCTCCGTCTCTGCGCTCTCTGCTCTGCCTGGCAGTCCTTTTTGTCTCACCCAGGCATTTCGTACCATAGAGCTCTAATGGGGAGAGGCAGTGGCTGCTGGAGTTAGTAACTTACCCAGCAGCCTGAGTCGTTCCTGTTACAGAGCAGTGGTGGACGATGCAGCTGTCTGAGACCTTGGTCTGTGGGGGAAAGGCGTTGTGAAGGAGGCAGTGTGCACATTCAGGTTGGGATCAGCACAGGCACTGCCCTGCTGCTAAGGAGCACTTCCCACTTGTACAGCTTAGGATGCTTCCCACAGCAGAGCTGCATTGGCCGGACGTGGGAAAATGGATGTGAGGCAATCCAGGGAGACCTGCTCAAAAGGGAGCCTGTGGAGGAGGTGGGATGAAACGAGGTCTTCACTCCGCACGAAGAGAACCAGCACATTCAGAGTGACTGAAAGAGGAAATTCTTCTCTTTGCAAGTGTGCTGAGATTACCTCACATTCATAGCATGGATTCTGCTTTCATCAGGACACTTCTGTCCCTCGAGCTGCAAAAAAGAATTCAGGGCCATGTGCAACACTGAGCCCTTCTGAATGCAGGCAGCGCTGATTTGTCCCTCTCTGTCTCAGTCACCGTTACCAATCTGGCTGATTTTCAACTGAGTCAAAGTAGTTAGTACATTTGTCTTATTTTTAAAGATTAGTCATCTGTAGCAATGACATTTGCGAGACTGACAGTTCCAGTCAAGGGCTGCTCTTGTGCTTAAAGATATTTGATTCAAAAACAATAATATCAGCCTGACTAATTAAGTATTACACGTTGAGATACAGCGTAGGAAAGAGCAGATGTGGTCCCAGTCATTTGAAGAAGTTTCTAGGCTGCAATAGCTTGAGTTGGACAGGCCTGGAGGGATTGTAGTGGTGGGTCTGTGCTGTGTCTGCTGATATTCTCCTACCTCTGCTCTGTCCTTGGGCAAGGGATGGCCCCTCTGTCCCTGCCATGCGAGGCTGGTGACGGTCGTAATAATAACGATGTAATTTGCCTGGTTGATTTGTGATGCGCCATAATTACTGCATGATTACAATATTCTTAGAGCAACCATTACAAAACCCTCCAGTTCCTCAGAGCTCCCCAAGGGCTTGTCTTGCTCTTCACCTTGCAAGTGCAGCCCTGCAGGGGAGTCTCTGTCCATCCCCGTGTGCAGCTGTGTCAGATTATATGTGCATGCTTTTTAGCCACTTGAAGATTAGAACTCCCTGATGCTGAGACACTCAGTGGTTCACGGGGAAGATTTCCCTGACTGTTGTGGGGTCAGATCAGTGCTTGGCTGAGCAGATCAAGCTTTCACAAGGGATGAAGACGCTCTCAGACATAGCAGGGGGTGGCGAGTGGTGCTGGGTTGCAGCGCAGCAGCAGAGGCACACGTAGGGGGCTGTCTTCCCATGGGGGCCGCTTCTTCACTGCTTCTTTGATTTGGGCTAAAAAACTGTTGTTTTAATTCTGTCTCCAGCTTTTTGTTTGGCTTCTGCATTTCTCATTCAGATGTAGAAGATCTGGGCTGGGTTTGCCTCTTGGGTGATTCTAAAATTAGGACTAATGACCTTCCCCAGGCAGGCACACCAGCCCGTCAGATCGGTGGGAGCTGCGCTTTGCCAGCACCTCAGGCATCGGTGTTTGTGCCATTTCCCTATTTAGCCCGTGAGCTACTTGAGCCTTGCAATTCCTGTCCAGAAGAAGGCAGCTATTGTCATCTCACCTCTAGAGCAAGCTGTGGTGCAGGTGAGCCAAAATCACTAAGCCACAGGGGAAAGCCAGAGTTAGAAGCAGGCTTGGATTGGAAGCTGGACAAACTGGTGGATTTAGCCTTTGCCTTTCGCACTTAGAGTCAAACTGAGAGCCAAACCCTACCTCCTTGGGCAGTGTTGGAATGGCTGTGGGTTTATTGGATTGGCAGTTGCGTTTTTCTGCTGGTAGACAAGAAAAAATCCTTACCTTCCAAATGCCTCTCAAATGGCAGACAGGCCATGTTATTCTGACATCTCAGAGCGTGCGGGCTCCCAGGCAGGCAGAAGCATCACTGCTTACTGTGGAGAAAGGAGATGAGGGAAGAAGGAAGACCGCATCGTGGAAAGCCCTGTGCGCCCGCTCTTGGCAGGCACTGTAGGGTTTGGAGGCCCTGCTGGATCTCGGTGATGAACCAGAAATCAAACAGAGGTAACTTTAAAATGACCTTCCTGTTTCCAAGGAGAAGGTTGTGTAGGTTTGTGGCTGCACTAATGGACTGCAGAACTGCAAGCAGCGATTGATTGTGTTGCAAGCTGCTGAATTACAGTTGGGCATTTGCTTTATCATCCCAGATCCCCCCCTTTCCCTACTGTAGCCTGAAAGAATCGATGTTAATCCCTCAGTCCCATTAGTGACTTTTGCAGAGGTCATAGGCTGGCGATCTCTCTGTGCCCTGTTTAACCCCCCCAGCACTGAGCAGGGCTTAGGATTTGAGTCTCATCTCTTTAAAGAACCTGTCTAATGGGGATGGGAGCTGAGGATTTTCTCTGTTTTCTACAATTTTGGACTGACTGCTGACCAGGGAGCTGAACGAGCTCTGAGCACCCTGCTGCATCTTTGCAAGATCTGTCCCTCAAAGCCACAAACAAGAAAAGCTGCAGCAAATGTTTCTGTGACTCAGTGAACGGCCCTGTCTGTCCAAGCACTGCTGCTGGGATATAAATATATTTCTGCAGCGAAGGGGCAGGCTTTGATGCTGGAGAGTTTGTCGCTTAGCTAACAAGGACTCTTGAGCAGGCTGCTTGAGCAGGGTGCAGCAAACAACCTGGAAACACGGGCCCTTTGTTGCAGGCTTGTCTGTGGTGAGAAGGTGATGTGCAAGAAGGCAGGAATTTATATGCGGATGTATAGCACAGAAGCTCTTCGGCTCGAATTACCTGCATGGCTGCTCTCAGTGCCTCTGAAACGCAGAGCAACTAATTCCAGCTCCCGCGGCTGCCTCGCGAGCAGCACATGCTGGAGCGGCTCCGTGGGGCGGGAGCACGCAGCAGACATGCACACAGGCACAGGCAGCGAGCTGGGAGCACCCAGCCTGCCCGTGGCATCGACAGCACCCCTGAGCCTCCCGCAGCAAGGGGTGCTCCTTGCAGCCCGTCCTGCACCTCGCAGCCCGGCTGTGAGCACGGCAGTTCCTGCAGAGCAGTTTTTACTTCAGTGATGTCTTTGGGGACTCATGCTTACAACAGCTGGTGTTTTTCAAAAGTAATGAAGAATTTGGATGCCTGCATATCTTTTTTCCCTAGTCTTCAAAAAAAAAACCACCTTTAAGATACTTGATGTTTGCTACTGAAAGGAAAAAAATGGTGCTTAGGGAAACTAAACCCTTTTTAATGGATTTCAGAGTGCACAGTGGTGGCTTGCTGCAGTGGGAGAGGGCCAGGATGCTCACCAGCTCTGCAAGGCTTCATTTTTTCCCCTTTTTGCACACTAGAATCAGGTTATTAATAACTCATTTACAATAGAGCAAGATTTTTTTTTGAGGGGAGGTGGGCAGAAGAGCTCAATGATTAAAACAAAGCACTGGTAGCTCTGAAGCCAAGTCTCAGGTGCGGAGTTGGTGACGCTGATGCTGACAGAGGGCCCCTCTGCATTCCCCACAGCATCTCCCAGAGAAGTCAGGTGTCAGAGCTGTGCAGGAGGTGAACAGTGCCGTGTCCATGGCTGGAACTGAGATCTTTCTGCGGGGCCAGCTAGGAGATAAAGTTAAGGCTTGTGGCTTGCTGGGCATAGCTCTTCATTTTTGATAGCCATATTTATGAACTCTCCCAGCTGCCGGTTTGATGGAGGCAGGTCCCAATGTATCCCACCTGCCCTGGGCTCTCAGCTTCACAGCCAGAATCCCACATGCTGAATTTCAGCAGTTCAGAAACGCCTGAGGTTTCTCTCAGCCCCTAACAACAAAAGTTCTGAACAGGGTGAGGTGATCCTCGCTGCAGCATCAGCAGGTGTTGCAGTCTTTATTCAGATAGCCGTGCCAGTTATTTCATCACCCAGCTGTGTTATGCACATTTAACTTGTTCAGCTTCCTTGGGCATAAGGAGAAAGACAAGTCCAGAGGGAGCGTGGTGTTAAGCTGACATCATTGGCTCCATGATCTGGTGGTGCAGATCCTGTGAAATCTGCTGGCCTGCCGGTCAGAAAGGTGGGGTTGGCTGCTACAGTGACACCTCTGTTAGTGTGGTATCAAACCCTCTGGACAAAGGATATGCAAAGCCTATTATGGAGCTGTGGAATTTAGACCAATCGTGTTGAAATTGGGTCATCCTTTGTTAATGTCACTTTTAAAAATCTATGGAAGTCAGCGGTGCGCAAAATATTCAGTGTAAAGCAGAGCACGGAAATGGAAATAGAGTCCAGAAATACATCTGCTTCTGACAAGGTTGACACGGCCTTAGCTGAGTGAAGGAGCTGTTTCAAGGCATTGCTGTGTCACCAGCTCAAGAAGACTTTGTGGAGAAGGCCATAGGAGAGCTGATGTTGGAGTTCTTTTCTCAGCACACGTTCAGCATTCACCCACAAGCAACCTTAGAAAAAGCGGAACGACTGTTCATGGGTGTCGTCAGCATTTCCCCTAAGATAACAACTCCCAGTTGTCTTTCTATTTTGGAAGTGGGCTGCAAGTCAAACAGCTTTTCGTCTTGATAGAAAGAGAAATGCTTTTTAAAAACCATGTGTGAAGTGCATCAAAAAGTATTGGGTGCTGTAAAAGCTTTCTAATCCAAGACTTGAGTCAGCCCACAGCTCTCCTGGCTGGAACAAGTGCTGCCAACGCTGACGGATACACAGTGCGTTCCTGAGAGCAGAGCAGACTCTGCAGCAGGCAGGACCTGCTGATGGCCAGAGCAGGGCTGCCGGGGCTCCCCGCAGCACCAAGGATCCACCCCTTTCTGCTGCCAAGTGCAGCACCTTGTGCCTTGCTGATCACAAGGAGATTGCAGAGGCGGCGTTCAACCTTCTTCTGAAGCGTTGTAATGAAACAGTACCTGCCCCTTGCGGGGCATTCCGCTGTGTCCAACAGGGAAAGGAAGCACAGCATCTGTAGTGAAGGATCTTTGAGAAATCCTGGAAAGCACCTGGACACTGCGGTGTAGATTGCTTTTCTGCATAGAAAAGCAAACACATTTAGGACAATGCATGAAATCTTTTAAGGACTTAGCGGGAGATCTGTTTTGCTTGTTGGAAGCAGTGAGATGTTGGAACTGGGCGGCACTGTCAGCTGTGAGCAGTGCTGTCACACCTCCTGTCCTGTTCTAGCCCTGGCCATCTCTACTGGCACCTGCAAAGGCAGAGCAGCATGGGGGGAGATTAATCTGCAGAAGAGAAAGTTTCTGATGCTTGTTAAAATTTGGCTTAAGCTCTGAGACTCAAGGGTTTATATCTTTTCCGAACTGGTGGGTGGTTCATTCTAATTCTGGATATGCAGTTTATTCACATACACAACTAATCCTTTTTCGAATCCTGTTACGTTCTTGTTCTTCTTAGTATCCTGTGGCAATAAGTTACAGAAACTAATTGTGCTTGTGTTGAGCTCCCTTGATCCACTTTGCTCATGCTTGCTTTAAATTTGAAGTGTTGTTCTAAGCACTGTTATTTTTTTTATTTTTGTGAGATATTCTGTGCTCTTAATCCCATTTATTGCAGCAGGGGTCAGGGTCTCAGGACTGGAAGGGGAGAGCACAGGTCCATTTTTGTCTCAGCTGTTGTGGGTTTGGGGAAATCTAGCAGTCTCCGTGCCTCAGTTTCTCTAACAGTTTGGAAAACAGGAACAGGGCTGGGATTTCTAGGTGAAGCTGGCTCAAAGTATCGAGTGGAAAATCAGCCTGCTAAAAACCAAGCTTCTTTTCCAGGTTTGTTCAAAGTGTGCATGTGTGTGCTCCCTTTGCTCACAGCTCTGAGCTCTAGTTGCAGCCCCTCCGCGTCCATCACAGATCGCGCCTGCATTGGCTCAGTGCTGCCAGCACCTAGAGCAGTGTGTGACCACTGGGATTCCTATGGCTGAATCTGGTTCTCCTCTTGCTGGCAGAGACGCAGTGGTGATCAGCAGCATTCCTGACTCGTTTTCGCTCCCTTTCTTGGTTTGCAGTTGGAGCTCCGCATTGTTCAGCCCCAGTGCAGGGTGTGCGTGCCCCCGGGTGTCCTGCAGCCTTCTGCCCAGCCCTGTCCTGTCCAGAAAGCTGGGAACATCTGAGTTTGAAGTTAGCACCCTTATATATCGAAGAATAAGCAATTCTGCCTGCTCATTACTCAGTTCTGGCAGTGTTCTGCTTAATAACCAAACAGTAATTAGTTTTGCTACTATACTTATAATACCCCTATTAAAGTTATGGGGTTTTTAGGCAGTTACGACTTACAGAGTAATTAACGAGCAAGAGGCTTTTATTACTACCTTTACTTTTAGCCCGTGCTTTTCATGCCTCTACTGCCAGATACGGACCCCACAGGCAGGAGGCTCGTGGTGCCTGTCCCTGCCGGTGGGCAGGGGCAGGGCGTTTTGGTATTTCCTGGCTGCTTTTGTAACACAAGTAAATGTTTGTATGTTTGCTTGGGGGCTTTGAGTGTTTGTTGTTTCTACATCCAGGCAATATCTTTACTTGTCACTGCTGTGTATACATAAGCTCAATGAAACCAGTTCTTAGGTTTAAGGTGTTCTAAGTCACTTCTGCTCAATGTGGGAAAACCGTGGAGTAATGATGCTGGGGCTGATCAGCCCCAGAGGAAGAGGGGAGGTAAAGCTGATGCTGAAGCAGATTGCAGGTCAGATCAGTGTTTCCTGTGGTAAGTGTTCGAGCTGACGCCAATTAACTTGATTTAAAAAAAAGAACCTTCAGCATTTAATAACCCAACACGTTGGTAACACATGGCTCCAGGATTTATGAAAGCTTTTTTATTAGGTGAGTGTCCTTTTAGTATCAGCGTGCCTTGACACCATTGCCCTCTGCCGGAGGACATGGAATCTCTTCCACCATGTGGCATAGCCCTTGTGCCTTTGTCAAATATGTCTCTGGCAATTAAAGGCTTTCCAAACTGTGCAGAACATCTTTGGTTTGGAAATATTTTAACTCCATAATTGCTTACCTTTGAGATGTTGATTTGTGTATTTTGCTTTAATTTTCAATTTGGAAAACTATGTTTATTTTCTGTAGAGGAAAATAGAATGTGTTCTTTTTGATTAATTCATGTTTAAATGTGTTCCCCCTCCTTCTTTCCCTGGTGGAGGGAGGTGGCAGAAACCTAACATGGACAATCTCAGAAAAGCCAGTTTTTGTTTTGAACATTTCATTGGGAAAAAGAGAGTGGTATCAAGAGGGGGCAGGAGGAGAGTGAATGCCTGGAATAAGAGCTGAATTTTCCCCAGGCTAACATTTGGCTAGCCTCCCTTGTCCACAAACAGCAGCAAAAATCCTCGTTCAGCTTTGGTAGCAAGGGGTTTTTTGGATGCATGGCGAGCCCTCTGCTTTGGGCTGTGAAGCTGTGGCTTTTCTCAGCAGCAGTGTGAAATCATAGGCAACCGTGTATTTCCTGGCTGATGTTGCTTTTAAGAGAAAATGGATTTCACCTCTTGCAGCCTTAAGGTGTGACGGTGAGAGGGGAGCGTGGCTGCGTTATGCTGAGGCCCTGGCTGTGTTAGCTGCTGGGAGCTGTTGGGAGCTGCAGCCCCAGGCGAATTCTGATGGTGTCCTTCAGTCAGGCTTCTCAGGGTCATCAATAAAATATTGCTTCATGATTTAACAGTGAGCAAACCTCTGTGCTGCTGCAGTGCAGAGCACCTGGAGCTCAGTGGGTGTTGACATGCAGCTCAGGGTGCAGACATGTGGGCCAACAGCTGCAGGGACACGTTCCCATGGCACAGCACCGTCCCCACGAGCCCAAGCAGGGCTGAGAGCAAAGCTGTGTTGGCAGCTGGAGCACCAAGTGACAGATGATTGACCAGGGAGCCGCTGAATGCTCCGTGGCAAATTAAAAGGAACTGATGCTGCAGAGACTGATGTACAAATTGTTGGAGCCTGCTCATTTTCCTCTGTGTTGGAGGCATGGAAATCAGAGCAGCGCCACAGCCCAAAGGTTCCCATTCTTCATGGTACCAAGCCCAGAGTCAGGCTGTCCTGCGGGAGGATGCTGATGATCTGAGTCTGGATTAGCAGGAGGCAGGGAAAAGGTGAAAGCACTGGGTTCAGAGGAAGCTGCCTGTGACAAACAGGGCATTTGGTGCACGCCAGCCCAAGGAGGCAGCTTGCCATGTGCTGTGAATTGACTCCGAGTGGCTCTTCGGGCTGTCATTTCCTGCCACCCCCTTTCCAGGGGCACTCTCCCATACCTGGTACCTTTGCAGCAGAGGCGCTTTCCTAGGCCTGGTCTTTTCTTAGGGCTGTGCCCTACTGGGATGTTCAGAGGACACGTTCTGGCTTTAGTCGGGTCTCAAGGGTACCAATGCCCAGTGCCTTCTGTTCAAGCACTGTCAGGAACTGCCGGATGAGGCCAGATGCTCTTTCCTGAGGGCACTGTGTGCTTTGGCAGCGTGAGGCCAGCGGGATCTCTTGTGCTTTAAGAGCTGGACAGAGATGGAGCAGGCGTCTGATGTTAGCTGGAATAATTCCTCCTCTTCCTCCCTGCTTTATTTTTGTCTGGATGAGGCTGCTTTCTCCAGTTCTGAAAAAAATAAGGACAAATCTGTGTTGCCAGGAGATACTTCCTGGAAAGCCTGCAGGCTGTCCGGCTGCACAGCACGCAGCGCTGGGCTGTAAAAGCCTTTTTTCTGCTAGTTCCCTGAACCAGACATGACAAAACCCCGTTGTCAGTAGAAGGGACAGGTTTGGTGGTTGGTTTGGGGTTTTGTTGTTTCCTCTGGAGACCCTTGTAGAATATTGGCTGTCCTGTATCACACTCACTCGGCATTGTGGTCCTTGGTGCAGGTTTTGGTATGGGTGGGGTAGCTCTGTCCCTGGCCAGAGACCTCAGGAATTTTCTGTTGTGTGTACAGGTTTTGTTAGCATAAAGGATTCCCTGAAACATTTGTTGAGGTTTTACATGTGCCTTTGAAGGACAAAGGCCGGCCTGTGTTTTCCCTTCCTCTTATTTTCCCTGGCAATTGAATACGTCTGTGATTAAAGTGCTTATCTGGAAGAGGCAGATTCCATCCAGGGACTTGAATATCACTCGCTTGCACTTTAAAGGGACAGCCCATCAGTTCCTGGAGCCATTTCACTTCAAGTCTTCCCCTGGGCTTAGTGCCAGAGACTGACTGTACAGCCCGGTGGTCAAGGCATGGCCAAGGGAAATTCAGATCGATCTGAACAGGGCTAGTCAGGGATTTGAACCTGGATCTCTCCACGACTGCCTGATGCAACCAGGAAAAAGCAAACTCCAAGGCTTTCAGAGAAAACATATGCAAAGTAGCATCTGTATGCATTGCATCTGTGGCCTTGGGCTTGAGGAGATCCCCTGTGATTTAAGGAGGGGATCTGATGGCTTCTAGGGCACTGCAGGGTAAGAGAACAGCCAGACAGCCCATAGCCATGAGGGTGGGAGAGCAGAGCTCTTCCCCAGCACAGAGTCCTCCAGCCTTAGACTGCGGTACTCTGTGGGCTCTCCCTTGCCCGCAATGCAGCCCTGGAAGTAGCAGGCTAATGCATTCCCCCACCAGGGAACAGTGGTACTAAACTGCTACCCATGTTTGCAAACTGTCCACTGTGCGTGTCCCTGCTAAGTGATGTACTTTGCTTGCCAAGATACTTGGATAAAATACAGTCTGCTTAAATCTTGTATGTGCTTGTATTGAATCAAACTAAGCTGTTGTGGCAGTTTAATATACTCCAGTTGCAGCACCTCCGAGTTGGAAGAAATGAACCTGAACAGGCCGTTGGAAGCCTGAGTTAAAACTGTCTGCGTCAAAGATGCCACCGGGATGGCTGGAGCTGAGGGATTACAGAGACAGGCAAAATGCACGGTCACTGGCATTGCTGGAGCCATGTGCCCATGAGCACAGGCACAACCTCCCCTCTGGTTGCTGAGAGCTCTGCCCTGTAGAGGGAGGGGGTTGGTGGTCAGAGCACTTGCTGCTGTGTCAGGCAAGTGATGAAGGCAGCGTGGTCTCTGCTTCCTCCTAGGGGCTTGGGCTTAGCAGTGAAGCTGCGAGACAGCTGGCTGGGGGATGAAGGGCCCTTTTGGGGATGGTTCAGACTGGCACTGAGCAACTGCTGCTGGGCTGAAGCAAAGGCCTTGCTGGGCTGGTAGATGCAAAGGAAAGTAAGGCCTTGGGCACACAGGAGGCATCTCTCCTGGAGGAGCGGGACACATTTCTGTTGCTCACTGCCCCAGTCTGATTTGCTGTTCTCAGGGAGGATTTGTGAGCTGTATGGAACTGTTCCCTGGTACTTTTCTCTGCCTGCTTACCTTTGCTTTGTGTTGCAGGTTTACTGCCAAATGGGTCCCTGAGGTTCCTGCTGGAGGCTCCAACAGCATTCTGTAGAAGTGCTCTCCTGCTCCTGGTCCTAGCAGCCGAGGCCCCTCCAAACCTGCTTCTGCAATGGGTGGGTTGTAAGCACTGGTAAGACCTATGAGTCGTGTCACCTTTGCTGCTCTCTCCCTCTCTCGCGTTCTCTTTCTCTGTCCTCGTTCCTTCTTGCCCATTTATTTCTGTTCTCCATGTGCTCTGCTGTTCTGTCTCTGGGGTTTTCACTGTCAGGTAATGAGGAGCTGTGGGTCCAGTCAGTCTTGGAGATGCCGAAGAGACGAGACATCCTGGCTATCGTGCTGATAGTTCTGCCCTGGACACTACTAATCACCGTCTGGCACCAGAGCACCATTGCTCCACTGCTTGCAGTGCACAAGGGTGAGAGAAATCAAACCAGCCCATGCCAAGTCTGTGCATCACTCCCTCGTCCTCATCTCTCTCATTTCATTTTTCCATGGCAGCCATGCTCATCTCAACTCCCAGTCCATGCTCGTGCAGAAGCCTCCCCACTTCTGCTGTAGGAACAGCCCTGTGCTTTGTCTTTGGAGATGTCAGCCTCCAAGCCATGGGCCATGCTCCCTGCACTTGGAGAGCTCTTCACAGCCTCAATTCAGATTTGGTAGAACACAGCACAGAAGGAAGATGCTTTTCTTTTCTGGGGAACAGGTTGCCCACAGAGGTAGTGGATGCCCTGTCCCTGGAGACCTTTAAGCTCAAGCTGGACAGGGCTCTGAGCAACCTGATCCAGCTGTAAATGTCCCTGTTCACTGCAGGGGAGTTGGACTGGATGGCCTTTAAAGATCCCTTCCAATTTGGACGTTTCTATGATTCTGTGATTCTATTATGCTTCTTTATTCCCCAATGATCCATAAGAGAGGAGTCTTTGTTCTTGGCTGTGCCCTTCTTCTGGGCACCCTTCTTATGGGGAAGGCCATTTTCTGTCTCTACGCCCTTTCTCTGGGAGATTCTGTCCCCCTTTCATTTTAAAGTTCACACCCATCCTCTGCAGTTGCTTATCCTTGTGCTGAGCAGTCTGATGTGCAGCTGGAATTGTCAGAAGCTTGAAGTCTGTCCTGACCAGTTTTACCTTTTTCCCTGGAGGACTTTGACAGCCACCCACAAGGCTTTGGGCAGCTCCTAAGGGAAAAGTGACTGTGATCCTCTCTGCAAGTGTTTCAGAGGATGCAGGATCTCTATTGGGCCTCAAGTGGGGGCCTGAAAGACTACAGAGAATATGCTGTCTGTATAGCGGTCTGATTCAATGCCCTAAAAACTAGGAACTGGTGTTTGGTGAATGGCCATGGACACTGAAGTTACAGCACAGAGACAGCTCTGCTCTGACCTGGTCCTGAGCTTACTGATGCCCTTGGTAAGACGCTTCCTTCTATGAGTGCTTCTGAGCCCTCACTGGAAAACGAGTAGTGATAGAGACCAACCTAAAGCTCTTAGGATAAATTGTTCTGTGCTTGTAATGCATTTCTGAGATCCTTTGGTAGCAGGTGCTGAAAATGAGATGTGCATCTATATGCTAGTGAGCACACCGTGGCAGTGGATAGATGTGCCAGGATTTACAGCTGAGGGTTTGATCTGGAGGGGTTTGCAAACTATCTCCTGTGTCTCCTTCAAGCTCCATCCTGGCTAATTACATTGTGTCTGTGTCCAATGCATTTTGCAGGTTTATTTTTTAATTGATTCCGGTGTTCTGTGCTTTCAGAGTGCTGTGCAGTGTAATGCAGATGCGTTTTACCTTATACAGGGCCTGATCCCAACACACGCAGGGCACTTTGTTCTTGTTCCCTCCCACCCCTCCAGATACACACCCTCCCTGCTTCAAAGCTGTGGAGTAGGAAGCCTTCATTCAGTTCAGGGCTGCAGTCAAAGGCTATGCTGCTGTAAGCGTAACATGCTATGAAAAACACATAGGTAGTACCCTGCTGGGTCAGATCGGATGTCTGTCTGTTCCTGTTCTTTCTCACCTGAAGTTCCTAGTAGCGGCTGGTTTTGCAAAATCTGTGCCCACTAGAGAGCAGCTGGCTCATATCTGAATGGCAGTGCCCCTTTATCTCTGTCAGTTCCTAACTGTAGATTGTGGTATTCCTGCTGCTCTACAATAGTATGAAAGTGTGAAAATTGCACCCTGGAAAAGTGACAAATGCCTGAATATTTTTTACCTTCAGCTGATTGTGACCAAGTCTTGTTTTGCAAGGATTTTAGAAACTTCACTTCTCATGGCTGTTTGTCACTGATTCCTTTATTTATTTGTGTCCTTATTTATTAAAGCCTCCATTTGAGCTTGTTTCCTTTCCTCTCAAGCTGTGAGGGTCGCCTCCTGCTATCAGCAAGCAGCCTGCTGGCTCAGCCGGGGGGACGGGGGGTGCTGGAGGACTGAGTCCATGCAGCTTTTTCTTCTCTCATACCCTTGCTCAGATGATGGTGGTGACTCCCGGCGTGATCTCGCTGCAGGCTTGGACTCCAAGGAGTACTGCTTGTCGGACCGGGACATTGTGGAGGTGGTGAGGACAGAATATGTTTATACCCGCCCACCCCCGTGGTCAGACACCCTTCCCACCATCCACGTCATTACACCCACCTACAGCCGGCCCGTCCAGAAGGCAGAGCTGACACGCCTGGCCAACACCCTCCTGCACGTGCCAAACCTGCACTGGATCCTGGTGGAGGACTCACAGCGGCGCACGCCTCTCATCACCCGGCTGCTGCGGGACACGGGGCTCAACTATACCCACCTCAATGTGGAGACACCTCGCAACTACAAGCTGCGGGGGGACATGAGGGATCCCCGCATCCCCCGGGGGACCATGCAGAGGAATCTTGCCCTGAGATGGCTGAGAGAGACCTTTAACAAAAATAACAGCCAGCCTGGGATTGTTTACTTTGCTGACGACGATAACACCTACAGCCTGGAGCTTTTTGAGGAGGTAAGACTGCTGGGGGAACCCCAACCAGCCCAACACGGCAGATTTGCATGTGGGGTGTAAAAGATGCTGTGTACCGAGCTGAGGTGATACTGAGCTCTGATACATCCTCTCCTGAGCTCTGGGTCAGTCCTGTCTGTGCAGTGCTCCCAGTGCAGCTGTCCTGAAGTTTCCTCTGGGTCTTGGCGACACCACTGCAGAGTGTGCATTTCCCAGTGTCAAAAGTAATGCAAAGCTATGGGAACCCCAGTTTATCCTGTGGCACATGATCGGGGGCACACATCCATGCTCCAGTCACTTGAAGTTGTTTGCAGCATTTGAGGGGATCTTGTTACCTTTGCTCACAAACTCTCTGCTTCTGCAAGTTGTGGCTCGTGGCTGTGCTGCTTCCCTGAGAGTGGAGGAGCAAAGCTTTTTCCTTGGTGCCAGAAATCCAAGCTAAAACACCTCCACAACAAGAAGTTTATGGTGAGGAGGAGTGCTCATCTCAAGGCAGGATCTGGGTGGTAAGATCCTAGCAAGAGGAACATATAGATAGATTTTTTTTTATTATTATTATTATTATTTTTTTTTTTTTTGTACAAGGGGAGCTGATGAAGAGCTGCTTCCCCCGTGGGGAGCCTTGTTAGGGTGGAACATCATCTGCTGTGCTTTATGCCTGCGCAGACACACGTGCCTTGCAAGAGAAGCCTTGGCCATCCTCCCCGCACATCACACCCTGCAGGAGATTTCAGGCTAGTTCCTGTTCTGATGTTACCTGCCTTTCTTCTCTGCCACCGCTATGTATTGCACTTGGCTGTCTGTTAATTCCTGTTTGTTCTTGTTTGAGGAGTCCCTGGGGTTTCTTCTCCTTGCTTGCTGTTTGCATTTGTTGGCTCTCATATGCCAGAGTGTTCTGTGGTTAAACTCTGTAGCTGTCAAGTGCCTGGTGCCTGCTCTGCACAGACCCCCAGCTGAGGCAGCAGCACCCTTTCAGAGTTACACCTGAGCAGTGTCAGCACAGCACTCTCAGGACTCGTGGTTCAGAGATGCTCTGTGCAGCTGTCTCTGGGTTGCCACACATGAGGAGCATGCATTTGTGAGCACTTGCTTCACCTCTTGGAGATGTGGAGCCCTTTGTGCTGCCTGGAGAGGGCTGCCTCTGCTGGGAGGTGTGTGCAGCCCTCCCCTCTCAAGCTCTTCCTCCTGCAATGTCTGGGTAAGGATAGTCTCTCAGGCTTTTTAAAGTAGGAGATGGGGCTGAGCTCTCAGCCTTGAAGTCTGTGGCTCAGGGAGCTGTGATTGGAGGCTGAATTTCAGCACATCCTGACAATCTTGTCAGACTTGAGCAGGGGACAGTTCCCATGTGCTTTCCCACCTTTGCTCTTCGTTCCACTCTTCAGGGGCTCTAAATGAACTCCCGTTCCTTCCCCTGTCTGCAGGTACACAACAGTCTTACAGTGCCATCTACACTGTACCTCACCTGGTTTCCAGCTCAGAAATGGCCTGATCCATATTCTCCTGAGGCTGAGCTCTTGCAGCAAGGGACACCGAAGTAGGATTGCCTCCTTCCTCAGTGGCTGCCAGTTGCCATACCAGGCATCTCCTGCTTATTCACTCCATACACTCCTTTTTCTCATCCCTGATGGCTTTCATTTCAGCTTGGACAGCCAGAGGAATATACACGCTTTTAAAGCTGAAAGCAAATTCAGGCTGAATGTCTTTCTTCCACTTTTCTCCTTTGAGGCTGGCTCTGGCAGCATCTTCAGACAGACAGTGTGCATTAATAAAGCAGAAAGGGTTCCTTCATTCAGCCGTGTGCTTCAGCCGTGTGCTTTGCTCAGAGAGGCTTCTCCTCTCTGATATGTAGCTGCAGTTAAGGTCACAGGGAGCCAATGAAATGTGCTGTGAAATGCAGAAGACACATACTATTGTTCCCTGTGGACAAGCACTGCTGTTAGCATGTGTATAATGCAGAAGGGCAAGTGCCAGAGCTCTTCTGGTCTCGTTTGCAGTAATTAGCAGTGATGAGATTAGCTCTGGGAGATCCCTGATCTAAGAGACTGGGCTGAGAGCAGAGAGTGAGGCTGAGCCTGCCAGCAGAGCAGGACAGGGCGCTGGGGGTGTGCAGGCAGACTGGCATTCAGATCATCTGTACTGGCAAGCACAGGCATCTGAAGTGTCCTCTGGTGGCTCCTGTCTATTTCTGGTGACTCCTCGGGGAGAAGCGGCATCTAACATTCCTCTGGGTGGCAGGGCACCCCTGTCCCTCATGTTGTGGGATACAGCTGCAGGGCCTCACCCTAAAGACACTTTCAGCCTTACTGTGGCTCATAGCTTGAAATTGCAGCTCAGACTTCTCCGCTTTCAGGGAGAACGCCTTTCTTCCCAGATACACCATTCCTGGATTTCCAAGTGGCCTAGGACAACATGCTTCCCTCCTCTGTGTCCTGGTTTCCCCAGCTGTCCGTCTGGAGAATTGGTGTCCCACAACTATAAAGGCCTTCGGGAAAACAAAAAAAAAGAAAAAAAAAAAAAAAGAAAAAAAAATACTCTTAAATCTCAGTTATGTCTTTTACTGGCAGCTTTGTTCCTAGTGCTGAACTCACACTTGGTCTCATGGCCATGCTGTTGTTAGCTGCCACTTCCCAAAGCACTTTGCTTCTGCAGCCCCAGGGTGTGTGTCCTCGTGCAGGTGAGTAATGAAGTCACCACGGGTGTCTGGGAGCATAACTCCAGCTCTGAGCTCCACCATGAACACCATCTGTCTCCTGCAGGACAGTGGCAAAGGTGAGGGTGTTCTGCTGGGGTGCTGTTTGGGTGCTGAAGTTGATGCAGCCCGTCCTGTGGGCACCCACCATACCCTTCTCTTTCCTTGCCTCCAGATGCGCAGCACCAGAAAGGTGTCGGTGTGGCCGGTGGCCTTCGTCGGTGGCTTGCGCTATGAGTCACCCAAAGTGAACGCTGCAGGGAAGGTCTATGGCTGGAAAACTGTGTTCGACCCTCATCGGCCCTTTGCTATAGACATGGCAGGGTTTGCTGTGAACCTCAGACTGATTCTCCAGCGATCTCAGGCTTACTTCAAACTGCGAGGAGTGAAGGGAGGCTACCAGGAGAGCAGCCTGCTCCGGGAGCTGGTCACCTTGAATGACCTGGAGCCGAAGGCTGCCAACTGCACTAAGGTATGGTACTTTCTCATATACGGGGTGTGAGGATCCAGTGACAGGACACACTGATTGTTCTTGCCCTGAAGACTTTACAGTCTAATATGAGAGACAGCAGATGGATATTTATCTGGGATGACAGGGGAGTATGTGAGATACAATGAAACAATGCTGGTTTAGTGTGACAGGCATCAGTCATAGCACGTCAGCAACAGAGGTGCTGTCAAGTGCTTTGAAAGCTTTGTGAGTGCGTGCACTGAGCGCAGCAGGCACTGGAGGGGCTCTGTCTGGGATCAGAGACCTCTGTGTAGTGCTCATGCTTCTGTCTCCAGCACACAGCCACCCAATCTGATTTAGGGACTCTTCACTGTGTAATTATCCCAGGAGGACTTTTGTTTTCCTAATAATGAGCCATTACTGCTGACAGACCCAGCACTGGACCATCTATTCCAGATCCTCATCCACTTCAGAGCTGAAAGCTTTTCCTTTAAAGAGGTCTGTCCTTGCCTTACAATTAGGTATTTTTGGCCTGCCTGTTTCCCCTCTTACTGCCCTCTTAACTAACAGGAAAACACTGGCTGGAAATGAGTGTTTCCAACACATCAAGGGAGATGCCCAGGTTGCTTTTAGGCAGGTGTACAGTAGAACAGGGACTTTAACTCCATGGCTGGTTATGCAATCTTTGGTAGATTGTCTCTGCTGTAAAGTAACTATGGGAAAGAGGCTTTGTGTTAAAAGTCTGGGAATAAGAAATGATGGTTGTGGAGGAACACATGGAGGAAGGAAAGGAAGGAAAAGGCTCTTTCCAGGCAGGAGGTAAAAAATGGTGCTGTCAGACAGGCTGCTGTGTGAGTGCTGGCACGCAAAAGCTGCAGGTCAGAGCTGAAGAGGAAGCAGGAGTTGCTGGCCAGGATTTGAAGCAGACTGAATTTCTTTTTTTGGCTAGGCTGTGGGGATCTTACAAGGGTCCTTGTTGTGAACTGAATGCTGTCTGCTCCCAGCAAACTCTGAGTGCAGCTTTGCAGGTCGAGCTTTGCCTTTCTGCTTTTAGCTGTTGCCAGCAGGCTCCATTTTCCAGTTGCTGCTTTGTTCACTCTTCTGATGAGGAGAGTCCAGACAAGCAGCAGAGAAGGACAGAAGTAGGCTGTGGTCTGGGGTCCTCTTGCTCCAAGGTCGGAGCACAGACTTCTTCCTCACTGGGCCAGTGTGCTCCCAGGAGGTGTCATCACATGCCTCTGTGAAGCTTAACTGCTTTGCAGTGAGATTTACTTTACAGATTAGGATGTGCTCAGGTACAGTCATTAAGGGGGGATCAGAACTATGTAAGATAAGCATAGACTTCTACAGGAACGCTGCCTTTGCTGTGCACAACGCTGGTATTCACTTTGTAATATTCATCTGACTTTGGCCCACAAATGCTCACTCCTGCAAAAAGCTTACACTTTGGCCAAAGACATATATTCTATTTATTTGTTTGATATCTACCCAAAAGGAAGGAGAAAATGAAGGAAGTCAGTGTTAATTGCCCAGGAGAAAGGAGAGTTGGCCCTCTTCATCAGGAGGGAAGGGTTGGTTAGCACGGAGTTGTAAGGAAACAAGGCTTTGCAAATGTACTATGTATTTCTGTGTCCTGCTGCTTCTGCATTTCCCCCAAAGCACACAAAACTCTTCAATCCGTTGACACATTATATCTGACAGGATCAAGGTCTAAGAGATCTTGTGTTCCCATAAGGTTGATGTAACTGGGACATATTCTGCTCCCCATTTTCTGTGAATGCCTGAGGAAACAAGCTGCAGTGTGCTTAACCAGAGAGCCCTTAAATGAAAGAGACCTTATCAGTGGCCTCAACTATTCAAAAAGCACAAGAGCACAGCCCACAAAATACAAGGGCATTGTAAATGATGCATTTCTTGTTCCAACTACTCCTGGATCTTCTTGTTTCCCTTGGGAGATAGACACAGTTCTTTGGGTGAGGCAAGCTTTTGTGCTCTCCCGTGGTCTCTGCAGCTAAAACCAATCAATCCTCCTCCTTACCTCCTGAGTGTGATCTGAGACTAAATCTGTGGGCTTGCAGCTCGGCATTTAGGTGGATGTTGTTGAAGGAAATTGGCTGGCAGCCCTGCACTGGACAGGGAGAGCTGGGAGGCAGGGTGCGTGTGGGCAGTGCTGAATGTCACAGAGGGAATAACTGGCTGCTGCCACACACACAGACTGGAGAACAGGGAGCAAAGAGCTGTCCCTGCAGTGCCTGAACCTCAAACCAACGCTGCGGCCACTGTGGCTCTGGGAACAGGCTCCGGGAGAGGAATAAATCCTTGTGCCTATGGAAGAGACCAAGCCTGCAGCAGCCAGGAAATTACGCAGCAAAATGGACCAGAGCTGGCTGCTTCATGACGTCTTAGCCCTCAAACAGCTAAAAACGGCTCCAGATGGGCTGGGGTGAGGGAAACTTCAGCCTAAGGCAAGAAAGTGGCTCTTAAAGGGGTACTTTGCTTCCTCCTGATCTTATCCTGTGGTGCTACAGACAGTAGGCAGAGGAGCTGGCTTCATGAGCCCTTTACATTCTTTCTCTTTCAGGGGCTGAGCAGCAGGGTATGATGGAGCAGATCTGTTCTCTGTTTGCTTGGATTGTTCCTGAAATTGGGCTGCTGTATTTGTGTGTGTTTGTGGCCGGTGGCTTGGAGCGAGCGTTCAGTATCCTGGCTGCTATGCAACAGCACTTTGTTGGTTAAGCTCCACACGCACACCAGTGAAGCTAACAGTGCTTGAGCTGTTGATTTTTAAGAGACTTGCAGAACTTGGAGGGTTCTTTTTGCTCCTCTTGCCCTGATTAGTCTCCAGAACTGCTGTGCAAATGCCATCCCCTGTATCACAGCTGAAAGCTGTAATTTACATCCCAGTACTTTGCGTTGGGTTTGCCTGCCCTGCTCCAGGAAGCCTGCCTGAAGCCTTGTGACCCCCTCTGACTACAGGCTGACCTGGCTGTTTGCTTTTTAATTTCCTGATAGAAGACAATGAAAAAGCCTGTGATGGAGATGAAGCCTTGTAATCTCTTAGATCTGTTCCAAACCCCAGGATTCTGGGAGACAGTGCTGTAAGTGACTGGAAGTGTGCTGCAGTAGTAGAGATTTTTAGAGGGACACTGTAGGAAACTACTGCTCAGGGGCAGTCAGGTTCTCAGTCCCCCATGCTGCTTGCTGCCGTGCAGGCTGTGTGTTTTGCATATGCCAAAGCTGCTCTGAGACGTGAAACAAACACTGCTTGTGGAAAATATCAAGCAGTGGGCTGAGAGGAAGAGCAGGTGTTTCTGTGCAAAATGATGATCCCTCCCACACTGAAGAGCATTGTGTGAGAAATGGTAGAAGCTGCTGTATTGATTGCAAACTCTGAAAATCAGTCAATTTTAGTCAGTTGATTTACTATAACTGCCTTTTGGCACTTGGATTTAACAATGTCGAAGCGGGATGCAATATAAAAGAAAAGCTATTAACCTGTATTTGTGGTCTTCTGCTAATGGAGCACGTGCCTGTGTGGTTCGAGCTGTTTAAGCGTGAGCCCCATTGCTGGCAGAGTGCAGGGCCAAGTGTTTGTGTGCAGAGTAGGAACAGCTCTCCCCTGCTCCTGCTGGAAAGGAGAAGTGTCTCCCAGATATTTTTCCAGCACCTGGAGTGCACTGAGGTTTGTACATTCCATTTGTTGGATGAGGAGCCCAGAGCTGATGCTTACATAGCACCTAGGCCACGTGGGGAGATCTGTTTGCTTTTGCCTTTTCCTCAGAAAGGAACCCAGTAACTGCAGCAGTGCTGCTGCAGCAGGCGAGCAGGGCTCTAACAAAGGCTGGCTTGGATGAGACAGCTCTGAAGCGGCTGCGGGAAGCGATGGAATGAGCTTTGGCCCCACTCCAGCCAGCAGTTGGTCTCTGCTGCCTTAGGATTAGCAGGTGGGATTTAAGCCCTGCGCAGGAGGTGACCGCTTGCTTTGGAGATAAATTTGGTCAAACAGCTTCTTAGGAAGGAGGGGGATCTCCTGTTTAACTACAAGGGCTTGAGAAGTGCTTTGTTCCTCCTTCAGAAACAGGACGTGGCCTCATTTTTCGAAAAGCAGGGACTGGGTATGAAATGGTTTGCAGATACTTGGATTAAACGCACGGTGCATCGTCATAGCAACAAGAGGGAGACCCCCGCAAGGCAGGAAGCATCACTGGGAGCAGGTGAAAGGAAGCAGGAAACTGTAGCTCTGAAGGGATAAAACTGCTCCCAGCAATGCAGGTTCTGGGAGCAAAGCAATCAGAGTAATTGAGCCTAGCGAGGGGAGAGTATTTTCAGCAACTTCCAGAACTCTCTACTTGAGCTAGCAGGAACCATTGAGCCATAATACTTCCCCCCACCACAAGCATGAGACAACCTCTTCAATTTGTATTTTTTCCAGATCCCTTTCACAGGTGTTGATTTACATTAAGTTTTGCTGCTAAGACTAAGGGAAGCTTTTAGTAGAAGTTATGATCCTGACGTGCTTCAGTTCTGGTTTAAGCAGGTTGGAGAGGGACCTTGGAAGTGGTACAGTGCGTTGCACCTGGCACAGAATACTGCAGTCAGCACAGGGCCAGCATTCTGAAGGAAACATGCATGGGGCTTTTGAGGTGATGGTGTTATGAAAGAGCTGTGTACTGCCCAAGCACGTGGGAGGAATGGGGTATTCTGTAACTAGCTGGTGCCTCTGGTACCTCTGAGACAGCAGAGGTGGCAATTCAAACCAGTGTCACTTCAGCATCTTTCTAGGGTCTCGAAAGAATTTAAAAATGAAAAAGAAGTAATAGTGAGGTTAGAGACCAGCCACAGCATGACCTGACATGGCAAGAAACTGCTTTTCCATTTTGAGCCTAGCAAATAACTCCACACTGGCCAAGGCTGTAGTAACACAGTAACCAAGAACCAGGATAAGGAACGTGGCTATGGGAAACATGCATCTGATCCTCCAGTTATGAGGGAGCTGCCTTACATCATTGAAAAGGTTGATGAGCCTTTGGAGGAAGATGGTTGATAACTACATGGAAGGAGCAGGTTAATGTCCCAAGACAGTGTTCTGTAAAATAGGTAATTTCTGTGCACCATGCCTTTTGGGTAGCAGTAGGCCTACCTAAATGAAGTTTACGCAAACCTCCTTTCAGCTGTAAATGCACCATTAGGTTCCAGGGTAGACAGTTACATTGCACTATTGATTTAATGTGCAAGAATATTTGTTAGTGCAGTGAGGAGACGCAGCTAATGGCTTCTGCTGGTTTCTTTAGATTTTGGTCTGGCATACGAGGACAGAAAAGCCTGTGCTGGTGAACGAGGGGAAGAAAGGATTCACAGATCCCAATGTGGAAATCTGAGTGTGCATGGCTGAGCAGAGACCAACAGCAGGTAAGAGCTTATATTATTGAGCTGTAAGGAGAAGCAGCAGTAAAGAAGAAAAATACTGGACAATGACAGGAGAAAGATGAGCTCGTTTACATGTGCCTTTTAATTTCCATTTTTCACATATATGATCCTCCCTTGCTCTAAAACTTCTCGAGGCCATTAATAAATTTCTCTTTTATAATCTCTAAGATAAGCTGCAAAGTGGAAATACCTGCTGAGAGGTTGCTGTGGGGGAGAGAAGAGAACTTCAGGAAGTTACATTATTTAAAAACACAAAACAACAACAACCAAAAAAAAAAAGAAACAACAACAACAAAAAAAAACACCCTTCTTTAAACAAGAGGTTTCCTTACTAACTGTACCAATATAGTGAAAGCACAGGGGTGAAAGATGTGGATTCACCCACCTGAAAACACCTGAGGGAAGCTAAGGCAGTATCAGCTAAAGCATTTTTAAAGTCAGGCAGAAGCTGTCACTGAGGGGAAGGATTTAATTTATATCCACACACAAACCACATAAAGTCAATGACAGTAAGGGTGGGTGTGGATTCAACCCAAAATGAGGCATCATGTATTTATTTACCCAAGGTGAACACAGAGCATCTTTGGATACCATTGACATAGGATCGATGGAAAAGAGTAAAGAGCAGGCACACACACTGTGGCTGACCTGTTGAGCATTTGTTTGTGCCCTGGCTTCTCACCTTTAAATACCTCAGCATTCTGGTGCATTAAATCTTCTGTATCTCCAGAATGCACTCTGCAGTTGGTTTGCTAGAGCGAAGGATGGGCTATTTGCTTATACCTGTATGCTCTTCATTATTGTGGGAAAAAAAATAGATGCACAACCCCTTTAAGAAGAGTGTGGAACCAGGCCTGGAGGGGAGAAAAGATTGCTGCTTGTTCTATTTTCCTCTCAGAAACAGAGCAGCAAGGGGCATGGGAAAGAGGTGAATCTGCTCAGCAGTGGGGTATTTATACCAGTAATGAGCTCTTAGACCACATTCCCTCGGGCTGCGGTGTGCTGCAGAGGCCTGCATTTGCGGCCCGTAGGCAGGACAGCAGGGGAAAGCCTGCACTGCATATTGTCTGTGCTATATATAGCAGCTTTGCAGAGAGGCCATAGCTCTTCAGTGCTGTCACAACTGCTTTTCACCAACACCCAGTTGCCTAGCAGCGGTAGTCACAGATCTGCAATCCATTTGGGATTGCAATGGGTTTTGGGTTAGTTCCAAGGGGTGGCAGCTATCTGCAGCGAGGCAGAAGGGTAATAAACATGCTGGTTGTGTCTCTGTTGCAGAAGATTTCTTCATGCACAGCCTACAAGGTTCCTCTCCACAGCATACAGCCAGCCAGACATGCAGTAGCCAGGACCTCTCCTGACTTCCAAGAGTTTTAGTGTACTGAAAACAAGCAACACTGCATACATAAACTACCCGGATTCCCCTGCCCTTCCTCCTGGACTCTGAGCAGAACCTGACGCTCTGGAGGTGGAGAAAAAGCACAGAAAATACAGGACTGACATCACCTTCCGTACAAGACCAGCTGCCGCACGAGATGCTCGGTTTGGGAGAAGCGCACGCAGGGCATGATGCACTGAAGATGTGGCCCAGCTGGAGTGGTAGTCTAGACTAAGGGGCTGTTTACAGGACCTGAAAGCAAGGGTGAGAATGCACACAGGAGTGTGCTAGCCTCTGATGACTTGTCGTTCCCGAGACACACGTACTTGTGGCTATGTATCCAACAGCCTAAGCAGCTCTCTGGTGACGGAGGGGACAGCTGCCTTCTGAGATGGCACCTTAGCCCTTAATTTTAAACCTACTTTAATCTGTTTATTACGCTGCACAAGACAGGAAGGTTTTGGGGGAGGGTGAAAAGCAAGGCAGGTTAGAAAAAACCCATACATCTATCTGTTCTTGTACCCCCTCTCCTTTCCCTTAATCAGTTTCATGGTTTGAGAGGGTGCTCTACCATACTTCTGTGTTCCTGGATGGAGTTATGTTCACAGCATATGGTTCTCTACTGATCCATGCTAAAATAATCAGGGGTGGGTTTTAATGAGGTTGTTGTGGCCACACACCGTAATACCTTGTCTGGGCTCAGATCTTGGTTCTGTTCAGCTCTCACTTGGTTCATGTCAGCATTAAGCATGGGATTATCTGACAGGTGCTCCTACATTAAGCCAAATTTCTACTCTTATAAAGTTAACTGCTTAAAACTAGGGATTGAATTAAAAGCTGATTTTAGTGCATTTACCATGCAAGTGAAATGTATCCTTCAGCCCTAGCTCCTTTTTCAGGGCCATGCCACACTACTGCAGAGCTACTGGCATGAGAAGCTGTGCTGAAGCAGTTCAGGAGTTAACTACTGTGGATAGAGCAGCGCTCATAAAGGGGAGCCTGTGCTTAGTGCTCTGTTTCTTCAGCCCCTGGCTTGAGGTAGGTTGAAAAGCTAAGCAGAACATGAGCTGCCTTTTCCCTGTTCTGAAACATCAAAGGACCTGAGATAACATTGATGAAAGGGTATTCTCTGATGAAACTGTATTTTGCTCCTCAGTGAGAGACACATGACTGAGCAATGCAGAACAGGAACCTGGGTGCTACTGCCTTGGTTGACTGTTTGAGAGTGACAAACATGACCAGGAAGAAATTAAGGTACAGCCTACCCCTTCTCCCCACCTCCAGTCCCTTTAAACAGAAAACAAACAAACAAATAAACCTAAACACAAACAACTTACCTCCCTACCTTCATAGCTGTCAAACATTTGATCAACCCCCACCGTCTCAGTTCTTTCAGAAGGGTCTGAAGCACAATTTTACCTTTGAGTTGAGGGAAAATGTAAATCCAGAAAGAGACTTGGTTATTTTTAGCCCTAACACATAGAATTATTAAAGTACTACATATTTGGTTGTTGGCTTCACGGTGCAGAAGTCTCCCCTTGGACTAATGACTCTGTATCTCCTAATATTTTTTAGGAATGTGTTTTTTTTTTTGTGAGTTATTTTCTCCCACTGTATTTCAGAATCATTGGGGAAAAGTTGCACTATTTAGTTCTCAGTCACAGAAGCCTTGCTGCATAGCCTTTATAAAATTGTTCCTTTCGATGTGTTGGCTGAAGTACTACTTGGACAGAAAGCATTTGATTCTACTGGCCACTAGCTGCTCTATGGGAACAGGTATTGTCACCTGTATTAAAATGGCAGCTCTCTGCCCTCAAGCAGGTTTATTCTGTTCTTGTACTAACACCCCAAGTTCAGTTCACTCTGTAGACGCTAGAGTGGAAAGATGTTTTTAAAGGCATACAAAGTTCTCATGCTGTTCGAGTAGTTTCCAACTGATGTCCTCTCCTAGCTGCATGTTTTGTTCCAGTCCCTGCTGAGTTGCAACCTTCCCTCCTTGGAAGGAAATAACTTCCAGAAAAACGCAAAGGATTAAGTCCTGAACACAACCCTGCTTTTACGCTCCACTCTCCTCAAAGTTGGTCACACGGGTCTGGGTCCTTCCAGCTTGCACAGAGGCTACTGTGGTTCCCGGGAGCAGAGAGACATATGTCCAGCTCTGGCCAGGATGGAGTGTATTACAGCTGCACTGTCTGTTCTCAGTTTTAAATAAACTGTATTTAAATTTGTTGAATAAAATTAAGTATGGTTTTTAAGAGCTAGAATACTCCATTATCACAGACAGCGCACGTGTTTGGTGTTTCTCTCATAGCCTGAATCCTCTGGTTACTGGAATAGAAAGCAGGGGCTCAGCGACTTCTCAGAGATTCTGAACAGATTCGCAGCTTAGAATTGATCTCTCCCTAAAGAGATGGTAGCTCCTCTGTGACTGTGGAGCTGGTGAGTTAAAAAAAACATGTGTTTTCCTAAATCCTGTTTCTCTTTAGAGGGACATACACAAAAAAGTAAAATCAAGATTTCACAGCAGGTACGACTAGAAAGTATGGATGTGCTCTTCCACTTGCAACTATGTATGCAACCCCTCAGCTTCTTTCACAACCAAAATCTGATTGCTGCTCCGTTACAGGGGGGAACTTCAGCTTCAGGTGTTTGGAATGAGCACAGGGAGCTCTCATTTCTCAATGACTGGAAGTTCTCACTCCTGCCTGGCCTGAAACAGAACTGTATTTTTGATAGAGGAAAAAACACATGTGACTTTTTAAAACCTTTTTTTCTCCCTTCTGAGAGAGACAAGCTCCATATTAAAACTTAGTGGAAAAAAGCTCAAAGTTAACTCATTTGACAACCAACCTGGCTTCCAACAAGCGAACAAGTTATGGCCTCTTTGCAGACTGAGTTGGTGAATTCTGCCTGGAAGCACAACAACATGGTTTTCCACACCTGGTTACTCACATGTTCACCAACTATTTTCTCCCTATCTAATTATAAAAATGAAGAGGCCAGTAATAACACATTTTTAAAGTCACTGGAGAGCTGGACTCAGGTTTCAGTTCATTCTCTCTCCTGCCTCCAGCACCTTTTTACTCCACCACATTCACCAGACTGTCCACAACATCATGCACAGCCATCCAAGCCGTGGCTCCTCCGCAGTGCAGGTAGAGAAGCTTCCACGTCCATCAACAGAACAACCGATTCTGGTTCCTTTGCGGCCCATTCTCTCTTCAGAGCTTACCACCAATGAGCAAATCCTTTACCTGGGTAGAGTGGAAATTAAGACGCCCAAGTGCCTGGGCCATCGTGCCCCCAGACATGCAACCAGGAATATTCAAGATGAACCAAACACGGGAAAGAAGCTCTCATCAGTCCACGTACTGGGTCCTTCCTAAGTAAGGTATGTCGACAGACTGTATGATCCGTCCTGCAGTGCGCTCTTCAAAAATGACAATCTGCAGAGCAAAGGGACAGGTAAAGCTCCTTCCTATAAAGGCTGAATTACTTAAAAACCTTCTAAGGGTAAAGGGCATACAGTCACTGCAGAGGAAGGAAGCATAATTTAAAGAGATCAGTCAATATGATTCGGAGCAGTAACTGTGATTCTTCTTCAGCACCACATGATCCAGAAAATGCACTAGCATCAAATCAGATTTGTCTCGATTTTGAACTTGATACTGCACTTTGAAGTTTAGCTGAGATCCTTGTCATGCCTTAATGGTTGTCAGAGCCGCATTCTCTGCTTTAGAGCAGCACCTCCCTAATTCTTACAGATCATAGGAGATAAGTTTCCTTCCTTTGCTATTGCCCCGGTTTTCAGCTAGTTAATGTACCACATGCGTCTAGCTCTTTGCAGTAGACCTAGAGCAGGATCTTTAACAAAATAAAAAAGATAAACCCCACCAAAGCCTCTCACCTCGTTGCTCCCTTTCAATAACCAGGGGCCAGGAAGGTAGAGTGTTTCCTGAGGTCCAATTTTCCAGTAGCGGCCAAGGTTGTGACCATTGACAAACACAACTCCTTTTTCCCAGCCCTGGAGTCAGGACAGCACACAGAATTAGTGAAGCAGCTGTATCTAGCATCCCCACAGGAAACACAGTCTACTTTCACACTTGCGTTCTTTCAAGCCACGTTCTGCAGGTTTTCTGCTTGCTTTCCCTGTGCAGCTCCCTGAAGCCATGAACATTTAAGCAGGCCCTGTTGAACAGGAGTTACCTTTCATGCTTACAGTACTGAAAGATAAAGGCTTCAAAAATGTGCAACTCATGGTCATACAGGAAACTCTCTTCTTTCAAAGAGGCATATCTTTATTTCTTCACAACTATGGAATATCTTCCCTCACCTAGATCCCAGGTGACAGGATACTGTATTGCTTACTGACTAGCAAAATTTACAACAAAGCATAAAAGGAAAAGCGAATGGTACAGTAATGATTAGCATGAACCTTAGAGGGTGGCCCTAAGGGATTGAAATCAGAGGAGGAAGTTTAATAATCCTTATCATCTCATCCTGAGTTCCGTGCAAGAGAAGCAATCTTCCACAGAAGAAGATGGAAGATGTGAATGCGAACTCTCATGCCATGTCTGTAAAGAAGTGATTCTTCCCATACCATGAGGAGGTAGGGATAAAACCACCTCCATTATTTTTTGTGCCCGTTACTCTTCTGCAAGTAGAAAAGAAGTAGCCCTTGCACATCATCAGTGAACAGGACTAACCATTCCCAGCAGCTCTGCATGGTCAGCGTTGCACATTTTCTCATTAGAGCCACTACAGACAGAACAGAATTACCTGCCAGCTTTACAAGACTTTTCTACATCCTCAAAATAATTTGCTTTCTCAAAAATAGGAGGAAAACTACAGGACTGTAGCCTAGACTCATTCAGAGCTATTACACAAGGCTCTCTTTAGCCAGTTTTTTTGAAAACTTTGATGAAGAAAGAAATGGTGGAGAAAAACAAGGACTTGCCTGTAGCTTCAAGAAAGTATCCTGTGGCTGATGCTCTATCCACAGCCTTCCGCGAAAAAAAGCTGGACCAACAAAGTAATCTGGGACCGCACTCCAGCCAGCAGTGTGTTGCAAGCTGTAAGAGAACGCCAAGCAAGCTGACAGCAGGGAAGCAGCAGACAGCACTGGGAGTTCCAACAGTTGCCTGAGGATCATTTCAAACCCCTGATTACAAAGGTGGCTGGACTTTGTTACATGTAACAAGGTTGCTATTTTCTTCCATGCCTGATGGAAGTAGTTGCTTCCTGCTGGTAGTGCCTGAAGGTAGTAGTCTTTGTGCTGCCAAGTGATGATGCTGTTTAGCTCCGGTAAACATTCAAGGCAAGCACCTAGCTTCTCTCTCCCCTCCACTTAAGGTACATGAACTGGTGAAATATGTCTCAGTCTTCATTATCCTGTACTTGCCATGTGACTGAAATTCAAGTCCTTGGTGCAAGAAAAGGATGTGTGGGGCTATCACTGAGAGTTTACTTGTGGCAATGATTTGGGAGCAGAGGACAAACAGAACAGCAAATAACGAGTGTACAAGTCCCACAGAAGCCTTGAACTTCTGTCAGAACGTGTTCCTTCCAGCCCTTATGAACTGCATCTCTTGGATTCAGGAAATTTATTGATCCAGTGCAGCTTGACAGCTACTGAATTGTTCAGCTAAAAGCCTATGACAGTTCCTTTCACAATACCACGCGCTCCATCTTCCTACACAGTGACTGCAAGCTGATTGTGTTTCATTGCCACTGGTCAATTGCCAGTAACTGACTGTGGTGTGACTAATCCTGCTTTTTGCTTGGGC
>VXAV01011367.1:99060-121270 GCA_013399715.1 Alectura lathami | reverse complement strand
GGTGTCATGTCCCTCGCTGGAAATGCCCTTCTAAAACAACTCTGCAGTCAAAGGTTTTGCAGGTTAACCCCTCCGTAAGAATCCTTCACAGTACCCCAGCGCCTGTTAAGATTGTCCTTAAAAATTTCAAAAAAAGTAGATTTTCTTTTAAAAGCCTTTTCAGTTTAACGTCACCTCTCTCTCCTTCCTACACAAAATGCAGGAGCTGTGATATCTTGGGGGACGCACATGTGTCATTTTCTAATATTAACATAACTGAAAATAGTTTGGAACATTGGCCAGAGTCCACAGGGTATCTGCTGCCTTAAACATTTGCTAAGGTTTTCTAACAGAAACCTAACTAACAGAGGCTCCTTGGCTTACCCCTGCGAGCCTTCTTCAGTCTTTCTTGTATTAAAGCAAAATAGCTTAAAAAGTGTAGAAGATAGGAAGCCATCTGGACTTGTTAATGCACTATTAGTAGCTTCCTAGAATTAATCCCCTTGCGAGTTCGAATTACTAAGTATATCAGCGAGAGTGCTGATTTGGAGAAAGGCACAACCTTCTGCAGCATGTGGGTGTGTTGGGACCCACCCTTTGGGTAAGCTGCGCTTTTATCTGCCCAATGAAACCCTGCAATAGGGGCTGGAAGGAAGTCTTCAAATCCTCCACAGTCAAAGGTATCAGTAAGGAACTTACCAGTGCAAAAATTTACTAACCTTCTTTTATGTAATGTTGCCTTTTTGTTACAGATGTAACTGCTACTTATTAGATCTTGTACTGCTGCTCATCAGTTTGTTTCAAATGAGCAAGAAAAATTTTTTTAATCACACAGACCTTTTCAAGAAGCCAGGTTTCATCTCCAAACTGTAAATCTTGAAGTTCCTCAAGGGGGTTTTATTCAAGAAGATGTCACCAATTAAGCCTGCAAGAGCAATGGGGGTAATGAAGAGTTGAAAAGCAGCTAAAACTGATAGATTTTCGTATTTGAATGTCAGGAACAGCAGGAGATGGAAAGCAGCCACACTCTGCAATGGAATTAGAGTCCATATGGTCCCATTGCTCATCCAGCCTGAGTGGAGAACATTACTGTACTTTGGCCTCTCCACTCTCTCCTTTGCTTTAGCTCACTAAGCCATTAAAACATCCTCCAAGCAGAAAACATTGCTGGCGCACACAGCAGATGGATTTTTATTTGTATTGTTGGTTTTCAGTTAGCTGCCCATGCACAGATTTATCAAAGCAATATATCAGTTACTTCTCTAATAGGAACAGCAAAATTTAACATAGGAAAGCACTTATGTCCCGTGCTGATCCATTGGATTTCATCCAAAGATCTTAAGATGCTTTAAGAAATAATTTACCTTCAGCATTTTCTTGTCAGATACTCTCCATGTAGCGAGCAAAGCCTGGGTCCTAACCTAGTCCCCTAATTACAGGGCTGCAGTTGAGACTGCCTAAGTAGCAGAGACTTCATACACCTCCTCTGCAGTAAAATAAAATTAGTACAGTCACACGCCTACCTCCATTAGTCTATTTTGTGTACTTTTTGCATACATTTCTCCACTAAAATAGAATCCTGGGGTTTCAACCTCTTCCAACTCCACAATTGTACGTAATGGACTTAAACATTTTAGCAAATTCTGCTCAACAGGACGCAATTCATTCATCCTGAATATGCTGAATATTGTGTGAGTTTTTAAATGCTGTGATCCTCCAGTATCAAACCCCAGGGGAAAACACAGATTAAAAAGGTCTTTTCTATCTGGCACTGTGAAGTAACATGCTCACAGAGCACGAGAATGGGTGCCCTTACATCACCTGGCAAAATCAAATAGAATAAGATGCATTGAGGGCCTTGGGTTTAGCTGTTCCCCTATAAAACAGGAAGTCTTAATGCAATTTGTCAAGCAGCCACTACTTTTCATCTACGACCACTCCAGACAGGGAGTGATGAACTGTGGTTTTCACAGGTTCCCTCTGTCACACTGTTTCTCCCTCTCTCCCTGGCGTCTTGGCTAAAACTAAGATAGCTGCATTGGTCTTCGGTTTATTTCTGTGTAAAGTACGCAAGAAATACAGTTTTACAGTGCTTGACCTCAGAGAACTATCTAGAACAGTTTGAGGCTCAAAGAACTTAACTTACCTTTCCGCTGTTCATTCAATGCCAGGCCATAATTGACGCGACCACGGTTTTCTACCAAGAGTCTTAACTGCCTGAATCCCTGGAAAAAAAAAAAAAAATCAAAAATTAGTGGAAGAGCATCAGCTAGACCAGTGCACAGCACAGGATGCATCAGCCATATTGCCTGGAAAACAAAGGTCAGTGGAGCTGTTAAAGAGGGGAGGTAGCACCAGTACCTTTGGCAGTTGCAATTCATCTGTTTAGTGAGGAACAAAACCTTTTCATGAAAGTTTTCTTTTTTCCTTTGTTGCATTTTCAAGTAGCACTTTGATTTCTCACATGGAGTTTGACATAGCACAGGCTCATGGCACGTAGCTTTGCCATGAGTCATAAGAGCAACACCGAGCGTATGCACCCACTCACCTGGTCCTAGGGGCCACGCACAGCTCTGCTGACACGACTCCACAACACACTACCTTTACTGCCAGCTTCTGCCACATTAAGCTTACTGGCAGAGCTGAAGAGAGACATTCCCCCTTGTTTCATTTGAGACCCAAAAGATCCCAAAGTCCCCCCTCCCCCACTCCAGAGCACCTGCTCTGTGCCAGGGAACTATGTCTCTTTAGAGGTCTTGGTTCTGTCATCTGCACAATATTGTTGTGAGTGACCTCCAGTTTGTTACCTGTCCTTCAGGAAGGGAGAGCTCCACTGCATTGTAGTCCAGCTCACCAACATACATGGTGTTAATAAACACCTGCAGAACAGAGCACAAGAGAGGACAGCACTATCTGTATCATCAATTACACTTATAATAATGTGTGGCATAGGTTATTGGAGGTGTATTTGCGGAGAAAATACTCCCCAAATGTCTCTACAGGGGATTAGAACCTACAGTCCACAGCTCTGTCACTGATTCAGTCTAGGTGGAAAAAAGATTCACAAACATTTCTCAGAACATTCAATATTCTGATATTTAAAGATGTTCTAAGTTTTAGTAGACCTCAAGCTGATTTACAAATGATACCAATTGGGACTTAGCTGAGAACTGAAAGAGCAAGTCACACTTATAATCTAGAACCTCATGTCTGACTTCATGGTTGGCCCATTTTCTGCCCAGCTGCCAAGATCAAGCATTTCCATCTGTGGGAAGCTGGCCACAGTCACCCTGTGCTCCTTACCTGTGCTCGGTCACGGACATGGTCTCTAGAATGCAGGTGTCCGCCACCAAAAATGACAGTCTCATAGAGCACGTATCCATAGGACTGCCCACTGCTGTCATTTAGTTGCAGGTTCTCCATATTAACTGGAAACTCTGATTTAATGGGCTGCAAAGGAGAAACAAGTTTACTGGTCAAAGCAGTCTCAGCCTCAACAGGCAATTCATTTCAGATAGGTGTTCCACTCTGCCACAGATTGCATCTACCCTGTGAGCCTCCAGAGGTCTGTTCCAGCCTCAGGACCCTGTTAAAGCTACAGCAGTGAAGGCAAGGTTTCAGAAGAAAGAGCCAAGGAGTTGCAAAAACTGGAATTCCAGGAGAACAGAAGTAGCAGTAAAAAGGGTAAGATAAAAAGATTTGTCTGCCTTGCATATCCTTGGCAAAACGTTCCCCACCCTTATCCTCATGGGATAACATGCCAGTGCACTGTCTTTTCAGTCTCAGAGGCAATGCCTTTTCGTGCTGAGATGCATTAAAATTGGTGGTACTACCTGTATAAGAGATGGTAACACATCCCAGAGAGAGATATATTGATGCAACAGGATTGCACCGTATGATGCCTTGCTTTCAATCATGGGAGGGAGAGGAAGAGGCTGGCCTGTGATGCAAAAAGAAAGAAAGATGGAGCAGCTATTTCAGATGCAAAAAGCCAACACAGATTTAAAGCCCCTCCAGAACTCCTGTGATAAATCTTTCCACTGAATTACAGAGCCCTGCATCCACAGCAAAAAGACCTGAAACAAGTGGTTTCAGGTTGAGTGAGAACTGTAGTTACTCTGCAATGACGGCCACCTATCTGTCCCTGGAACAGAAAATACTCGAGATGTAACAAGTAAGATATTATATAACCAGTGGTGTTTCCTTCAGATTTGCATTTATTTCCAATTAGCCAACATACCCTTCAGGGCACAGACAGAAGCTGCTAAGTGCTACCTGCCTGCTGACAACAGACAAACTACCTGTAGCCCCTGGTCCTCCCTCCCATCTTATGGAAAATGCTCCCAGCCAGTCAACCACAGGGCTCCAGCAGAAGGGCCAGTTTAAATAAGTCTCTGATTTAGTGCTGTAGGCTACGAAAGTATTTTGGTTCTCGGATTTATAATTACCAATGACTGCACTGAAGAGTTGTCGGAGCTTGAAAAATTTGGATGTGTAGTCTCCAGCCTCTGTCAGCACAGCATCGTAATCTGAAAAAGAAGCACACGTCTGGGACAGCCTTCACACACACTGTCAGCCAAGAAGGAAAAGCCCAAGACAATTTTCTTGGCACTATGTTATGAAAACTTGCACTCTTCGATCTGTGTCATTGTGGCTAGGCAAGCACAGAGTTGCCTAATTTGGAGAAAATCTACTCACTGGGGAGCAACATCGTTTGACAAATCTAACTTGATGTGTCCATAATTTCACGCAGGATAAATTTTCAACAAAGGGCTGCTGTGCTAAAACAAGCTTTACAGTACAATTTGACTTGGTAAAACTAAAAAGCCAGAATGACATCTTGGATCGCCATCTTTCCCTAGAAAGAAGGGCCAGCATGGGTAGAACATGAAGCAAAGCAATTATCTGTGACCAGAATAACGGGATCCTCCACATCCTGGAACAGGTCTTGGAAAGGGGTAACATGAACGTAAGTCCCCTTTTAGACAAGCATTTGCTTCTGAGCTACGTTCCAACTCGTCTCTCCATGACAAAGGGGTTGCACTGAATTTCAAATTTCTTCTGCCAACTCTAACCAGCCCAAAGGGCAGCCTGAGCTGTGCTCTCACGACAGATGCATGAACAAGGCAGTGAAAGAAAACTCACCGTAACTGGTGACGTCTGACTTGTATTCATCGGTCTCCAAAGCACCATTCATGAAGCCAAAGTTTGTGCCTCCATGAAACATGTAGAGGTTGATGGATGCTCCTAATTTGAGGATGCTTGCTACAGTATTCACCATTTCTGTAAAGGAAGGGCAGTGCCAGGAAGTCCAAAGACCAAGAAGCTAGGCTAACACTCTTGCAGTAATTCAAAGCAGACACAAACGCTGTGGTCCTTCTCTGTCAGTCATGCCTGTGTAATTACAGTGATTTGTATTGTGATTTCTATTTTGCCCTCAGTAAGGGCCAGCATGTCCACTAACATATTGGGATTGATTAACAAGCAAATATGCCTCTCCTTGAGGTGAAAAAGAGTAAAACTCATGGACATGGGCAGGAGTTTTGCTCTTAAGCAGAAGAGTTGCAAGGACTATTCAATCATTTTCCTAAACTCAACACAGCAGCGATCCAATCACAAAGACAACTGCAGGAAGATGAAACAGGCATTAAAGTAGCCTTATACAAGTCTGTTTTCACTGTACTTTAGATGCCCTTGATGTTGTGGGGTTATGGGTTTTCTTAGTACTAGTTTTCCTCCTTAATGAACTGAGCTGGACTAAAACCTGATACTTTTCAGAAAGTGCCACAATTGCAGGAGGCTTATGTGTGCCGTATTTCCACACAATCCTGTCTTCGTAAGGATCATTTATTTACTAGACAATCATGTCATTATGAGGAGGGGTTCAGAAAACTTTTGTGAAGACAACATTCTTAGAAAATAGGAATAAATTCTTCACAGAGTTTACATTAGCTCAGGAGGAGGAAGCAATAATTTAAAGCACTGGTTGCATTTCTAATATCAACAGAACAGCATGAGGCCTTGGAACACATCAGCATATCTTAAGACGTTTTGTTTTCTGCACAAGCCCACAGTGTTCCTCTTCAGGAAATAAAGCTGGTTTTGAAAAATATAAATTTAAGAAGGAGCTGCTGTTTTCCAGCACTGCTAAAGAAAATCCAAGGCACAGCAACGTGACCTGTTCACTGAGAGATTGTTCATTTACACAGATTCACACACAGCAAAGGTTACAGATGGACAGAGCACTGGAAAAAGTTCTGTCATTTCACCCTGTTTGCAGAGCAATAATCCCCCCCTCTACAATACTACATGGTGCTCACCATCTGCATCGAAGACATAGTGAGGGCCTCCCCAGTTATCAAACCAGCCAGTCCAGTACTCCATTACCATCTTTGGCTGATCTCTCTGCAACAGAACAAAACCTCAGAGTTAAAATGGACAGAGGAAGACTTGCACACATCCTTATTTTCTAGGAAAGCATCATTCAAATGCAGCTTAAGGAGATGGTTTACAAGAACGGTTTCTTCTCAAGTTGCCAAAAAAAAAAAAAAAAAAAAAGGCAGCTCAAGAGCTCTGACTAAATGAGGAACAGATGAGGTGGGCCAGTAACCCAGAAAAGGCAGGCAAAACAGAAAAGAGCTCTGCTAGGCACAAAGCAACAACCACTGCACACAATCAGGTGATACCCATCAGTTTTGGATATTGTTGTTTGGTAGGGCTGTAGCAAAAGGACAAACCAACTGTCACTGTTCAGCTTCTGCTAGAAATAGGCATTTATAAATGCCTACTTATCAGCTATGCCACTGCCAGCTGAGAGTTTGCAGGTGCACTGCAGCCAGTGCTTGCCAAGGTAGGAACAGCAGACCTTAGCAGCTTAATGCCTTTTTAATGCTGCATATGGTGTTGGCAGGAAAGAATTAGCCTTTGCAGGAATTAGGTCTTCATTAAAAAGGCTCTGCACACAGAGCAATTGCTTCCCATTTCTCACTGCTTGCCAGCTCCCTTAGTTCCTCTAGAATTCCACCTGGCCCCATCACACTGGACAGAACAACATGCGCTCGCCCTGGCTGGCACTCCCTGCTCATGGCATTTAGTTCAAGTCAAGGCAATTCTGCCATTTATTTGATAGGGGCTTTATCTGATGTCGCATGAAAAAGCCAAGGTAAGTGGCATTAAAGAAACTCATGTTTCATTAGGAGAAAACAACTGCAGGTGCTTGCAATAATCCAATTGTTCCAGATTCAGACTCTTGGCAATGTTTAATCAATCTATCCCCAGTAAACAAGTCAAAGAAGTTTTATTGGCCTCTACAATGAGAGATAATAACAAGGAAAGGTAACACAGCTTCATATTCCTTATGAATATGAATGACAGGCTTCCTATCTTGTGATCAGTAAGTACAGCAAAGGAGGAGCTGCTGTTACTGGGCCAGGTTGTATTTGTGTGTTCAGTTGGTGGGAAAGGTTCCCTCTGTTAATTTGCTGGGTTTGGGGAATTTTATAAGACCTAAAGAAAGCAAAAGCACATGCAGCAGAATCTAGTTTGTCTGTACACAAAAAAAAAAAAAAAAAAAAAAAAAAGTTAGTGGCAGGATTCAGCTTTCAGCACGCCAACAGCAGGGTTTCATTTCACAGCCTAGGCAAAAGCCAAGGGAAAGATCAGAAGAGAATCGATCACGGCCAGGGGCATATGTCTGTTGTTCAAAACTTTCCAGGCTGACATTTGGAGCAGGCAGAGAAATAGGGAAAGAAGAAGAGAGAGGATGTAAGGAGAGGAAGAACCTGTCCCTAAAAATCAAACCATGTTCTTGCCTCACAATTCCAGCATCACACAAGATACTTTCTGCACCAAATTAGGCAATTCCTTAGCCCTTTTTATCATGCTGATTCATATTTGTGACAGCACAGGGAATTAGAGGTGCTCAAGCAACACTGTACATTTGAGTGCTTTTCTGCATGAGCACTGTTAAATTCCAGGTAGGCTGGGCTGCTCAGAAGGCAGGAAGAGCCCGGGACTGCACTGGCAGAAGGTGCTGTTGTGAAGTTACTGTGGAAGTGTGTCTGAAATCACAGAGTTCCTCTGATCGGTTCTGCGGTGGGTCCCAGCATGAATGGGACCAAGTGCCTAGGGGAACCAATACTCTCTTCTCACAGCAAGCCATTAATACAGCTCTATGCATCTACACTGAATTTGAGATATGAGAAATAACTGGACCACCCTTCACAGCGTACCCTGAAAGAACTGCAGTAGATCGGCTACAGCCCACAAACATACTCCAGAGGGCATCCACAGCATTGGGGTAAAAGAGCTTGAGGAAAAGACCGTTGACCTTCTGGAGAGAGGACTGACAACTGCAAGTAGGATGCTATGAGGTATCAACGCTTGAAAGCAGACGTAGCGATGGAAGTGGGAACTAGAACCTAGAAAACAAAACAGCTGGACATCGTGCTGTCTGTTTGAGGGCTATGGCTTTGTCCTGGGGATCAGTAACTGCAACTGTAACAGAACCACAGCAGCCCTTGTAAGGCAGGTTAGATCAGGGCCTTCACACAGGACAGCTGGGCGATCCAGACAGCTCCACCAGCTTTGTGCTTTGGATTGCCCTTTGTCCTCCCCACTGGTACATACCGGACTATCGCTACAGAAAATATATTTGCTAGGAAGCCTTCTGGAGAGCATCTTCTCCTGCCAAAACATGTTTAATTATTTAATCAATCACTGAATATTCAGAAAATAATTACTAGGCACTCAAATCTGTTAGGCACTAAAGAGTATATACACAGGCAGACCTGCAAATTCAACCAAATAAAGAGGAACAATTTGATGTAGCTGGTGGCTTTGTGACAAAGCCCATCTATCACCAGATGTCAGTGCCCTGTTGTTTTACAGCAGTTGCTGCAATTGTGCCATGCCCTAGAACAGCAGCTGGACTAACACCCCTCCAATACCTTTGAATGTGTTATGCAGGAATCTTTTGCAGACCTAATCCTCATAGCGCCTGAGTAATAAGGGGCTTGCTGCCTCCACTCCAACGGTAGCAAAACCTCAGATTATTCTCTCAAAGAATATAGTCTTCCAACATGAGGAGCATCAATTTTATGTCGATAAAGAAAATCTAGATGAATAAGTACAGATGAACAGTTTATCTTACCTGTACTGTGTCCAGATATTTCAGTACACCAGGTTCCAGCTTCTGAAAGTTAACAGTGGCCAGTGCTATCAAGAAAATAAAAAGCTTTTATTCATTTAGACACGTGCAAAATGCTCTCACCTAGGGGACCGCTTCTGTAGGCATCAGCCCAGCACAAGCCCAGGGGGAACTGGAACACCACCTGAACCACCAATACAACCTCCTCAAAAATCTCCCATCAAAGTCTTCTTAGCATGCAGAATCTAAGTGGATCACAGTACACAGTGAAATACTTGCAGGCCATCTTTTAAGCTGCAACATTCAGAGCTACTAGAAAGAGAGAGCATCAGAGCACCTCATCGGCTTTAATTAGAGGCTGTAAAGCACTCGGAGATCCTCAGATAAAAGGCACCACACAAAGGCAAACTTATTATTATAAAATCCTGTCTGGATGCCACACTGATCTCCCAGGCTTTAGCTGCAGGAATCTCTACCCAGGCAATCTTACGGCTTGTGATGTCTGTGGGGATGGGCGAGAGAAACTACAGTACGAGTGAACCAGACAGAAACTGTAAGTGGAAGAGTTATCTGTGCTCCTGCCCTGTGCAGCACGGGGGAACCAGCAACCAGCTGGCGTGTGCTGCGTGGGCAGTGAAAGCCAGCATGTGATCTTCAGGCACCAGGGTGGGACGACCTGTCTGCAGAAGCACAGTAATCTGGTATCAGTGTCACAGCCCCTAACAGATGTTAGAATCCTTTTCTCATTTTTCTAGCCCTCAGTCACTCTGATGATGTTTCTCCCAAGAAACTTTGAAACTGCAGGAGGAATAATATGATTCTGTTTTAAAAACTGACTTCTTACAAAAGAGCTGGAATCAAATCCAGCCCCAGTTGTGTCAGACAGAGCACTTCAAACAGAATACTTCCAGAGGCAAAAGCTTACTTCTCGCTATATATACACCTTGATTTTAATGGGCTCATCTATGTAGTAGGCTGAGCTGAAGAATTTAGCACAGACAAAGACAGTGGGAGAACAAAACAAAATGTGGGTTTAGCATTGATGTAATGCGTTAGTTTGCGACCCTGAAGGCAAAAATTCCTAATTCTGCTCTTCATGCAGGTTAACAGCACACCGTTCAACAGTGTAAAGGTATGGAGAGAACCAGGCCTCAAAGCCTCGTTCATCCGTTCCCCAGCAGGTAATTCTCACATGCACACAGCTTTCCATCGTGGTGCTTTAGCTATGGGAAGGGAATCAGAGTTTTATTTTGGCACCCATCAGCTCACAGAAGGGCTGCACCAGGTCAGATTAGAGCCACCTGGCTTGGGTTTCTTATCACCTGCCTGTGCCCATGGAGGAAGGAGGACTGCAGTAGCTACACAGGTACTCTGAGACTGAGAATTTTTCCAGAGCATGGGGTGTCCCACTAAACCTCTGAGCATGAAGGGGACCCACAACAACAAAAGCTTTCCTGCTCATCCTCTGAAACACTGCTGCAACCATGGAATAAATGCCAAGCAATAACACTACCCTCAGGTCCTTCTACAACAGTTAGTTTTCTCTGCAAAGCATCAAACCCACTGCTCCTGGCACTAACAAGAATCTGCAAATGCTTTTTGGAAAGAAATCGGTACACCACTGATGAACAGAACAAACAAACTCTCAGAATCACAACAATATTTTTCAACTTCTATATGGAGTCCTCTATTTCCTTAAGCATTCCTACAGTGGATTCTGCTCCCTCTCCCCTTGTGTTCTCATAACTGCCTTGCTGCTGTGCCGCTCTGAGACCTAGTTATTCCACACATCTGATTACTTGACATGTTGACTCTAATGAGCAGATTGTTATGACATCTAAGAGGCAAATTGGAATCAAAGTGCTCTCAGCATGCAACGTTCTGGAAAAGACGACTCCAAGCACAACCGAGCTCGGAAGCAGTAGACACTCCCGCGGAAGATGGTGAGGTCTTGATGGGGATGTGCACACCTTCTGGATGTCAGCTCGCTGGCAGGGAGAGGGTGACCCTGTGTGGTCAAGGCTGGAAACTGCCACCCTCCAGAAAAATAAAATCAAGAAGGCCACTGTACTGCTGGTGACAGCTCATGGACTTCAGTTACTGACTTTGTCCCTCTCATACTTTAGTATAAGAACAAGAGGAGGAAAAAAGGGAGGTAAAGATCTTTCCTTTTAATGATTTCCATGCCTGAGATTAGAAAATTAACAGGATTTCTGATTGCGTGATGACAGGAGCACTCAAGAACTGCACCCTGCAAACAACTGCTGCTCAGGCAGGCCACTGGCAGTAACACCAGAGAGATCACAGGCCAAACCGAACAGCTGAACTGAATCTGGCAATCTGAAAACCAGTGTCACACTATGTCCCCAACAGCCTGACTTTGGACACAGTGAAGCTCAAACAGCTGCACCTCCGTTTCTTCCACACTGGAAAGCAGGAAGGGTGCTAAGTAGCATTTTATATGCTTAACGGAATTACACTTTTCAAAAGGACATCCTTTTGCATTATGTACATCTGATACCCTCTTTTTACCTACTTATCAAAGACTGAACACTACAAAGCGAGCTCACTGAGAGCACAGGGCTACCCTACAAACTACTGACAAGCTTCCAGAAAGTTAGATTTCAGAATCTAGGTTGTGATGCAGTTTTTTCTTCTGACTGCAAAGCAGGTACCTTAGGAATAAATTATTAGTAGTAGTAATTGCTGGGATACTTATTTAATGTATTTTCAAATGAAGCAGTAAGAAGCAGTATTTTCAGCCTTTTAATCTGATGGAAACAACATCAAGAAATGCAAGGTGCTGCCGTCGTCTGACTAACCTCATTGGGAACACTGATACCCAGTATGACACAGAAGGCAGCAAGGCATTGAGTCTGCAGGTATCTAAAATCCTCAAAAGCAGAGAGGCTGCCTCCCTGTGGAGCAATCCTGCAACCACTGTTACACCTTACGTTGAAAAAAACAGCCTGAGTCGTTCTGAGAAGGGACTGGTTTTGTTCTGCAGGCGTATACCCAGCCCAGGGGGTCCCCTCCTCCTGCCACAAACAGGATGCAGTTTTGGGTGCAGCTTAGGAAACGAAGTGTACTGTTCCCATTCACAGGCTGCATTTCATCTGCTGCCCAAAGAACCCAGTCTTACCTTGCTCTACAAGCACATACCTCCTTCCACTAAGCCAAACGATAACCCGTTCTTGTTGTCTGAGGTCATTAGCAGCTCCACGATCCCCCTGCTTAGCAGAGCCTAAAATAAAAAGAGGAAAAGCCACTGTGTTAACAGCCTGAGTTTTGTGTTTGTCAGGATATTAAAGCATACAGTATCACCTTCTCTAGGGATAGCAAGGTAGGAGCTTGAAATTGGTAATAGTCTGGTAAGAAATATTCCCATGACATCTCTCATTCCTCCTGAAGCTTCCCAGCCTATTTTTTCTAGCTTAAAAAAAAAAAATCTTACTTTGTTTTAGAAAGCTGGACTGGCTTCTCAGTGACACGTCAACATCAGGATTTTATCTTCTGAGATCAGTTTAATAAATAATTTCACTGCTTTCCATCAAAAGAGGGCTTCAGGTGGCAGAAGAAGAACAGCTCACCCTTCCTCACAGTGTAAAAACAGAAGCTAACAGGAGAAAAATGCTGGTTTGCCAGTGAATGTACCCATCACAGGACAGCACAGGTTCTTGAATAGTCACGCCTGAACAAATTTATGGGTTCATCAATATCAGAGGACTGTACGCAATAGCACTCTGAGCTTGTTAAAATGCATGCACACACACAGTTCTTCCCATTAGAAGTGTTCTCTTACAGAATTGTGGCTGATGTTTGACAAGGGGATTAGGAACTCCTTGTCACAAATTAACCCCTCTTCTCCCTGTACCTGCACTGGGAGGGATTCCATCAGCTTCAAAGAGCTTTGAAAACAAGCGATCAAATTCTTACTACTGAACTACTAAGATGATTTACCATGGTAAAGACATGGGCTCACACTGGAGTCACCTGTGGCCCATGCACCAACTAGGTACTATCTGCTGCATGCTTAAACAAACCTCTGCGTACTGCACATGCCTACATCACTGTGTGGACAGCGCAGACTTGAGCGTTACACACCAGCTACAGTAGGGAGGACAAATCCCATTCAGAGTCAAGACAACCTGGTTAGTTCATCAAACTGCCATCACTAAATCACCATCTGAACAGATGCTAGCATCTGATAAAAGCCAGCTACAGAAGGAACTGGAATTTCTAACAAGTTCTATTAAGATAACTCTCGAAGTACTTAATTTAGTGCTAACTTTCTTCCCCTGATTTTTTTCCCCCCATTTAAATACAAGTGCAAAATGGAGAAACAGCAGAGAGCTGAAAGGCATTGAGATGCATTGCAGGACTTCAGAGTGCAGCAGAGAAACCAGGAATAGAAGCAGCGTCTGAGGCAGACACAGGTGTGTGCGCAGCTAATCCCAGATCATGGACTCTGTGTGGAAAGAAGCATCAACACACCCTTTAGTGGCCTAGAAGTTCTGGAAGGTGAAGACTCTGCACCCAGGAGAGGGAGAGAAAGACAGGGCTTGCAGGTTTTGTGTGAATAGTTTTTTTGTTGTTGTTTTGGGTTTTGTTTTGCTTTTAAATGAGGATATTAATTCCAGGCAGACTACAACATTGTGATATATATGCTAGATGCAGATGTGAAGTAATCAACGTGCTGCATTTGGAGCTCACACAGACCCCACTCCAGTCCCAAAGGAAGCCCTTCAAATCCAGCTTTCTCACGTTTTCTTCTTTAACTGCTGCAATGTACCTCCTCAGATGTAAGTTGCACACAATACCAGAATATAACAGCACTGCAAAAACACACCCACGGGCCTGGCAAGGATATCTGTTCCGACAAGTCTGTGAAACATCACGAGCTCTTTCATCACTGAGATATGGAAAAGCAAGAGCAGAGTTGGCACGCTGTTCAGACACAACAGTCTCTGTGCCCCATTCATCCAGGGCCCTGGAAGCCATTTACTTCCGTGCTTGTCACTGGATAGGGGACACAGGGAGGCTAACTATGCAGACAAAACAGACAATTTTCATTTTATCAGCTCAGGCTGGCAATTAACTCTAACTTGTTCACATGTATACTTCCTATTTATCTTTCCAAGCAGTATTAAATCACTCCACAAGATGGAGCCAGTGCAGAAGCAGGCAGCACTCCAAGCATATTAGGACTCCTGCCATGTGATTTCCTCGGTGGAAGAGCCTTCTGTATACCTGAGCAATGAGATGCCCTGAGCCAGAACGAACTAACACTTGGGTACCCAAGGGGTTTCAGAAGGATCTGATAATGCTGTAGCAGAGGAGCATGGAGCATGCAGGTCATAGTACATACCCACAAGCCACTGGGTGGGTGACCTCTCATGTGCTCTAACATTTTAGGCGTTCAATGAAACATTGGAAAACAAACACTGTGAGATACACTGCAGATCCTGTTAACAGTCTGCCTCGCTATCGTACTGGGGAATAGCGAGCAGGTCAGGCTCGTGTCAGATTCACCAGGAGAACCTGGTCTCCTTGGGTACCGGCCAACTCTTCATCATTCAGCCTGGAGGCAGGGAACAGTCAGTCTCCAACTGTCAAGGATAAGGCAGACGTTAGGCAAATTAGCCTGCCTGACATTGAGACTCAGCTTACACAAGTTTGGGAATGGAGAAACCCTTCTTTAACGGTGTCTGGGAGAAGCAAAACAGGACCAGCAGGAGACAGCTTCCTCAAGGCCAGCTATGAATGGACACTCCTCCACTTCCCTATTGCCCTCTTCTCTTGAAGACATAAGAACTCCGGCTGTCAGTAGTGAAAGGTGCACATGAGGTCTTTTTCACAACCAAAAGAAATACCAGGGGAAATGCAGCTGGATTATGCACCGATGCTTTCAGGGCTTCCTGAAGCTCAGAAGTTACTCAGAAGAAAGTGCTGTAAGGAAGGTGGTCTGAGTGAGATTCACCAGAGACAACATTACCATTTTAACGTAGGCCATGTAGTTTGGGTCTTTGGCATAGGAACCGTATTCATTCTCCACCTGCACTGCAATGATGGGACCTCCTTTCTTGTACTGTTGGAAACAAAAGAGAGAGGTTCCCTGTGGTTTCTCATCAGAAGAACCTAAATCACAGCGGGACTGGCTTGCAGGCAGGATGCACCAGACAGCTCAACCCTCACCCCCTCCCAGAACCTACACGGCATAACCAAACGGCTCCAACTGCAGAGCTGACGTGGGCCACACAGCCAGCAGCGGTTCCTACGGTGAAGCTTTTGTTTTGGCTTCAACCTGCTGCTGTTAACACAGCCCTACGCTCATCTGCACAGACAGACAGTCCTCACCTGTGGACAGAGAGGGTAATGGATTGTACTTGCCTGAAGAGGGACAACAATGGGCATTAGATGATCAAAATAGGCATCCACAGCTTCTGTGAAGCCCTTGTACGTTGTCCTCAGTTGCATCTCCGGGTCTTGCAGCAGCCAACTAGGAGAAAAGCAGCAAACAGCATCTATTGAAGTCTCATGTCCAGACAAGACTGGCAGAAGGAACAGCGCTCACTGACCTAAGTCACTCAGACCTAATGGACCTAACACACTCAGACTGCAGGTCAAAAGAGTTCTTCTCCTTGCACATAACCTAAAATCTGAACATTATGGTGGATACTTGCACCTTCAAAAACATAACTGTGGAAACAAAGTTATTGCAGCAGACATTTATATGTAGGTAACACAGAAGGCAAAATAAACCTGCTTGCTTTTCATGTGCTGTTCACAACAGCAAGGCCCCCTCTCAGAACTGCAGGGACCTAGTGTACACGGAGTGCATTTGCCTGGCCACGTATGCCACAAGCAAAGGAGAAACACTGCAAGAAAGGGACATTTTTACAGAATCATTTTAAATCTAATCTGACTAACTGGGGATATCCACCACTCGCACTGTTAAATGAGGAGTCCAGACTGCAATTGCCAAGCTGTCACCCATCTTCTTGTTCTGCATTTTGGGCCTAAGCACTGAGATGTAAGCTCATGTCATTAGATTTCCCAGTAAGATTTTAGCTTATCACTCTAAAGGTCATTCTGGAATTCCCTGCATCCCCAAGGGCACCCTACAGCCAAGTGCTCTCTCATAAAACCCCAATAATCATTCAAAACAATCGTTCCAATAATTGTTCCCATGGTTTCTACTGCTGATTTACAAGATTTAGTTAGCTGTTTTGGAGTTAACAGAGAAACAGGCAATTTAAGAGCAGAACAATGTACTGCTATAACAATTTAAGCAGATAAAGATTGCACCTTCCCTGCCCCTGCAAAACGCACCAGCTAACAGTGCTTCCAGAGGTTTGAAAGACCCAGCTCCTGTACGCTATATTCAGCTCAGTGGGCTCACAAAATCACCGCCTCTTTATGCTTCCTTCTGTGTAAAATGAGAACAGGGCTGTTGCTCTTTATCATAATCTTTTCATATGTCTGATAAAAAACAGATCAGTGACCTGGCAACAACTGACAACATACGCAATTGCTGCGATGTAATACAGAACGTGCTGTTACCTCTGGTCACAAGTGTCCAGTATCCTGCAAGTATCCTGCACCTGAACTGTGCAGTATGCCAAAGGCAGGGCATTTAGGGGGGAAAAAAAAAAAAAAGAGAGAGATTGAAAGAAATTATCCTCAAATTTTGTCAAGCGTCTCCACTGAGGTTTATGCTCTCTGAAGGAAAACAAGCAGTATGCAGCCAGGCACTGGTTCCTCTGGGATCCTGTAACCAAGCAAGTCTCAGCACTGACGTGTTCAACTCAGCTCTCAAAGCCTCTTTCCAACAAGCAGTGTGATTTTAGGAGGTTGGAGAAGTTAGAGGACTTCATTACTGCCAGCCATACCATGCATACTTTCTAGCGGGACTTCTCAAACGGACCTGAAGCAAATTCTTACATCAAGCTGCCAATACTACTATTCCTGTTATGAAGACAGTCAAGCTGCAACAGCAATAGAAGATGGGGTTCCTCAATTCTGTTTTCTTGCTGTAACCATTATGCCAAAACACAGTTATTGTTTTAAGACATGACTGCTCAAAAAAAGAAAAAAAGTTTCCAGGCTTACTATCTGAACTCCACAGAAGAGCTCAGTTACTTAACGAGTATTCACCTGCTTTGGGCACACAGCAAGCACACATTCCCATCTAACAGAAATCCATTCTAAATCCTCGGAGGAGGCTCAGCTGCATGCTCAGATGATTTTTGTGTTGCTTTTTTCTCCCCCCAGTCCCAAAGGTTTGCATCAATTGAACTATGTACACGCTCACCTGGGCAGACCCCCGAGGTCCCATTCTGAGCAGATGTAAGGCCCGGGACGCAGAATCACCCACAGTCCATTTTTAGCAGCCAGTGAAAGAAAGGCCCTAGAGATCCAGACAATGTAATTACTGTCTGACTGAAGAACCCCCACTCCATGCACTCCTACTATGCCAGTCGCCATGGAATCTAGATACCAGAACTAGAAGAGAATTGCTAGATGAAGCAGCCGTACTGGATTGATGCTAGACCCAAGACTCCAGAAGGCAGGGGAAGAAATGGGAGTCTCCATGCTCAGATCAAGGCACAGGCTTTGCTTCAGAAGCTGGAAATGGCATCTTCACCCAGAACCCACATGCACACCCTCCCTTCAGTACTTAATAGCAGAGTTTTCTGTACCACATACTCTAGATCCAGATTCCCACTGAAGTCGAACTTCCCTCTTGTTTGTTCATGACGGTTCCATGGCACATACCTGAAATGCAAAGTTAGGGCAGTGAAAATGAAGCTCTGAAAATGGCACTGTTTGTGAAGCACAGAAAACCACCTGTGCACTCCTTTTGTTAGCAATCGAGATAACAGAATGTACACATTACGCAGTCCCCACTTAAATATTATTTGTGCCTTTCTTTCCTTTTTCTGATAAGCCCTTTCCTTGTTACACTCTTTTCCTGCACCCTGCAGTACCTGAGTTTCTCATGACTGTCAAATGTGGTGAGATCAGCAAAGAGGAATGGCAATTACTGTCTACATTTAAGTGGAAATCTAAATTTAAAGGCACTGCAGTTACGTAAACCACAGACTAGTAAGGAAATTCAGCGGATGCTAAAGGATGTGGCAGGACAACAAATGTGTCTTTCCCCATAACAACAAGTACCAAAAGGCATTGCTATGGCCCACAAAGTCCCCACCAGCTCTCAGAGGCTGTTAGGTTCATGTCACGGGGATGGAGTGAGGACACTTACGTCGTGAGGGTGTTTAAGCCACAAGCCTTCATCTTAAGCATGCGATCTTCCCAGTACTCCCTGGGGACTCGGAAATAGTGCATGGAACCTCCAAATATGCGGAAAGGCATGCCCTCCAGGAGGAACTGGGAGTTCTTGGTCTGCAAGCCCAGCGTCCTACCCCACAGCCGCAAAGGGATCAGCTCACTCCAGTTAAACCTAGGAGAGAGAGAGAGATGAGCCCCCAGCCTCTAGAAATAAATCAGTCCTCCTACAAGGAACAGCTCTTTTCACCCCACCTTGTCCTCAATCTAAAGAAAACCGCTGGATTAAATTCATCACTCAGGAAAGACTAAGTCTGCTGTCATCACAAACTTCTGTCCACCCACACTCCTGCTTACACCCAATTCCTTAATGAGTTACTGGCCAAAGGAACTGGACCAAGCAAGACACAAGGTTCCAAAGCACTTACCAGCGTGAACGCTCACAGCTCCATTCAGGTCAGCTCCTGCATGCAGGAAACTACTTCCTATTGCCCTGCATGGCTCTCCAGTTCTTTTCTGGCTGAATCAAGAACACATTCTTATCAACTAGTCCAGATCCAAAGCAGTTACACTGCCTCCTTCAGACCACCCCAGTTCCATCACTCTGAATACACAAAAGAGCTGGACAATAGCAGCTTGTTCCTCTGAGGCAGCATCACAGCCAGACGCAAGAAATGAATTCCAGTCTCAGAAAAACAGTGACCCACATGTTTCAGAGAAATGTCACATTTGGAGAGGGAAATACCTAAGCCTCGGGCTGTTTTCTATGCTACGTGTACAGCGGGTGCTAGCAGGAGGCAAGGACTTCTCAGAACTTACAGGGATTAGGAACCAGGAGCCTGCAGCGATCACCTGCCCTCCAGCACGAGACAAGGGCGCTACGGGAACTAAATCTAAGGCTTCCCACACACTGCACGGGCTGGCTGACAAGCACAGAGTACCTGTGTAACACAGCACTCTCACAGGGCTCTGAAACAACGGGCAGCAGGCATGGGTAATACCTGGAAAAGCAAGTCAAGGTTAGAATTCGCTGCCTTCAGCCTACGAGCACCCACGTGCGTTTATCAAACCATGTATTAAAAACAGCGCTGAGCAGGGAGATAGCCGTGTATCCCATTCAGAAGGTGGGACAGGAATAGCACAACTGTTCATGTGAAGGTAGTGCAGCTGTAACTAGGAGAAATCAGCATGAAATAGGTAATTGCCAGAATAGGAACAGGATCAAAAACACCCATCTACACAAGAAACCGGGCAGAGCCAGAGGACAATGACTTAAGGCTAGGAAACAGCAGGGTTGCCCCCAGGGAATTACACCAGCACACCAGCAGCTGTACCTAACTTGTATGGCTTGGTGGCAGGCCCAAGGCAGAAGGGGTCAGGAGATGCAAATTTCCAATTTCAAAAGTTTAGGTCGTAAAAAAAAAAAAAAAAAAAAAAAAAGTTTCAAATCCGTTTCTGAGCCAGAAAGGCCCTAAACTACACCTGCACACAGCGCTGATGCAAATTGTGCCACCGGTGGCAGAAGGAATGCAGCGCTCAGGAAGCATGTGCAGCCAGATAAAAATAAACAAATCACTTAAGCTCATCTCCTTAATCCTGACAATAACTTGGCTGGCAAGTCTTCATCAAGTTTCCTGCCTCCAGACTCCCTGTCTCCAGTGTCTTCTCTCACCAAAGAGGACTGGCAGGAAGCTCCCAGGCCCCCAAAACTTGCTATAGATTGCCCTGGAGACGCCCAAATCCAGGTCTCTCACTTGAATCTGTTCCAGCTGCTTCTCCAGGAAAAAGGATCTGTGACACGGCAGAGTTTCATCCTGTTACTGTAAGCTGGATTTCCACAGCTGAAAGCCCACCTGAAAGCTATACATTGCTCCCTGTGGATTTCTGTCGTGACAGCACAGGTTTCAAAGAATCTTTTTTTTGTCCTTTTGCTAAAGCTTACTGGCCTACTTTGTCCCTCTGTAGTCATTTCCTATCTGACTCAGGGAAGTCTATTTTTTGATTAATCTCCAACGTGCCTCTGTCCCCAAAAGTAAGCTCAGTTATGGCTTGTCACTGTGCATGGAAGGGTTATCATCGTCACCGTCCCAGGACAGAAATGCCCCCAGTCAGCCATTTCACAGAGGTCAAGGAAACGAATTCCTGGGCATTTTGCAGAGCATGAAGCAGCATGGATGAATTCCCAGCAGAACACAAACTCTGGAGCCCAGACCACAATTCAAGGCAGACTGCACTACAAGAAAATCATCTTTAGATTACCCCATTCCCCAGAACAGAACCCAGAGTTTGGGTTGGACAGGTTAGTCCTTAATGGTTGGTCTTTGTAAGATGTAAGCTGAAGTGGAAAACGCTCAAAGGGGAATAAGAAAGTCATCGGCAAACTCCTAAACCAGCCACCTACGCTACGGCAGCCGTGCCTGCGAAACAAACACCTAGCTGAGATCCTCCCTGCAGGAGAGATGGGATTTAGCTTTGGTAGTGGCCTACCGCGTACGCAGAACAGCTGGGGGAAACGCTGAAGGACAAGTCAAATCAAGGGAATACAGCATGGAGACTACTGGCGCTCTTGGGCAATCCTAAAGGATGTGCTTCGGAGGACAAAGGACTTTACAGTTAATCCCTAAGCCCTACTTAGACCTGCCTCAGAGGAATTTGCTGCTTATTTTGGCCTTCCTTTGCCTCCAGAAAAGTGAAAGCTGTAAGTTGCCCTCACGGACATCTCGCCGTGCTGTGGCAGCCAAGGTCCTGCAGCTGTCACAGAAGCCCCAGGGACAGCCAGCACGGCTCAGGGAACGGCCAGTGCGACCCACAGCACAGCTTGTTCCCAGGTGAGCTGAGCCAAAGGAAGGGCGCTAGGTGCCAGCGAACATGGTGCTCAACAGATGCACTCCGCAGAAGAGACTTCTGTGCCTTTACCGTGCACTGGCTCGCAGTGATCCTCTGCTAAGGACACGTGGCAGGGAAGGTGACCGCCATCAGAGTGCTGCGACCTGAGCCACACGGGGGTCAGCTCAGAGCCGTGGGTAACTCCTCACTGCTGCAGCTGGGTGCGGAGAGCCCCACTGGCAGCAGACGGGCAGACAGAAGCTGGCACCACCCAGCACCGCGGCTCAGAGCCGCCCGGTGGTGCCCGACACCCGACGAGGACCAGAGCTCTGACAGTGCGCACGTGATGGCCGTGGCAGCCGGGGGATCGATTCGCAGAGCTCCCATCCACCACGGCTTCGATGATGCAGAGCCTTGCGAGGGCCGAGGTCACCAGGGGCAGCATCACCCTAATGCCGAACCTGATTCACAGCGCTGGCAGCGCGTCCTTCCTTGTCCGTGGCTTTATGGCAGATGAGAGATGGTTACATCACGCCTAACGTCTGTTCAAAGCTTTTAAACCAGCCCTACACGGACACGGTGCTCCCAGCCCTCCCGCGCTCCTGTCCCGCTGGAGCAGCGCGCTGCTCCCGGTGCCCTGCGAGCGATCCCCGCCGCGGGCAGGGAGCACGAAGCCGGTGCCCACCTTCCCCCCGAGGAGCTCCCGTCTCCCACCCAGGCTCGGGTGCTCTCCGAGGCACGGCTGCAGGTGGCCCCGAGGCCAGGGCCGCTGATCGCGCAGGAGGAGGCACGGCGCTGGCGCAGCTCTTCGTACCGGAGAGAAACTGAGGGTTTTCGCTTTCGTGGGTATTTATTATTATTATTATTATTCACAAAAACCCTCATCTCCCGGCGCGGCCGCCGGAGCCCCGCCGCCCGCAAACCGGCACCTGCCGGGAAGCGCCGAGAGGGCCCGGGGCCGCCTCC